>CM040395.1:149127736-149370236 GCA_022702515.1 Ilyophis sp. 1 JC-2022
GTCAAATGTTAGACAAACACTGATTTCTTGAAAGAGAAAAGGGTACCCCCATACCCTGTACACGTGTATATAGGCATACGTACTAGGGGTCGACCAATATGACTTTTTCCAATGCCGATACAGGAAGACCGATATGCCGATAGTTAGATTGCAGCCAGTACAATATAGCAAGGGCAGAAAATACAAAAATCGGTCCGATATATCGGCAATCCGGTATATCGGTTGACCCCCAATACGTACACCAGGACATACCCAACTGAAACCCAAAGAAGCCAACAATCACACACACGAGAGAGAGAGAAAGAGAGAGAGAGAGAGAGAGAGAGAGAGAGAGAGAGAGGAAGAGAGAGAGAGAGAGAGAGAGAGAGAGAGAGAGAGAGAGAGAGAGACACACACACTAAACCAGCACTCTATTCACAGAAAGATCTAAAACATAAGACGATCAAATACTGTTAAGGTAAATGACTTACCCTGATATGTGCACGCAGGTTGAAGAGGGCTCTTAAGGAGCAGGATATCCGACTGTTGCAATGTCTGCAAGAAGCTTTAAAGTTCCCTTCAGTATTCTCAGGCAGGTCATAGAATCTTATGATCTTAGACTTCACAGGAGCCATGATGCAAGCGGGGGGGTTAATCATAGTCAGGAGGCTTTCAGAAGGGTCGGTAACCAGAAGAGATTCTAAAAACACACGGCAGGTCAAAACACAACTCTCCAAAAAAATAAATAAATAGATAAATAAATAGATAAATAAATAAATAAATGAATGAATGAATGAATGAATAAATCAATCAATCAAACACTCAATCAAACACTCAATCAAACACTTAACACCTGTGCTTAAACAGGCACCTTATATAGCAGTGTTGATTGGCTGATTAATGCCAGGTGTGCTCAATCACCATTGAACCATGACATCCTTTACCCTAACAATAGATGAATCCAACATATATATATTTTAATATTTTAATTAAAGCTGCTGCATTCTTGGGCACTGTATTAGATGAAAATATTTGACATTTATTTGTTTGAAATAGTATTTGAAAGATATTTAAATTAAACATTTGCAAATACTGCAATTGTATTTGTTTTGTATTTGAAATAATCCAAAAATGTACTATTTGAATATTTTGAAATACTTAAAATACAACTATTTGGTTCTCAATTTTTATTTTCAAATGCTTCAAATATACATAATTTGTTTGGGCAAATGTATTTGAAAATACTTCAAATAGTATTTTATGTATTTACAAATACAAAGTATTTGATTTGTATCTGTATTTGACACAGGTCTGTTACACACACAAACTCTTCAGCGTCAACTCATCAATAACAAATTAATTGACCATTTTCATAATGAGTTAAACTGTCCGGTCTTTAAAATAAGAATTTGATGTGCTGAATCAGCTGCCAGGAAGATATTCTAAAACTGTTTTTCACTCTGAACAACTTTTATTTTGAAAATGTCTCATCAGCTGATGACCGTTCGATATTAACATGCCGTGTTAGTGATGTCACGTATGATACCGAAGCTCCGAGGCGTGTGTCCAGTACATAGGGCAGTTTCTACTGAAGCACCGGAGCTTGTATCACTTTCAGAGAAGCACGTGATCGATGACAAACGAGACCTCGGGTGCTGTTGAACCACGTGATCAGTTTGTTTTGAGTTTCGGGTGGGATTTGGGGTTTTGATTGTAGATATGAAGACGCGATACCCCCCTTACTTCGTGGGTTGTCGTTGGTTGGTTGTTGCGGAGAGTGCTGAGAGTTTGTCATTATTGCTATTGAGAGTTTTTGGAAGGTATTTTTATTTTGTTTTGAGTTTTGAAGTGTTTTTTGAGTTTTTGATTATTATTATTTATTTTTTGTAGAGTTTTGTAGTTTTTGTGTTTTTGCACAAAAATGGAACCTGCACAGGAGCGAAAATCTTCTCCTGCTTGGGAACATTTTGAAGTGATATCTCCCAATAAGTGGCGTAGCAAAAAAAAAACTGTCCCCAGTTACAGAAACACTTTAACTGCTCAATTGAACCCCCACACAAATGTTGTCCCCCTTTATTTCAATCTTCCTGTTTTTTTAATTTTCAAACTTAATAATATAATATTATAACATATTATTTTATAATATATCTTAGTAGAAAACAAATCTAGCCTAATGAGTTACAACTATAAATTATGAGTATGTTAGTATGAGTATGGCCCAAGCCGTGTTTCAAACGTGTACCTTCTCTTGCACCAATGGTTCTAAAGTCCGACACGTTATCAGTGAGCTAAAGGGTGGCTTGCTGCTAGCTAGCGACAACTTCGTTATTTTGAACCTGGGGATTGCTCCTCCACTGCAGGTGGAATTTGTTCCAGGTTGTAATGATTTAGCTGCTTTAAATATTTTTTACCAGCAGGTGTCACTGGTGTACACTGTGTTGAATGAGGCTTTGAGTAATGAATCTATTTGCGATATAATTGGCTGCAAAGCTTCGTGAAGCCTCATTTCGCCATCACTACCTTCAGTAGTCACTGAAGCTCACCTTATTCTTGACGTTATAACTGTGGTACACCTGCTTCACATCCTTGCTCACATGCTCACACACCTTGTCCACATGAGTCATGAGCACCAGCTGGGGAACATCTGTAGAACATATATACATGCACATACATGTAAAACACCTGTCACACATTCACACCTGTGCCATGCCCATATATGTCCAACCTCTGCACAGATCAGACCTGGGCCCTAGGAATTCAAAGGGTA
The DNA here is from genome assembly GCA_022702515.1 of Ilyophis sp. 1 JC-2022. Taxonomy (NCBI): domain Eukaryota; kingdom Metazoa; phylum Chordata; class Actinopteri; order Anguilliformes; family Synaphobranchidae; genus Ilyophis; species Ilyophis sp. 1 JC-2022. The sequence continues at coordinate 149,130,483 of CM040395.1, forward strand.
GTCCAGTACAGCCTAGAGATAAGACACAGAGAGCAGGCACAGGGGGCTAGCCAGTAGAGGTGGAAATGTGTGTGTGTGCGTGTGTGCGTGTGTGTGTGTGTGTGTGTATGTGTGTGTGTGTTGTGTTGTGTTGTGTGTGTGTGTGTGTGTGTGTGTGTGTGTGTGTGTGTGTTTCTGTGCGTGTCTCAACAGGGGCAGCCTGACAAACCTCACACTGACCTACCTCATACTATTAGGATTAAATACATTAAAATTGGTTAATACACCTACAGGCACTACAGTAGAAGTCATTAAAACTCATTTTTAACCACTCCACTAATATTTGACCTTTGCATGCTGTTACTTCCTGATGTCTGTGACCAAACAACATCAAAAGACTCTTTTGATATCCTATTTTCTGGTACTCTTACAAGCGATAATATAATGTCTCTGTATTTGAATGGATCTCTATTTAGCCAACCATGTGTTTCCATACTGTTCCAGTGTAATTTACAGAAATTTACAGAAAAGTAATTTACAGAAAAAGAGTACCAGAAAATAAAATATCAAGAGTCTTTTGATGCTGTTGGGTCACAGACATCAGGAAGTCATGGCATGCAAAGGATATGCAAACAAATATTAAAAATTTTAAAAATTTAAAGGCGCAGTCTACTTAGTGTATATAAACTTCTGACCCACTGGAATTGTGATATAGTGAATTAAAAGTTAAATAATCTGTCTGTAAACAATTGTTGAAAAAATTACTTGTGTCATGCACAAAGTACATGTCCTAACTGACTTGCCAACACTATAGTTTGCTAACATGAAATCTGTGGAGTGGTTAAAAATAAGTGTATGTCAACTTCCGACTTCAACTGCATGTGTAGATTCTGGGCCAGGCCTTACCAGAATAATTAGTGTTACTGGTTTTGTAACTTTCTGCAGATGCTTAGTGGCAAAGACGCCAGCGCCAAGATTTTGCTCAACTCAGACAATCATTGCTTGTGACAGTGGCGTGTCCAGAACATTTTGACTGGGGTGGCCACGGTGGGACACATGCACACGTTGGGGGGGGCCATGGCATTTTGGAATGCCTACCGCACATCACCCCCCTACCAAGTTGAAGTTGTGAATGACATCTACCCCACGCAGCCCTAGACTCAATGCAACTGCCATCATCAAAAGAATCACTGGAATAGCACCAATTTGGTCTGTTTAACTAAAAATAGGCCTACAGATGAAAAAAAGGAAGCATGCATGGGCCAGGAGAAGGGGAGGGAGCCACTTAGTGGGCGTGTCTTGTATCTTGGGGGCATTTGAGGTGTTTTGGCCTTGCATCTCATCTGGAATTTTACATTTCATCTCTTTTGGAATTTTCATGTTTTTTTTTTGACTTTGGCTTGGTGCATTCTGGGGATTACCTTGGGAGAGACAAACTGTGGTCTGGTATCATCTTTCATTCCTTTATTTTGTGTCAGTAACTTGTCTATGTCTGTAGCATTCCATGTTTGTTAAGATAGTTGAACTTTTGTCTTTAGTTAAGGCGTTGAATACTTAATAAATCTCTTAATTTTAATCTGGTTGTGAGTTGCATATTTTGATGAAGGTTGATCCAATAGGCTGCTCTGCCTATCAATGAATTTGGTATTTTAATTGATAATTGATATATTTGATAATAATTAACAAATTAAATCAAATAAATACATTGAAACGTTGGATAAGTGAGGAGTTTTTAACCCCTTCACGCAGATGGCAAATTTGGTCAACTCTCGCCTACTTAGAATATCAAGATTACAATGTGAAATATTATTATTGTGTAGGCTATATCAAAAAATGCATAATAATAAAAGGGTCCATAGGTCAAAGACCACATAGCCTACCTGTCCCTCAGCGAAGGGGAATGCCGCATTAAATTGCTTTCAGCCCACACATCCAGGCGATGTGCGATGGTTACATGACTATTCGCAATTATCCTGGATCAAGCTATGATTTAGCCTATATTTGCCAATAATTCCTGTAATCTTCTGGGGGGACAATCTTCTGTTACGGGACAATGGCTATCCATTCAAAACTTTGCTGATTACATCTATATCAAGCCTAAAGGCCTTTACACACTGGCTGCGATTTACTCGCACGAATAAATCGCGCTTTGAAAAATAAAAATGAACTCCTGTATTGTTCATAAAATCTTGCACATCAAACGCGAAATGTCCTTTGCGAAAAGGCAACATGTAATTTATTCAGAGCAAGGTCGTTTTTTGCGAGTTTTCGTTTGCAATACTATTTATCTATCCAATCATAATAAGTTTCTATGACTGACATGCACTGCCACAACAAACTACAACATCCAATATGGCGGACCAACTGATTTTGTATGTTTCTCAGAATAGCGTACTATTACGTAAGATATATAAATGTTACAAAGACAACGATTCGAAGGACAATTTGTGGAAAACCATAACCGAGCAAATAGGCTATGAAGATGGTGGGTTTATAGCTAAATGGTTGCAATACGCACAACTTGCTATCTGATGAGCTCCCACAGGTTATTAGCATTGGCTTAAAAGTTGTCTCAAGCTATTTTAGCCAGCTAACGTTAGCTAACCTTTAGGTCTAACGTTAACGTTGATAGCAGTTCATGTAAAGAAGATAACAAGCCAGTGGCGATTACACACAAACATAGCTACACGATACGTAGGCCTATTTATTTTTTTACTTTAGGCGAGTTCATGTAGGCTACGCTGTGTCGTTTGCCTTGGTGAAAACAAAGGATGAAAGCTAGCGAACCGCTATATGTGATATTGTTTCGTGGATATTTGCCGTAGTAATTGTGGGCTATAGGCCAACAGATGGAGAAAGACGACACATATGCTAGCTACCGGGTCTGGCCAGGGGCAGCCACTGTGCTGGAGGGAGAGAAAGGGGGAGGAGGAGAAGGGCAGGGTAGAGTAGCCTAGAGTCCCTTGATAGAGAGAGTAGCGACATAGAGGGTCCGGAAAAATCTAGTCACGTGATTGCGTGGAGCCATTTTGAGTCCATCGCGGACAGGATCGGGATCGGACGCATATCGATTTTACGACAAAATGACAGGTTGTAGCGCTTGTGGGTGCACAAATAGAACGGAGAAGGGATTCAAGGTATATAGATTTCCATCAGATGCAAAAAGACGGGAAATCTGGGAGAACAGAGTCAGTCGTGTTGGATGGAAAGCAACTTCTTCGTCAGTTCTCTGCCAGGTCAGTGTGATGGTGGTAATGGTCCCATATGCGTACATTTGTTTTTTAAGTACGTGTACATGCTTGTTTAATTTCAAAATGTAATTCTTTGTGTGCACCTGCCAATGTGGAGAGCCTCTCGACAGAATTTATCAATTCTTTTAGGCAATCCCCAGGCATTGGCTGGTGTGTCTTTTTCTTTTTCATTGTTCTGTAATGTGGTTCTATTTTGTCATACTTTGACATTGTTCTGTATATATTTCTGATTTCATGCCTGGAAATTAAATAAATAAATAACATTGTATTGTACATGTACATGTATAAGCAGGGAGGTGAGAGTTCGAGTTGCTACACTGTATAGACTACGACAAATGTATTTTAAACATGTTTGTTTGCTGAAATGACGAAATGTATTGTTATGTTGTGGTTAACCCTTTATATTAGTGGAAGAGATCAAGAGACAGTGGAAAAATCTCAGGGACACGTATGTCCGTAAAAGGAAGGCGAGCATGTTGTAGACAAAACAAACTTTACATAAGTAAAAACGGACACATAATAAGCCCGGTTCAATATTTTGGCAATGTAATTTAAGCATGCTCTGTTTTTAACGTTCTGGTAGAGGCAAAAAATATATACACTTTCGTTCCGTGATGGACCGAATTTTTTATTTTCTTGAACGTTGTTGTGTTTAATGAATGACATCACGAACGAGAACGGATAACCAGGTCGTCATCGCTCGACGAAGAGTAATCCATTTTATTCGCAGGGATTTTCAACCGCGAAAAAGAACACAAGCTTTTCGTTTTTTTGCATCGTTGCAGGTGTGACAGATTTTCACGCGAAATATTCGCCGACGAATTTTACGCGTTTTCACTCCGCTTATTCGTTACGTCCCCGAAGTGTAACGGCCTTAATGCGCAAATTCTCATTTACACCTAATGCGTGAATTGTCATTCAATGGAAAACTCGCGCACCAGTGGCGTAGCCATGGGTCGGCCTGGGTATGCCTAGGCCTATCCATATTGATCATAGGCCTACCCAATCAAATGGCAGAAAACATATTTTTTACATTTACATTTTTTAAGATAATGAATTTGATTTGTTTTCCGTATGTGTCATCGTTGTATTGTGACCAATTAAAACTCAATTTAAAACATTAAAAAGTTACTGCACGCGGTAAAAAAAAAAAAGGCTAGCCTATATGTCGCAAGGCTGTCATCTGTGGATTCCAAAATTAGTTTGTGAGTTATCATTTGATAAATTCACAGATAACACATAGATATTTTTATTACGACAAGGTTCTCAAGTTAACTGAGGAGCTGATGAACAAACACGACATCATCACTAACTAGGATCTCACTGCTGAAGTTGCTACTTTTTGGAAAACATCAAGCACCAAGAACAACAGCGATTTAAAGCAAATGTGGAATAGCATTCTGGACAGCAGATCGCAGAACAGAATGCAAGATTTAAAGAAGTCACACATGGCCTTTTGCCAGCGGCGGTCTCCTTTCTCAAAAATTTTAATTGAGCAGTTAAACCGCAAAATGTAACCGGGAACCTGCTCTGTTCTTCCATAATGGATGTAGCTTAGGCTACTGCATGGACAGTTGCCCTCAAGACGTTTAAATTTACGCTTAATTCACTATTAAGAGTCATTGCCTCACTCTCAATGGCATCTTGCAGTGTGGAGGTTTCTACCACAAACAGAATTAAAACTCGTCTCCGGTCATCACTGAATATCGCTCGGCTAAACAACTTGACTTGGCACCTCCTCCGCTACAAGCCAGCAAAGGTAGAATTATAGCTAAGCTACATTTTCATGCCCGCCGTGGGCGTGGCAAATGGTAAATGGACTGCACTTATATAGCGCCTTTATCCAAAGCGCTTTACAATGGCCTCTCACTCACCCGTTCACACACACATTCACACACCAATGGCGGCAGCTGCCATGCAAGGTGCTAGCCTGCTCAGGGGATCGAACCGCCAACCCTGCGATCAGTGGACGCCCCGCTCTACCTCCTGAGCCACAGCCGCCCGCAATGTTACTATAATGTGGTCACTAAAGTGCTGTCTTGTCAGTTAACAGGTTGTTAATATCACTTATTACTTATAGAGGTGTCATAAGTAAATAAATAAATCAAGTTTTACAAAAACTGTTGGCCTTAAAATTGTATAGCTGATGTGTTTCTGCCTGTGCCTGGGCTTGCTTCTTGATGATTGATGGTATGGGGTTTTAAGTGTGATGGTCTTGTTTTTCCCTCGACTTTGTCGTGTAGGCCTACATATCAGTCGTCCGATTTTAATTCAGTTATTTTCTCTTAATTCTGGATAATAAGCTGTGCCTGTCACCATTTGTCGTTGCCATTAGAAATACAGTAATGTCATAGGATAGCTCGAATGAGCGCTGGAGCGGGGCATAGAGCGTGTGGGAAAATGCAACATCATTTGGAAAAAAACCTACCTAGTCGGCCTACCCACTTTTTCACCGGCCTACCCCCAAAAAAATTCTGGCTACGCCACTGTCACGCACTGCAATAGATGGACATTTCAGCTCTGAAAATGCGCTTCAGATGTCATTACAATACAGCTCTCTAGGTCTACAGCCTGTAAGTAAATAGAATGGTTTTGACTGAAAAAAGTTTAAAACCTTGTCCAGTGAATTTTGCATTTATTGTTTTTCAAATAGCCGAGGCTACAGCGGATTCGCTGTGCATAAGGCTTTGTCGATAGCCTACGGTAAAAAAATGGAGATAAATGTCACCATGTTAACTGAATTTGAACCTTATTCTTCATATTTTTTAAATTACAGTGACAAGGTTTCCATACTCTCAGCTTTGTCATGGATCGTGCCTTCCTTCCCTTATCTCCGCATTTAGTATTCCTTTTTTCCGTTTACCTGTAATCTATCAGATTTTTCTGTGGTCCGCTACGGGTTTTGCTTTCGCCAGTGATTAGTGAGTTCACCTGTCCTGCATTTCTGCTCACTATTTATACCCCGCTTCCTCCTTTTCTCATCGCTTCCATGTTATTTCATTTAACATTCTAGCCGGTAAAGGAATAGGAGTTGCGCGTGCTATTGACCGCTTTGCTTCTCAACGCGGGACTTGTTAGCCATACAATTTAGAAAAATCTAAAATTGAGCGCTCTGTCGCTCTCTTATTTCAGAGCAGAGGTTTTGGTTTCTTTGTTTCCCACTCAAACCTACGAGTGCTCTCGCATTAAGGTTTAGGGTTCTTTTATTTTTCTCCTTCCTTTCTTTTGTTCACTCCACAACGGGAGTTAGATAAGTGTATCTGCTTATTTCTTTTGTTTGCTCGGATATCGAGCTCCTCGCTTATTATCGTAAGGTTATTTTGTGTTCTCCTTATTTTTCCCCGTCCACTACGGATTATTGTCCGTTTTAGTGGTGTTCGTTTAGAACACTTTAAGATTCCTCATCTGTCGCACCTGGACCTCCAATATTTTCTCCGTGTCTCTGGGCATAGAGATCCCCTACAAGCTTATTAAAACCCAGCTGATTTCACCTGTTATTCCATAACTAAATAAAACAAATTTGCAGCACGTTACACAATTAATTCACAATTAATTTAAATTCCATTCTCTGCATGTGCGCTTTCATGCAGGAGCAGGTCTGTTTCCCCTGCTGTAAATCGCACTTTTCACGGTCTTCCTAGTAAAGTGGATTGTTTTAAAGCATTCGGCTACCAGTAAAGCTGGTGACGCCACTTGTGTTCTGTATTCAGAGTGCCGAACCTTAAACGAGGGCGTTGGCTGTTAAAACTGCTGGATTCATGAAATACACATCTTACTTCCCTGACACCTGCCATGCTGACATGTGTTCTGTAGGCATCAGCTGTAGTACAGGTGTGCTCTTGGATGACGTGTTTAAGGTTACTGTGTGCTGAGCATGTCCTGATGTGGGCATGTGAGAATAGCATGTTTGGGGGCATGTCATGTTAGGATAGGCATGTTCAGGGCCTGTCACCCAGTCACTCACCCAACAGATTGACCATGCGGCGGATATCATGCAGTTTCTTAGAAAATTCTGGGGTCATGATGCTCACTTTGCTGGAGTCCAGCACATAAGCCACACAGTGGATCTTATCCCTGAGGGTGGGGTTCTTACGATAGTCGGGTGAGTCCGACTTCAGGGGCTCTGAGGTGTTGAACTGAGTGGAGTAAGCAGACAGACAGGCAGACAGACAGACAGACAGACAGGCAGGGAGACAGGCGGTTGAAGGCAGTTGTACTGAAGTCAGACAGCACAGTGGTCTAACCTCAGTTACTCAGACAGGTATGTACATCGCAGATGAGTGGTGCAGCCCATAGGGTGGAGGATTCTCCTGCCTACGCGGCGGGGGTTCGAGTCTCCCCACCACCGCACCTTCTGAGCTGCGATCCCTTCTCTATCTGCTACCCTCTCTGAATAAAGCGAAGAAATACAGGAGGACTGTCCCCTCTCCTGAGACAAATAATTATATATATAAACATTAGAAGAAGCAGACGGATGACTAAGATTACCTTTGGAACTCAAATGTTTACTTGGTTTTGTGCGAGTTGGTGGGAAGTGCTGATGATGTTCAGTTAATACATACTGAGATGGTATGGAGTGCATCAATGATGGCATTCCAGCCATTCAAGCGGTTCTACGATGCGCTCATTTGACAGCTAATAAAAATTTAAATCCTGCTTTGGCGGGTCCTCACCTGGTACTGGTCCTTAACATGGCCTTTCAGAATGCTTGTGATGTCATCCAAGTGGAGCCCCTTCCCCGGGGCTTCCTCCAATCCCATGGTGTCACAAATAACAAAGGGGAGGGGCTTGCGCTCCTTCCCAGCCTTGATATTGTGGCTGCGGAACTGTAGAAAGGACAGGTCACATGACTGTGCCTGTGCTCAATTAGCAGCATTAATCTGGAGCTAAACCAGACTTGGACACAAAATATAGGAGTATAGACACCTGAAACACTTGTAACACAAAACTGTACATCATCACAGTAATAATAATAATAATAATAATAATTAATAATAATAATTACCAATTACTAATGACTATTTTTATAAGCATAGATGACAGCAAATGATATGCATCTTGACAGTAATTCACGAAGTGTGATTGATTGACTGGTTGATTGAGATAATGAGTATGATTCACTGATTGATTGATTGATTATAATTGTTGACTGACTGATTGATTGAGCAAGTATGATTGATTGATTAATTGACTGATGTACCTGGGTAGTCATACTTCTGTCGTCAGTGCCCAAGGCGGCCTTGTTGGTCACATAACCCCAAAAGATGGAATTGATGGAGTTGAAGAAGCTGGACTTTCCAACACCAACCGCCCCAATGAGCAGGATCCGGGCCTTCTGAACACCGTTTACCATGGGCCTGTAGTTCTCCGCAAACGCCTTCAGCTCCTCCTTCTTTCTGTGAATGAGAGATGGAGCGAGAATGGAGGGAAAGATGGATGAGAAAGAATGGAGGGAGAGATGGAGACAGCAGAGAAACCACCGCTCATGTCAGAGAGAACTGGCTAATCTACATCTCCCAACGACTTCATTAAAAAATATGTGCTTAATGTGCTAATGTGCTAAATCAGGGCTTCCCAACATTTCAGAGGCCATGACACACTTATTGAGAAAAGCACATTTCCGTCAAACATGTCAAACAACTACTAAGCACAGCCCTGCTTAGTTTCAGTACTAAGCAAGCCCAGCCCTGCTTAGCTTCAGTACTAACATAACCCAGCACTGCTTAGCTTCAGTACTAACCAAGCCCAGCCCTGCTTAGCTTAAGTACTAACCAAGCCCAGCCCTGCTTATTTTCAATACTAACCAAACACAGCCCTGCTTAGCTTCAGTAATAAGCAAGCCCAACCCTGCTTAGCTTTAATACTAACCAAACCCAGCCCTGCTTAGCTTCAATATTAACCAAACCCAGCCCTGCTTAGCTTCAGTACTATCCAAACCCAGCCCTGCTTAGCTTCAGTACTATCCAAGCCCAGCCCGGTTTAGCTTTAGTACTAACTAAGCCCAGCCCTGCCCACAGGGTTTGTAAAATGGCTACTTACTCAGAACTCCACTGAATGTTTCTCCACGGCTCCCTCAGAAGGCCTCCGAGATCTAAGAACAGCAGAACAACAGCCCTGAGCATTTGATTGGCCAATTATGGCAATTACAAAGACATTCATCAATTATTACCTTACTTAAATGTATTTACCATATATGGAGATCCAATATATTGGCACTCATTTTTTGTGACAGTGGGAGGCTGTGCTGATCACATTTTCAACATTTAACTTTTTTGAAAGCTGAGCATTCACTGGCCTTTAAAATGTATATCTTTGCTGTAGATACAGTGCTTGTGCAATGTAGTAAATTATATTTTGAATTGAGTTAGTCGAGTAAATGTGCGATTATCAGGAGGACACTCATTTACAGTTAAATCGATGGCTGATCATAACCAACCATTGAATTTATTTATTAGCAAGTGATGTGATTGTGCTTAGCTTCAGTACTAACCAAGCCCAGCCCTGCTTAGCTTCAGTACTAACTAGCTTGTGTGAACTGTTGAATCACAGGCAGCATAATTAAGGCCATTTTGAGTGCAAGTGTGCGGCTATAAAAGGAAATTGGTGTGAGAGTCTTAGTGTGCATCCATCTGCTTGCTGGGCCAGAATAAAAAAAATAATAAATGGTATTTTTGAAGAATGGCTTCTGGTCTCTGTTGTAATGGCAGTTACAAAGTCACCATCTGCCCCCAATGACTTTACCTGTCGCATTAAAATCTGTCATCATGAAGTGTTTCAAAGGCCTGGTGCTCTCACAGGTCCAATAAAGTGTGCAGAGCATGGTAGACCCTCTACAGTTCGCCTACCAACAAAACAGAGTGTGCAAAGCATAGTAGACCCTCTACAGTTTGCCTACCAACAGAACAGAGTGTGCAGAGCATAGTAGACCCTTTACAGTTCGCCTACCAACAGAACAGAGGAGTTTATGATGCTGTCCTGACACTGCTTTGGAAGACTGAAAAATGGATCAGTCATAAACCCTGGGAGCTGGTGGCGACTTCTTTGAGGGTGCAATAAAACAATCCACCAGATGGCCTGAGAACCCTTTTTCCTTCCTCTAACCTCTACTGACTGTTCCAAACCACCAATCACAAGGTCGTAAACGACAGCTGGAATTGACCCTACAACTGAACATCAGAAGGAAACGGCAGTCCTAATGACACCGGGAACTCAGGCCTGCTCACAGGTCTTTTACGGCCTAGGTTCTGGACTGAACTCAGGCCTGTTCACAGGTCTTTTACAGCCTAGGTTCTGGACTGAACTCAGGCCTGCTCACAGGTCTTTTACGGCCTAGGTTCTGGACTGAAGGGCTCTTGGACTCTATGGACTGAAACAAAGCTGTATATGTATCTTGCTTCATATGTATGTGCATGTAAATAATTGTGGATAATATGATAAATGTGGTGAACCGGGATTAATACTAATTGAAGTGTGGGGTATGTGAAAGTATAGGAGGGGGAGGAAGAAAGGATGTGAAAGAAAGGATGATTGTATAAGTTATCAGGGATGCGCTTGTCCATATAAGTATCTGAAACCTAGAGTGGCCATCACCAGGACCTCACCTAATATCTAGATAAATGATAGGGAAGATCATAAGATCACGCGCCGTCGTTCAAAATTTTTTATTACTATCACTAGATCGGGGGGAGTAGACAATGCAGTTTATCTTCCTGGAGGGGGGGAGGGGTGACATATCTTCCTGCCAGACCTTATTTGGACAAACAAAGGGAATTGTAAAATGTGGAAGGCCTGCTCAGGACTGCATTTAAGGGAAGCCCAAAGGGATATTCAAGGAAACTGCTTAACAGTTCTCCTGGTACCATAGTCACACCGTACGGAATCATTTGGTTATATACTTTGTTAGTGAACTTGTTCATGTTTATTTGTCTTTGCAGCATGTTATCCTGTGTTTAGCTATAGGTATTGAATGTGTTCATGTTTGCTCTCACAGTCTTAACCAGTGATTATTATCATTAATAAATTACCATGTTTCACATCATCTGCATCTTTCTTTTCAACCCTTTTTCCGGCTTCAACTGCTTATATGATCTGAGCTGCAGTGTTCTGAGCACTGTGGTATGTATGCTTGAGTCTCAGAGTCAGAACCCCTGCGTCTCGCTCAGGGCTGAGTGCAAGTTCCCAGTATGGGAGAATCTGCTTAACAGGTCTCCTGGTGCTGTAGTGGTACCATAGTCATTCCAGTATGGGGAAGATTGTAACCGACTTCCCACAACATGCATATTCTGGTTCTGTCTGTAGCTGAACAGGCTAGATATAATATTTACTCTCTATTTCCTTTCTTCAACCTTTATATTCTGTAATTGACTGCTAATTCTAAGCTAATGACCTCCCTGCCTGTTATTTAATTATTTTTATTTTTAACTTGCATGGTCTCCATGACACTAATCCATCTTATACCCTTTTCAGCCTAAATTACGACTGAAGACTCAGGGGGACAATTCTGACCAAGGACCAACTGATCAGTGGCCTGGTACAGCAAGTCTTTAGTGGCGTTCTCAAGTTGGGAAAGGCAGCCAAGTTCTCCCCGCAAAACAGGGTTGGTAGTGCATGGTTCTGGTGATTTTATGTGAAGAGAACCCTTGGACGTTCTATGTCGGTTCTTGTCAAACTCGCCTTAAGGAGCCCTCTGAATGCACTCTGACCTGGGCTCGCAACTATCTATGTAAAGAATAATGCATGTAATGTGTTGGCTAGACCCCCAACCTCTGCGTTCTCCAACGAACTGAGATTCAGCAATAATGCTGATTCCGGCAAGCATATATTGAGTAATGGTGGTACCTAAGGACGAGTCGAGTGTAACCACTCCGAGCTCCACGCATGATTAAAACCAAATTCTAAATTATAATTTGAAATGGAGTCAGATAAACTAGTAAATTAATTAGTGATATTTTACACAATAACTTTTACCTTTTCCCACAGCAATAGCGGAATACATCACGCTTATACCTTCACTCCAAGCTATTCCCTCATTGGTCTAGCGGCGGGAGGTTCTACAGCTTCACCTGGTCCAATCCCATCTGGACACACCGCATACTGGTGTTTGTAAACTTCTCTAGTGCGCACACAATCCAACTACACCTAATGGCTCAAAAGCTGCTGAAGATGAACCTCAACCCTCATCTTATCCTCTGGGTAATGTCCTTCTTAACTGACAGACCTCAGTGGGTTAGATATAAAGGCCACTGCAACACCACCAAGACCATCTCTACTCACCACAAGGCTCTGTAGTTTCTCCAGTGTTATGCACACTCTACACGGATGACTGCCAAAGCAACTGTCCTGAGATCACTTTCATCAAGTACTGAGATGATACAGTAGTTGTGGATTCATCCAACTCCGATGACAATCTGCTGTCAGCCAGTTCCAACAGTGGTGTGAAGGCAATTTTTTTAACTTGAATGTGGAGAAGACTAAAGAAATCGACTTCCTACGTGAGCCATCCCCGCTAAGGCCCATTACCATCGGAGCCGAAACAGTTGAAAGAGTGGGTACCATCATAAATAATTAACTGACCTTTGAGGCAAGCTGTCATCGAGTGCATGCAAAGTGTCAGTCAAAGGCTATATTTCCTTTTACATTACATTATAGTCATTTAGCAGACGCTCTTATCCAGAGCGACGTACATAGTGCATTTCCGAACTAGGAACAAGTGCATTAAAACAACCCTAAAAGGTAAACACGAATTAAAGTACCAGGCGCAGTCAGTTATGATTGGGAATTTGTTTTTGTTTTTTGGGGGGGATAACTACACAACCACATAATCAAGGGAGGTCACAAGGAGGTAGGGAGGGGTGGAGAGAGGAAATTCAGGAATTTGGACGTGAGCCAGTCAGTACTGCAAGCATTTTATACCTGCTTCCTTTAGTCAGTACTGTCGTTTAGCGTAACAGCTTGGTTTTGTTTGGCTCATTAAGTGAAATCAGGCAACTGAGGCAAGCTGGAGAGGGTGAGAGCACAGGCTACTAAAATAATAGGGAACCAACAAAAACCCCTGAAACACCTGTATGAGGAGCGTACAAAGGAGAGAGGATTATGGCCCTTCCATCACATTTCCTGAATTCTCTCTTTGAGACTCTTTCATCAGGTCGAAGATTAAGGTCCTTGCCCCTTAAAGCCAAAAGACCCTGAAACAGCTTTGTCCCTACAGCTGTTAAACTGCTTGATGACACTGGACATAATCAAGAGAGTCATGGCAGATGAGGAACTGTTATTGCTTTTGATGCTCAATTTTTCAACATAATTCATAATTAATTTAATATAATATGATTTTGATCATAATACTATTAATATTTAATATATTTAATATTTGGTTGCATATCCTTCAAGTTTGTAAATGTCAATTTAATGATTAAATGAAATGAAATAAAGTATTTTGGATGCAATTTTTTTAAACGATCGGGATGTTTAATAACCTTTTTCACCATAACATATGTCAGTGCCCCCGAAATGTGAAAAATGCCCTCGAAAATCATTTAATGGGGGCAAAAAAAAGCCCTGTGAAAAAAAGTTAATTTCGTATCCTGATAATTAGTGTATTATATCTCAATGTATTAAAACTAGTAGCTACAATGTCCATGATGTGCAGCTATAACCTAATAAGGTTATAATAATCAGTTATAAATATCAACCTAATAAGTTTATAAGAACCGCCCTCGAATGCCTTCTTAGCAGCTACAAGCAATCAGCATGACAACATTTTGACAACTGATGTACAATAGCTAAAAGGACGTTTTTACAAATTGCTGTTATGTAGAAATTTATCACATTTATAACAAGCCAAACTTCACAAAATTGGATAAAAATTAAGTGAGTTCTAGTGGATTTTATCAGAGGAAGTCTGCATCTCTCCATAAACGCCCATAGTTTAGAAGCGGATCTTTCCTGCCTTAATGTGGCAGACGTATCACTACAACATTCCACAGCGGCGAATGCGGCATCTACGTACATATCTATGTGGAGGAGTGGAGGAAAGGAGTTGGGGAGTGAAGAATATTGGGACGCAGCCTGAAAGATCCCAAAGTGGGGCAGGTAATGGCTTCCGGCAGTCTTCCGGGACCAGCCAGGGGGCGGGACTACGGAGGGGGCGGGACTACGGAGCTCTATAGAGCAGTGATTTTCAACCACTGTGCCGCGGCACACTAGTGTGCCGTGAGAGATTGTCAGGTGTGCCGTGGGAAATTATCTTATCCTATTAACTTCACTTAATTAGTAACACTTTTGGTTGGTGGTGTGACTCAGGATTTTTTTTAATGTAAAAAATGTGCCTTGGCTCAAAAAAGGTTGAAAAACACTGCTATAGAGTACTCAAGTTGCTACGTCACACTGGTTTCGGAAGTAAATTCCCCATTCATTTAGAGCAGGGGTGTCAAACTGCGGTCCTGGAGGGCCGCAGTGTCTGCTGGTTTTTGGTGAGTTTCAGCACAAGTGATTAATGTAAGTCACTGATTGGCTAAGAAGCCCACACACCTTGTTCTCAATCCTTTAACTGGGTGCTGATTGAAAGGAAACCACAAATACCCGTAGAGATTGCGGCCCTCCAGGACTGGAGTTTGACACCCCTGATTTAGAGCATAGACATTAACTAAAACTTACTTTTAAACCATTTCTAGTGATTATGTCTTAACATCAATTTCCTGGATTGTTCAATATAACGCCCTTCGCAAACCATGTTGTTTTTCTGGATCAGCTTTGAGTACATTTTACGTTTTATTTCCCTAACATCTGTCCGAGAATGTGAACAGGTCGGGGATTTTTAACGGTTAAATAGATTTCATGACAACGTTAGCTAGGTAGCTATTCACAAAAGTTAGCACAATGGTGATAGATAAGGTTAGCTATAAAAAAAATTATATATTGCAAATCAACTGTCGATTTCCAATGGTTTATGCAAACAGTACAATCACGTGAATAGAACGCTATAGCAAGCTGACAACAGATGGCTACAATCAACGTCGACATCAACGTTCACTAACAACAACATAGCCATACCAAAAACTACCAAATACTCACAAATGCCTAATATGATTTTCAAAAAGGACCATCGTAGAGTATGTTATATTTCTCTAATTTTATTTTGATCAGTATTGCGCAATAAAACCAAAACATAAAGACATATACCAGATTTAAAACGTATGTGGAGCCGTCCCCTCTAGTTAAACTAGCTGCACTTAGGACGTAGCTAGTATTGGAGCAGCTAGCTATAGTAGCTAGGCGATCGCTGTAAGTAGCTAACTTAACTCATATAGCCAGCCAGCTAGGACATTGGGCAGCTAGTCTGGACTCATTTAAGCTAGCTATGGAAGTCAAATAACTTAAATTAAAACGGCTTGCTATAACCTATCGTTAGCGTGCTAGCTAAATGTTAAAACGACTTGCCATGAGCTATCGTTAGCTTGCCAGCTAAATGTTAAAACGACTTGCCATGAGCTATCGTTAGCTTGCTAGCTAAATGTTAAAACGACTTGCCATGAGCTATCGTTAGCGTGCTAGCTAAATGTTAAAACGACTTGCCATGAGCTATCGTTAGCGTGCTAGCTAAATGTTAAAACGACTTGCCATGAGCTATCGTTAGCGTGCTAGCTAAATGTTAAAACGACTTGCCATGAGCTATCGTTAGCGTGCTAGCTAAATGTTAAAACGACTTGCCATGAGCTATCGTTAGCTTGCTAACTAGCTAACCCAGAATTTCCAAACATGGCAGTGTTGCCAAATCAGACTCCGGAGGCAAAGTTAATCAACCACCCCGTCAAAAAACACGCCCAACAAATGGGGAAGTAGGGCGACTGTGGACGGGAGAGGGTGGAAGAGCTAAATGAATATCTAAATTGATAAGCTAGCTAATGTCTTTGAACAATAGCACCTCAGATTTTTTAAAAACAACCCAAAAGAAACCCCAAACCGCAACCTGCGAAATCAGAAAGGACAAGCCTAAATCGCATATTTATATATAAGCAGTCTTGGCAGCTCAGGATTTTGCTTTGCTCCAGGAGGTAGCAAATAGGCTACAAAGCATTCCCTGGGGCCGAGTTGAAAGTGTGAGGGCGGCCGGCTCAAAAAACTGTTCAGTGGTGGTGAGTGATGTTGGAGGAATGCAACCAATTGCTGTAGTAATGTAGTTCACTTTAGCATAACGCTAATTTATATTAATTGCATGTGTGGTTCAAAAATCGCAAAAAGTGTGTTTTTTGTGGGGATTATCTTGATTAACAAAACGTGAAAATATTTTAGACTTATATTAACCACAATATAATGCAAAACCTCAAAATCCCTATGGGAAAACCTCAGAATTGGCCTACAAAAATACGTCATGACAGTACACTCTATGGTCTACAAGCCCAATCAGACTTCATCAGGTGACTTGTTTGTAAAACAAGAAACCTTTACATGAAATTAATGATATATTTTAATTTGTATTGAGTTCTATGCTTAGTAATGTACAGAAATATATTCCTAGATAGTGAGATTTCCTCCTGAGACATAGCAGAAAAATGACTTTTACTTTTTTTCACATAACACAAGTGTGTTGGATGACAAAAACATGTTGCAGTGAAAATAGTTTCAAAAATGTAATTAGTTTTATTATAATTGAATAATTGTAATTGTCACTGATTAATTGACCGCGCTGCATCTGTTTAATTTGCTTATTGTATCTAGATAACTACTGTACTTTGCACTTCTGTACCTATCACTATATTTACTACTTTGTACCTTTGCTACTGTATTTATTGTATATGTTGATTGTAAGCAGGGCACATCTGTGAAAGAGACCTGGTCTCAGTATGTTCTTCCCTGTCGAAATAAAGGTTTCAATCAATCAATCAATGTCCCTTATAGTGTAGGTTTCAGCAAAGTAGAACATATTGTAAGGGTTTAGGTTTGTAATGATGAACCAAACGCGACAAAACAAAACACTACTACAGAACAAGTCACTCACAAATTTGAGGACCACTAAAGGAGTCTCAGTAGCAAAATATTAAACAACCCACTAACACGGGTGTGGCTCGTAGACACGAGCAGAAAAGTAAGAGAACAGAGACTCCTAATCAGAAATACACGAGCATAAGCTCGAAAAGGAGAAAACAAAGAATCACCTTCGGAACGTAGACTATAACGCCCGATAAAAGGTGAAAAATAAAATAAATAAAAATACTCTCAATATACTCTCAATATAGCAGAGAGTAGAAACGAGTAAGAAACAAAAATAACAAAAGGGACTAATCCCTAAAGAGCTTCAAGGGCAGCTAAAGCCAATCTAGTAGAGCAGCTATTTTCTAACCAACCCTGACTACGTGAAAGCACGAAATGACAAAAAAGCGTCAGGAAGCGGAAGTGAAGGGCTTAAATACCTAGCAGGTAATCGGACAGGTGAAACGAATGATAAGCGGGGAGAAGCAAAACCCCGAACCGGAACGTGGAAAAAATCCGATAGACTGCTAACCGGAGAGAGAGGACGAGAACCATAGCGAAAAAGGGAAAATAGCCACGAACCATGACACATATGGTTCTTGAGAATAAGACCAGTGTCTGGGTCTCATGAAGATATGCATGAATATAACAAACAGACTGGATTATTAAATAACTATATCCTGGCATGTGATTAAAATATACATGGCATTCATACATATGTATTTTTATTGTATTGAATGTCCAGTATCCCTGGTACTTTTAAACAGCTCACCCTTTACACTGTACACCTCACACTCCGTCAGCACCAGGTCATCGCCGTGCATCTCAGCCGCTTCGAAATTATACAGCTCCCCGGGTTTGCTGGCGACCGCGGCCGTGTCTGCATTCAGGAACAGCAGAGCTCCGAAATCCGGACCCATCTTCCCATCGATGAACGCATGCTCAGGGAGTTTGGGCTGGATGCGGAGAGAGAACTGATTCGTGTTCTTGAAGCTGAACAGGAAGGCCTGGTCATCTGCGATGTACGCCCCACTTTGGGCGTAGTCCTTGCTGGTGTAAGCGCCGAAGATGAACCCCTTCTTGTTATAGGCCACGACCACGGTTGGGCCTCGCCGGTCACACTTGGCGTGGAAGGCGGCGGCGGTGTATCGGTGAACGCCGGCTTGGTACAGCAGGCTCAGCTTCACGTGGCCAAGCAGAGAGGTCAGCTGCTTCTCCTGCGCGCGGGACAGGCTGGATCTGACCTCACTCATGGGGGAAAACACATTTATATTTACTGTTACGTGTATGTGTGTTCGTGTGTGTGTGGATGTGTGTGTGTGCATGTGTGTTTATGTGTGTTTGTGTGTGTGTGTTCATGTGTGTTTGTGTGTGTGTGTTCATGTGTGTGTATGTGTGTTTGCGTGTGTGTGTGTGTGTGTGCATGTGTGGGTATGTGTGTATGTGCATGTGTCTGTATGTGTGTTCTTGTGTGTGTGCATTTGTGTGTGTGTGTGTGCATTTGTGTGTATGTGTGTGCATTTGTGTGTATGTGTGTTCCTGTGTGTGCATGTGTGTGTATGTGTGTTCCTGTGTGTGCATTTGTGTGTATGTGTGTTCCTGTGTGTGCATGTGTGTGTATGTGTGTTCCTGTGTGTGTATGTGTGTTCCTGTGTGTGCATTTGTGTGTATGTGTGTTCCTGTGTGTGTATGTGTGTGTATGTGTGTTCCTGTGTGTGCATGTGTGTGTATGTGTGTTCCTGTGTGTGCATGTGTGTGCATTTGTGTGTATGTGTGTTCCTGTGTGTGTATGTGTGTGCATGTGTGTGTATGTGTGTTCATGTGTGTGCATTTGTGTGTATGTGTGTTCCTGTGTGTGCATGTGTGTGTATGTGTGTGCATGTGTGTGTATGTGTGTTCCTGTGTGTGCATGTGTGTGCATTTGTGTGTATGTGTGTTCCTGTGTGTGTATGTGTGTGCATTTGTGTGTATGTGTGTGCATTTGTGTGTATGTGTGTATGTGTGTGCATTTGTGTGTATGTGTGTTCGTGTGTGTGTGCATGTGTGTGTATGTGTGTTCGTGTGTGTGTGCATTTGTGTGTATGTGTGTGCATGTGTGTGTATGTGTGTTCCTGTGTGTGTGTATGTGTGTGCATTTGTGTGTATGTGTGTTCCTGTGTGTGTGTATGTGTGTGCATTTGTGTGTATGTGTGTGCATTTGTGTGTATGTGTGTTCCTGTGTGTGCATGTGTGTGTATGTGTGTTCCTGTGTGTGCATGTGTGTGCATTTGTGTGTATGTGTGTTCCTGTGTGTGTATGTGTGTGCATTTGTGTGTATGTGTGTGCATTTGTGTGTATGTGTGTACATTTGTGTGTATGTGTGTTCGTGTGTGTGTGTATGTGTGTTCGTGTGTGTGTGCATTTGTGTGTATGTGTGTGCATGTGTGTGTATGTGTGTTCCTGTGTGTGTGTATGTGTGTGCATTTGTGTGTATGTGTGTTCCTGTGTGTGTGTGTATGTGTGTGCATTTGTGTGTATGTGTGTGCATTTGTGTGTATGTGTGTGCATTTGTGTGTATGTGTGTTCCTGTGTGTGCATGTGTGTGTATGTGTGTTCCTGTGTGTGCATGTGTGTGTATGTGTGTTCCTGTGTGTGCATGTGTGTGTATGTGTGTTCCTGTGTGTGTGTGCATTTGTGTGTATGTGTGTTCCTGTGTGTGTGTGTGCATTTGTGTGTATGTGTGTTCCTGTGTGTGTGCATTTGTGTGTATGTGTGTGTATGTGTGTTCCTGTGTGTGCATGTGTGTGTATGTGTGTTCCTGTGTGTGTGTGCATTTGTGTGTATGTGTGTTCCTGTGTGTGCATGTGTGTGTATGTGTGTTCCTGTGTGTGCATGTGTGTGTATGTGTGTTCCTGTGTGTGTGTGCATTTGTGTGTATGTGTGTTCCTGTGTGTGCATGTGTGTGTATGTGTGTTCCTGTGTGTGTGTGCATGTGTGTTCCTGTGTGTGTGTGCATTTGTGTGTATGTGTGTTCCTGTGTGTGTATGTGTGTGCATTTGTGTGTATGTGTGTGCATGTGTGGGTATGTGTGTATGTGCATGTGTGTGTATGTGTGTTCCTGTGTGTGTATGTGTGTTCCTGTGTGTGCATGTGTGTGTATGTGTGTTCCTGTGTGTGCATGTGTGTGCATGTGTGTGTATGTGTGTTCCTGTGTGTGCATGTGTGTGCATTTGTGTGTATGTGTGTTCCTGTGTGTGTATGTGTGTGCATGTGTGTGTATGTGTGTTCATGTGTGTGCATTTGTGTGTATGTGTGTTCCTGTGTGTGCATGTGTGTGTATGTGTGTTCCTGTGTGTGCATGTGTGTGTATGTGTGTTCCTGTGTGTGCATGTGTGTGCATTTGTGTGTATGTGTGTTCCTGTGTGTGTATGTGTGTGCATTTGTGTGTATGTGTGTGCATTTGTGTGTATGTGTGTATGTGTGTGCATTTGTGTGTATGTGTGTTCGTGTGTGTGTGCATGTGTGTGTATGTGTGTTCGTGTGTGTGTGCATTTGTGTGTATGTGTGTGCATGTGTGTGTATGTGTGTTCCTGTGTGTGTGTATGTGTGTGCATTTGTGTGTATGTGTGTTCCTGTGTGTGTGTATGTGTGTGCATTTGTGTGTATGTGTGTGCATTTGTGTGTATGTGTGTTCCTGTGTGTGCATGTGTGTGTATGTGTGTTCCTGTGTGTGCATGTGTGTGCATTTGTGTGTATGTGTGTTCCTGTGTGTGTATGTGTGTGCATTTGTGTGTATGTGTGTGCATTTGTGTGTATGTGTGTACATTTGTGTGTATGTGTGTTCGTGTGTGTGTGTATGTGTGTTCGTGTGTGTGTGCATTTGTGTGTATGTGTGTGCATGTGTGTGTATGTGTGTTCCTGTGTGTGTGTATGTGTGTGTATGTGTGTGCATTTGTGTGTATGTGTGTTCCTGTGTGTGTGTATGTGTGTGCATTTGTGTGTATGTGTGTGCATTTGTGTGTATGTGTGTGCATTTGTGTGTATGTGTGTTCCTGTGTGTGCATGTGTGTGTATGTGTGTTCCTGTGTGTGCATGTGTGTGTATGTGTGTTCCTGTGTGTGCATGTGTGTGTATGTGTGTTCCTGTGTGTGTGTGCATTTGTGTGTATGTGTGTTCCTGTGTGTGTGTGTGCATTTGTGTGTATGTGTGTTCCTGTGTGTGTGTGCATTTGTGTGTATGTGTGTTCCTGTGTGTGCATGTGTGTGTATGTGTGTTCCTGTGTGTGCATGTGTGTGTATGTGTGTTCCTGTGTGTGTGTGCATTTGTGTGTATGTGTGTTCCTGTGTGTGCATGTGTGTGTATGTGTGTTCCTGTGTGTGCATGTGTGTGTATGTGTGTTCCTGTGTGTGTGTGCATTTGTGTGTATGTGTGTGCATGTGTGTGTATGTGTGTTCCTGTGTGTGTGTGCATGTGTGTGTATGTGTGTTCCTGTGTGTGTGTGCATTTGTGTGTATGTGTGTTCCTGTGTGTGTATGTGTGTGCATGTGTGGGTATGTGTGTATGTGCATGTGTCTGTATGTGTGTTCGTGTGTGTGTGTATGTGTGTGTATGTGTGTGTATGTGTGTGTATGTGTGTTCCTGTGTGTGTGTATGTGTGTGTATGTGTGTTCCTGTGTGTGTGTATGTGTGTGTATGTGTGTTCCTGTGTGTGTGTGTATGTGTGTGTATGTGTGTTCCTGTGTGTGTGTATGTGTGTTCCTGTGTGTGTGTATGTGTGTTCCTGTGTGTGTGTATGTGTGTTCCTGTGTGTGTGTATGTGTGTGTATGTGTGTTCCTGTGTGTGTGTATGTGTTCGTGTGTGTATGTGTGTGTATGTGTGTGTATGTGTGTTCCTGTGTGTGTGTATGTGTGTTCCTGTGTGTGTGTATGTGTGTGTATGTGTGTTCCTGTGTGTGTGTATGTGTGTGTATGTGTGTTCCTGTGTGTGTGCATTTGTGTGTATGTGTGTGCATTTGTGTGTATGTGTGTGCATTTGTGTGTATGTGTGTTCATGTGTGGGTATGTGTGTATGTGCATGTGTGTGCATGTGTTCGTGTGTGTGTGTATTTGTGTGTATGTGTGTGCATTTGTGTGTATGTGTGTGCATTTGTGTGTATGTGTGTGCATTTGTGTGTATGTGTGTGCATTTGTGTGTATGTGCATGTGTCTGTATGTGTGTTCGTGTGTGTGTGTATTTGTGTGTATGTGTGTTCGTGTGTGTGTGTATTTGTGTGTATGTGTGTGTGTTCGTGTGTGTGTGTATTTGTGTGTATGTGTGTGTGTTCGTGTGTGTGTGTATTTGTGTGTATGTGTGTGTGTTCGTGTGTGTGTGTATTTGTGTGTATGTGTGTTCCTGTGTGTGCATGCCAGAGAGAGAGAAAGAGAGAGTCTGCAGTGTAGTGTTTGTGAGAAAGTTTGTAGTGTCGTGTGTGTGTGTCCATGCATGCATGTTTGTGAGGGTGTGTGTGTGTGTGTGCGTGTGTGTGCGTGTGTGTAATAGTCTCTGTACATCAACAGTTCACTGTCAGGGTTTTTAAAAAATTATTTCAGCTTCAGTTTTAGTGTATGTTTCCATTCGGCCCAGACAGTTTCTGACACATGTACAAATGTGGAATTACAATGTTTTTAACATGTTAAACAATATTTGAAATACTTACTCATTGACCACAACTGGGATGCTGGGTTTCTCACTTGGAGTAGACTTAGAGCTTCCCATTGTTTTCTCCAAGTTCCTATTATTATTATTAATGATACAAATTTTCCAATTGAACTCTATGGAAAAATAAGTCAGGAGAAGAAACCCTTCAAGTTATCCATCCATATCTACTGTATTTCTGGCAGCAGAGTGATGGTTTAAGGCTTGTTTGATACTTGATACGTCACACCTTTCATGACTTAGAGCCATTTAGCCAACCATGTGTTCCAGTGTAATTTACACTCTAAATCTAGTCCCACCCCCCAATTCCCATAGAGATTAATTCAAATGCAGAGAAGTTATAGTATCGCTTGTAAGAGTACCAGAAAATAAGATATCAAGAGTCTTTTGATGTTGTTGAGTCACAGACATCAGGAAGTCATGGCATGCAAAGTCATTATGTTAAACTGTCCAATATTGTTTGATGCCCAAAAATGGGGAGATGAATGTAAAGAGACAGGATTTGTGTGACTTACAATATCACATGTTTTATGTTATTTTAATTTAATTTATCTTAGGAAATGTATAATTTGTCATTATTTTTCAATATTAGCCTATTTGCAATATTCAATCATTCAGACTAATAAGCTATTGGGTGAACCCTACACCTACTTCTAATATGTTTCTACTAAAACTATGTTGCTTTAGTGCTTTAGTCATATTTTCAACCCAGTTATACCATAATACAGAATACGAATCAATCCGTGATTTTACTTGACAAAATAACAAATATATAGTATTGATGGTTTACTTATCGTACAGCCAACATATGACCCACTCAACATATGACTCTGATTAGGGAACGGGTACAATAATGATGAATAGCCTACAATTACACACATGCTAGGACCATGAAAATAGGAAAAATGAAGAGTTGAAAACTTAAAATAGGAAGTAAATGATAAAAGGAAGAGTAAAATAAATTATTTTTTTATTTATTTTATCGACTGATTAGAGGCTAAGGAAATGATTAAAAGCGTTTTTATTTTTTACAGGCTATCTATGGTATGGATCCAGCTAGCAAACTTGAATGCACTGCAGAAGATCCTAAACAAAATGTTACCCTGTCATGTGAGCTCAGGACTTTTTTTGATTTTGCGAGGAGCTTGGACAGTAGCCTAACTTAGTTATCCTTCAGTTGCCACCAGAAATATGTATGTGTGTGTGTGTGTGTGTGTGTGTGTGTGTGTGTGCGTGTGTGTGTGTCAAACAGTCTCTGGTGATAGATGTGATCTTTTGCCTTCTATCTGTGCGTGCATATTCAGTGTGCAAGAAAACTCAACTTTATTTTGGTGGTCTCGGACAAAAATAATATTGAACTGAATAGATTAGATTGAACTACTTTACGTGATGTCATAATAAACCTACATGTAGTTTTCATGCTGATTTATGTAGGCTATCCGTCAGCTAGACATCATCACGTGTTCAATAAGACCAACCAGAGTCATCTCTGATGAGTAACCCTGGGTAACCGCTACTCCTCTGCACTGACCCTGAGCATCGGAGCCCCTCAGGGCTGCGTACTCAGTCCCCTCCTGTACGCCCTGTTCACACACGACTGTGTGGCCACGCGCAGCTCCAACGCCATCCTTAAGTTTGCAGACGACACCACCATCCTGGGTCTCATCTCCAACAATGATGAGACCGCCTACAGAGAGGAGGTCAGCATCTTAGCAACATGGTGCCAGGACAACAACCTCTCTCTCAACGTCTGCAAGACTAAGGAGATGATCGTGGACTTCAGGAAGCGACGGGGGGGGGGGGGGGGTCACGCCCCCATTCACATCGATGGAGCTGAAGTGGAGAGAGTCTCCTGCTTCAAGTTCCTCGGTGTGTTCATCAGTGATGACCTCTCCTGGTCCAGGCAATCGGTCGCGGCAGTAAAAACTGCCCAAAAGCGCCTATACTTCCTGAGGAGACTCAAGAAGTTTGGCATGTCTTCCAAAACTCTCACCAACTTCTACAGGTGCACCATTGAGAGCATTCTCACTGGCTGCATTACTACCTGGTACGGCAGCTGCTCCGCTGCTGATCGCAAGGCCCTTCAGAGGGTGGTGAAGACAGCGGAGTGCATCATTGCCTGCCACCTCCCCTCTGTGCAAGGCATCTACCACACACGATGCCTTAAGGAAGCACGGAAAATCATAAAAGACTACAGCCACCCAGGCTATGGACTGTTCTCGCTGCTGCCGTCTGGTAGATGTTACCGGAGCATACGGGCACGGACTACCAGACTCACAAACAGTTTTTTCCCCCAGGCCATCAGGCTTCTCAACCAGCAACATTAATCTCATTAATTGCACCTCATTGTATGCTCTAGGCACTTCCTATGTACATTCAATGTACATCACCATAATTTAATTGAATTTATTGTACATATATATCGGCACCTCCACACTTTATATTTATAATATTTAATACTCTTACTCCTACTGTCCATATCTGGAACTGCTGCTAGTGTTTTACTGCTATGTATATGTATGTTATTCTTGCCCTTATTTGACTCTTTTTAATAATTTAATATATATATATTTTTTGTTTTTGTTTGTTATCCCTACTACATAGTTGTTGCTTGCCATGTCCTAAGAATTTCATTGTTCAGAATGACCTTGTGTTATACTGTGCACTTGATAAATAAAGACACTTTGACTTTGACTTTAAAACAACAACTACCTTTGTATCGTGTCAAGTATAATCACGCATTGATTATTATTCTTATATGTATTGTGGATATAACTGGGTTTAATATATGACTGTTAACCCTTTAGTTTGGTAGAAAAAGGCAGGGGTTTCTAAATTATAGCCCAAGCGGAAATTGAGAGGTGCAGTGCACTGGAAGCCATATTGGTTGCTGTAACTTCGACAATAGAAGCAAGCAGTTAGGTCCGTTCAATATCATAGAGTTCAGTGCTTTGCCCACTTTTTTTGGGTGTCTATCTCTTTGAGTGCCATTCTAGTTTTGATTTGTAAATTATTTTCTTTTAACAGTAGGGTCGTGGGAGATATGGCAGGACATGGAAAATGGGTTTTTGGGATTTTGGGGTATCAGAGGAAATGGCCAGTTCTGAGACTGGTGAAGACTGCTCCCATTCATCAGAAGACACGTTCGTCGGGGGACCACAATAATAAGTGATCAGTGGCGTTGCCACTGCTGGATACACCCATTTCACTGTTAACCACAGCAGGAGCTTTATTGATCCTAACAGTGGGGGACATACACCAAATATAGAGATGGCTAAGGGGATTTATAAAAATCAGATATGGCGACTGAGAGGAAATGGGACTGAGGTCCTTTTGAATGTCTTAATAAATTGTGTTCCACATGTATAATGAATAAAACATTGATGTTCCATTTGGACAACTTTTGACTGGTTTATTTTAATATTAGGTTTTCAAGGGTGCAGAAATCATTGAGCTATTTATTAAGTAATAGTGATGTGATGATGGGGTAATCATTACTATATGAAGAATCGTTTGTGACTTTACTTGAAGGGTCACAATTAATTGAACTCAATTAAGTAACGATGAACTCATGGTTAACAAATGCTTGCCTCCTATCAATGCACATTAAGTAATCATTTACAAATTAGTATCATGCCATGGCTTTACTTAGATGGACAGAAGCCAAGTACTTAGGAGGTAATGGTGATCGCATGTGTGAAATAATGATTAAACTTATGATAAATGGTGAACTCCTTACAATTTACACTCAGTATCCAGTATATTAGGAATACCTACCTAGTATTATCTAATCTTCTGTTGCTGCAGCCCATCCCTTTCAGGGTTCAACAGATGCATTCAGTGATGCCCCTCTGCTCACCACTATTGTTCATTTTTATTTTTTTGGCCTTTCTGTTAGCTTGAATGTGTCTGGCCATTCTCCTTTGACCTCTTTCATTGACATGGTTGTTTCTGCTCTCAGAACTGCCACTTACTGGATATTTTTGGGGTATCACACTCAACCCGACCCAATTTTTCCAACAAATAGCGTATATATTAACCTTGAGTATTGGTAACTTACTGGTAATATCATTGAAAAATAAGTACAAAGTACTCATTCTCTAAAACAGATGAATGGCTGTCATAATCCACACAAATTGATTCCATATTATTTACAAAGGTCACCATCAAATCTATTAAGCTTGATTTTTTGTGACACATTAGAGATAGGCCTACTGTAGGGTTCGCCCAGAAGCATAGTCTGAATGACTGAATATTGGCAAATATAGGCTATCATTGAAAATAACTACTAATTATGCACTTTCTAAGATAAATTTAAATAACATAAAACATTTGATATTACTGTCACCATTTGCACAAGGGAAGGAGCCTTTCCACAGGTAAGTGATAGGGGGGGGGGGGGCGGGGGGCTTAGAAGCCACACTGGCAGAATTTTCCTTTAACGAACAGCTTTGTCAGCAGGCTGTCAGGAGGAGTTTTGGCCCCAAAATGGATAAATCCACCACTGATGGTGATAGAGAAATTTGTTTAAATTAGTTTTTTAGAACATTGTATTGCAAAATGTTATGATGAATACTGATGTGCTTTGCTTAGAAAATAAGAAGA
Organism: Ilyophis sp. 1 JC-2022; assembly: GCA_022702515.1. Lineage (NCBI taxonomy): Eukaryota > Metazoa > Chordata > Actinopteri > Anguilliformes > Synaphobranchidae > Ilyophis > Ilyophis sp. 1 JC-2022. The sequence continues at coordinate 149,157,957 of CM040395.1, forward strand.
ACCGCCCTAACTACAGAATGTGCTATGAGCTGATACTATTGTGCATTTGATACAAGTTTCTTATGCAAACTGTGCAAAACAACATGATACTGAAAGGGGAATGTGGGCGGAATGCTGAACTGGTGATTGAGCAGTGGCGCAAAGACCACTCCTAGAATCTGCCCAGTGATATGAAATGAATAAAAACTATGCAAAACTGAGCAAACTTGGTTCATTGTCTGACAGGGAGACACTGAACCCCAGATGCATTTGGTTCTTTGATAATAAAGTAATTGTACTTTATATCTTTGCAGCTGTCTCAATTTGTATCTCATTCTGCACAGTGTTATTTCTTAGAAACAGTGACTTGAACTTGAATTTACCCAACAATGGTCTGAGAAGCTTTTGTCTACCTAACTGGTTTGCAGCTACTTTGATGACATTTTACTTAATGTATGACTTAACTATGAGTTAATGTTCATTAATTGATGATACATTAAGTTTACAGTAATCACATGAATTAATAATGACTTGATTGTTTATTAATATGGAGCCGCACAGAGTTCATGATACATCATGCATTAAATCATGAGGCATGAGGTGTGTTATTGTATTGTATTTAACCCTTATTGTAAAGTGTTACCGATCGGTGTATATCATAGCCATTGTAGCTAGTTAATAAATATGTTTTTTCCATTTAAACTCAGTTTTTCACAATTCCTGACATTTAATCCTAGTAAACATTCCCTGTTTTAGGTCAGTTAGGATCATGACTTGATTTTAAGAATGTGAAATGTCAGAATAATTGTAGAAAGAATGATTTATTTCAGCTTTTATTTAGTTCACATTTTACATTTAATACTGGCTTGTCTAACTGTATGGTATACTTTAGTACATTGTGGTGTTAGATTTTAGCTTTGCTTTGTGGAAGCATATATATATATATATATATATATATATATATATATATATATTTGTTTGTTTGGTAATAAAAACATGTATTTTGTAATCTTGCAGTCTTCCTTGTCAAATGTAAATGAGTTAAAAGCTCACCAGAGAATCTCTGTTAGTACTATTAGTTTCAGACCGTATAGCCATTAGAAAATAATGACTTATTTGCGCATTGTAGAAACTTGTAAGGAGATGAAGAATTTGACACTACATGCAAAGATTGGAAATTAGTTTGAAATTAGGTCTAAATGTGAACGTCTAATAGACATCTACAAATAGGCTATACGTTGAGAACTTTCACTTTTGTACTATTTTTAGACTTCCATTAGACATATTTTTAATAGCGACAGTTAACGTTACTAAAATATTCTAGGCTATGGAAATGTACTCTAATATAAAATAGAATATATCAAAAACATTATGGTCGCGTTTTATGAATTGTTTTTGATGGGAAACACTCGGGAAAACTTGTCAAAGAAGAACGGCTCAGATGTTCTTATCAAAGAGTCGTTCAAAAGAATCGGATCGTTCATGAACGACACATCACTTGAAGGAAAGTACCTTGGACAGATAAAATACCCTTCATTCCTTCATGCGCATGCGCATTGGCTACCTTTCTCCCGTTAACCACAATATTTAAAAAAACAATAACGCACTCTTAAGCCATCACTCGATCACTATTGATTACAAAATAAACGCGACGTATCTATAGTTGTAACTGTCCTGATATTTAACTTTTCTTTGAACAAAGTCTTAAGTATTCTAAAAAAAGCTAAACGAAACTAAAACAGCCTCACTTTGTCCAACTGTAGCCTTGCCAGCTATTTTCAAGGAAAGGCGTTTTTAATTTTCAGGACAATTTCTATCTTGCAACTAGAACAGACGAGTAAATGGTAAATACTTGCATTCATTGTGACGTTATGTGACTGCAAATTTACACATTGACTGCACCTTTTATACCCCAATGACCACTTACTTCCCTATGATGCCGAGTAGGCGTTATAACCTGTACCTTGATATAGCCGATATTATGTGAATTTATGAATTCTGAGTGTACCAAGCCAGGTTTTCTCCAAAACTGAGATATACTTGGAAAAGTCAACGTACCTGTCTTGTTGATGAATCTGGTGTGTGTGTGCTTGCCTGTCGGAGTGTCGGTGTCAGCAAATACTGTACTTACGGTTTCGTTTTATATGAACTGCGTTCAAATGGTAGTTTTTTTTTCCAGTAAAAAACCGGATATTATGCAAGGCATGCACAGTATTTAGGAATTTCTGCTTGATAAGAATTCCCCTACGTTCCATGCCAACCCTGCCTACTTTCCGTCGTGGCCTGAAAACGCACCTTTTCAGACTCCACCTGGACTAATACTTAGCTAGGACCTCATGGTTTGTGTTCTTGTTGAACTATGTACTCAGGATAGTCAAGTTTATAATGATTAGAATAGAATTGTATTAGAGCTGATTTACCCAGTTCACTGTGAACTGCATTGTGTTCATTACTAGGGATAGCTGCTACTGTATGTGAAAAATTTGCTTTCTTATCTGTTCTGTAGTTACTTTGATGACCTTTCTGTATGCACTTACTGTACGTCGCTTTGGATAAAAGCGTCTGCTAAATGAATGTAATGTAATGTAATGATAAATTAATTGTATTGAGTCAAAGCACAGGATAAATGTCAACTTCTGAGTGGACAATAAAGTAGACTATACTTACAGTTGAAGTCTAAAGTGTACATACACCATAGCCAAATCCATTTAAACTCTGTTTTTCCACAATTCCTGACATTTTATCAGAGTAAACATTCCCTGTCTTAGGTCAGTTAGGATCACGACTTGATTTTAAGAATGTGAAATGTCAGAATAGTAGAGAATGATTTATTTCAGCTTTTATTTCTTTCAGTGGGTCAGAAGTTTACATACACTGTTAGTATTTGGTAGCATTGCCTTTACATAGTTTAACTTGGGTCAAATGTTTCGTCTTCTACAAGCTTCATACACGAAGTTGCAGGAATTTTGGCCAATTCCTCCTGACAGAACTGGTGTAACTGAGTCAGGTTTGTAGGCCTCTTTGCTCGCACACGCTTTTTCAGTTCTGCCCACAAATTTTCGATTGGATTGAGGTCAGGACTTTGTGAAGGCCACTCCAATACCAGGACTTTGTTGTCCTAAAGCCATTTTGCCACAACTTTGGAAGTATGCTTTGGGTCATTGTCCATTTGGAAGAGCCATTTGCAACCAAGCTTTAACTTCCTTGCTGATGTCTTGAGATGTTGCTTCAATATATCCCCATCATTTTCCTCTATTGCATCCAATTTAAGAAGTGCACCAGTCCCTCCTGCAGCAAAGCACCCCCACAACATGATGCTACCCCCGTGCTTCACGGTTGGGATGGTGTTTTTCGGCCTGCAAGACTATATTACCCCATCTTAAACCATAATGCCTTAAACCATCACTCTGCTGCCAGCTATTCAGTACCTTAAACCATAATGCCTTAAACCATCACTCTGCTGCCAGCTATTCAGTACCTTAAACCATAATGCCTTAATCCATCACTCTGCTGCCAGCTATTCAGTACCTTAAACCATAATGCCTTAAACCATCACTCTGCTGCCAGCTATTCAGTACCTTAAACCATAATGCCTTAAACCATCACTCTGCTGCCAGCTATTCAGTACCTTAAACCATAATGCCTTAAACCATCACTCTGCTGCCAGCTATTCAGTACCTTAAACCATAATGCCTTAAACCATCACTCTGCTGCCAGCTATTCAGTACCTTAAACCATAATGCCTTAAACCATCACTCTGCTGCCAGCTATTCAGTACCTTAAACCATAATGCCTTAAACCATCACTCTGCTGCCAGCTATTCAGTACCTTAAACCATAATGCCTTAAACCATCACTCTGCTGCCAGCTATTCAGTACCTTAAACCATAATGCCTTAAACCATCACTCTGCTGCCAGCTATTCAGTACCTTAAACCATAATGCCTTAAACCATCACTCTGCTGCCAGCTATTCAGTAGATATGGATGAAGTCGCTCTGGATAAGAGCATCTGCTAAATGCCTCTGTAATGTAATGTTTTTCCTGACAAGTTTTCCTATTGAACTCTATGGAAAAATAAGTCAGAAGAAACCCTTCAAGTTATCCATCCATATCTACTGCACATCTGGCAGCAGAGTTGTGGTTTAAGGCTTGTTTGATACGTCAGACTCTTGATGACTTAGAGCCATTTAGCCAGTCATGTGTTCCATACTGTTCCAGTGTAATTTACAGCTAAATCTAGTCCCACCCCCCAATTCCCATAGAGATCCATTCAAATGCAGAGAGGTTATAGTATCGCTTGTAAGAGTACAAGAAAATAAGATATCAAGAGTCTTTTGATGTTGTTGGGTCAGACATCAGGAAGTCATGGCATGCAAAGGATATGCGAGCACATATTTAAAATGATTACTTTATCCTACATTGTTAAACTGTCCAATATTTTCGATGCCCGAAAATGGGAGGGGGGCACTATGTACAAAAGGTTCTATAATTTCTGAACGATTCATCCGATTTGGATGAAAATACCCTCAAATTAAAGCAGTCTCTACTTCAACCTCATTGTCATTGTATCCTTTCAAACTCAATGTGTTAAGAGTACAGAACCAAAATAACAGAAAATGTGTCAGTCCAATGAATTATGGTGCTCACTGTATGTTCCATATTCTGAGGCGTTTCCAGGTTCAATGGGTTCAACTCACCAGTGAGCCAGGTAGCTCAGTTAGGCACCAGTGAGCCAGGTAGCTCAGTTAGGCACCAGTGAGCCAGGTAGCTCAGTTAGGCAGCAGTGAGCCAGGTAGCTCAGTTAGGCACCAGTGAGCCAGGTAGCTCAGTTAGGCACCAGTGAGCCAGGTAGCTCAGTTAGGCAGCAGTGAGCCAGGTAGCTCAGTTAGGCACCAGTGAGCCAGGTAGCTCAGTTAGGCAGCAGTGAGCCAGGTAGCTCAGTTAGGCACCAGTGAGCCAGGTAGCTCAGTTAGGCAGCTCCATGGAATAGGGCCCTGCTTTGTGAGACAAGCGCCTGGAGTTCACATTCCATTCCTCTTTATAATACACTCACTTATCAAAGTAATGGAGGGAGCTTTGTTTCAGAATAGGTTCAGAATGTGCATGTTGTGTCGGCCGAAAGCTCTGCACAACACACTCACCTCAGGACATCCGTAAGTGACAGACCTTATATTAAGAAACACAATACAGCGTTCAGAGTGATTCGAGACACGGTCAGAGATTATCCGTACTTTATTGTTACTGCAGAGGACAGGAGAAAAAGCAAACTCCAACAAAGGGCAGCTCCTGAAAAATTGCCAAACATTCTTCTCTGAAGAAAACAACCATCCATAAATAAAAGACACATGTACAGACAGACAGACAGCCCGACGGAAAGGAGCTCCCTCTCACTTGCGGTACCAGATCTTCATCTTCTTCTCCCGTTTGATCTTCTTCTGCAGCTGCAGCGTGCCATACAGCAGGGCCTCCGCTGTGGGCGGGCAGCCTATCAGCAAAGAGCCAGTTAGTGGTCAGAGGTCACGGCAGAGACAAACCACATCAGCTCACATAGGGATCAGTGGAAAAGCAGAGTGAGACCAATTCACTTCACACTGGGCAGGTGAAACCACTTCTGATCACTTTGGATTCAGCAGAAAAGTAGTGAAACCGCGTCAGTTCTCAGTGGGGTCAGTGGAATAGCGGAGTGAAACTACGTCTAATTCTGTGGTTTTTTGAGTTGAGCTTCAAACCCAAGGGTAGAACACTGATGTTCTGAACATGAACTGCTTCAGTAAATGTGTGGGATACATTTGTATTATTATTAAAGGCCCTGGGCAATCAAAATAATATGTCAAATATAGAACAGTTAAATAGTTACATCATACATAGAGAATCAAAGAAAACAAATGCTATAACTTTAACACCTGCCATAAAAACTAAATTCTTCTTTTTTCCTGTTTATAAAAGTGGAAATGCATCCATCTTGTGGCTTAATTCATACTTTAAATGCAAGAAACAAGTGACCGTATAGTGTCTTGAACATCAGGGAAATCTAAACTACAGCTGGCCTTTTATTCTTATTCTTTATTTTATTTAATGATAAAATGACGACGTGAGAATGAGAACTGTCTTACCTGGAACGTATATGTCGACCGGTACGATGCGGTCACAGCCTCGGACCACAGAATATGAGTAGTGGTAATATCCCCCTCCGTTTGCACAGCTGAGGAAAGCAGTACATCAACTAACCACCAGGGGGCAGATCGGCAATACTGACAGGCACACACCGTAAACAAACAAAATTGGGAAAGGAGACCCAACTGCAGAATTAATAATCAAATACAAGTATTTAGCAAAAACAATAGTCACCATTCCTCTACTCGGATCAAAATGTCGATCAAAAAAAGTTTGTTTAGAAAACATAATTGTGATGCAAACCCTATAATCTCTCATTCCTCTAGATCAGGGGTCCTCAATCTTATCCAGTTAGGGCCGGTGTGGCTGCAGGCTTTTGTTCCAACCAAGCAGTAACACACCTGATTCTACTCATCAAGGTCTTTAGCAAAGTCTCTTGTGGTTGATTAGTAGAATCAGGTGTGTAACTGCTTGGTTGGAACAAAAACCTGCACCCACACCGGCCCTTTCTGGATAAGATTGAGGACCCCTGCTCTAGATCATAATTAGAACAAAAAATCAGCTTATTCCAAATGAATAATAAAACTACATTACATTACATTATAGGCATTTAGCAGACGCTCTTATCCAGAGCGACTTACACATTTCTTTTGCATTTATACATAGTATCCATTTACAGCTGGGTATATACTGAAGCAATTCAGGTGAAGTACCTTGCTCAGGGGTACAACGGCAGTGTCCTACGTGGGATTCGAACCTGCGACCTTTCGGTTACAAACACAGTTCCTTAACCACTGTACTACACTGCCGCCCCAAACTACTTTGAAAAGAATCAATGTCTCTGCCATACCTGCCCATTGAAATGACATATCGGGGCTCGGGCATCTGGTCATACACCTGAACACAAAGAGAAAGACTGGAATAAGCAAGAGGCCAATTCACACAGCTAAACCACATCCATCACTATGCCAGGCTGCTGTTGATATGTACTGACATGAAGATAAATGAGGTCAGAGAGCGAGAGCGAGAGAGACCTTCCGGAGCGCAGGGGCCATTTTGTTGGTGAGGGTTCCGGCGACGATCATGACATCAGCTTGGCGGGGGCTGGCTCTGAACACCACACCGAAGCGATCCATGTCATAGCGCGGAGCCGCCATGTGCATCATCTCTACTGCACAGCAGGCCAGGCCAAACGTCATGGGCCATAGAGAGCTCTACGGGTTACACACACACACACACGCAAACACACACACACACACACAAATACACGCACACACACACACCAACGCACAAATACAGGTACACGCATAAATGCGCACACACACACACACATGCAAACACACACCAACATAAAAACAGAAACAGTTAAAAGGGCAAACAGAAACTGGATGAGTTCCTGGTTAAAAGACAGCAAAACCCTGCTACTGTTAGTTCAGTGTGCAGTTCAATGCAACTGTTCAACAGCTCTTTTACAAAGATCCTGTCACAAAGACATTCAATGGGAAAACAGGAAATGGAGGAAGTGCAGATATAACTGTCTGACAGCTGGTGAGATCTATTTCCTGCGTCACTGCAAGTCCCCAGTGCTGTTCTGAGCTGCCAGCGTGAGGCCCTTACCCTGCGGGCCCAGTTAACCAGGTCGTCCAGTTTGGTGATCACATATTCCCCCTTACTGCTCGGCACCGGAGCGGCCTTGGCTGCAACAGCAGTGCTCTTCTCCCGAACTGGAACGACACTGACAGAGCAGATAACGGGTATTTCGTTCGGCCCAACCCCAGAGACAGTCATTTCACCACGGGAGCCGTCAACACTCAACAGAAATTATAATACGAGACAATTCAATTGGAAATGAAGGTGCGCAAGTTAACTGGCCAGATTGCTCACCTGTTGAAATTCTCATTCGTTGTGCTCTGGTGAAGACCCTGCGTATGTAAGCAGTATGCAGACGTAGGTCTGCGTGGAGAAGGCACGGGAAAAGTCAATAAATGCATTTGGTTATCGTTTAACTGAACAATGTTATTGTAAAATAGTAACTTCACATATCAGACCACTCTTTGGAAGATCGGTATCACTTCGGTGGCTTTATGTGAGCCTTGTTTTCATGAGTAGCTCACAATATTACTAGGATTTATTGCTAAATTACGAAGTTCCACATATAGCCTGTAGTGACTTATCCCTCTTTAGACTTCAATTAAACTGTTTAGCAACCGGCAGTGATTAGGTCGTGTAAAGGCAAGCCATTGTACAAGGAAAGTAAACATTTCGTAACGGTACCTCAAAGAAAACGATCCAAAACGGATCAGGCGAGGAGCTGTTGAAAATAAATAAAAGGAAACATAACTAAATGTGAAATTCTGCAAGGGAACATTAATCTCAAACGTTGATGTTAAAAATATATATAGAAAACAGTCGAATTATTATTATTTTAAAGTATGTTAGTTAAGACTGCCAACTAAACAAGCTAAACGTTAGCGGGCAAGCGGCCAGTCCCAGACTAGATGCGAGCTGCGAACACACAAGGTCAGAAGCATCGAGCCGATACAACTACGAACAACGAACATACAGTCCGTAAATTATCCACAAAACACGGTTTAATACTTTCAGTCATCAGTTTACTTATTGCATGACTGGTTTATACACGGGCTATGAAAAACACAGGATTATAACATTCAGTCAAGACATTACGCACCGAACAACGTCGCCATCTTGAAAATACTTGAAAACGTCCGGCTTGCGTAAGGAACGTGCCTCATTTCTTCCGGGTTACTCACGAACTGTCCATAGAACTGCTTTTGACGTACAGGACCGGTGTTGTGCCGTAGAATGCACCCCTGCCGTGGATTGCCCCCCCTGACGGGAGCGCGCATGCTTACGTCATTCTGTTTGAAAAGTTTCTGAATTCGCTTCGTTTCAATATCGTACCAAAATAATATGAAGGAGGTATTAATATTATTGTATTATAATGCTTTGTGAAGGGTATCCTTGTCTTAAAGATGGTAAGCAACCTTCGATTGTATACTCATTTCAATTTAGACTCAAAACACGGAACTGGCGAGGGGTATGTTAGACGCAAATCCATAGCTACTTTTCTTATGGTACGATCGCATTATGCTAAAATATAGCCCAGCTATAATTACAAAATTAGCTGGAATTTTACTGGGGTTAGCCTGTATGTAGCTACTCGTAGCTGGAGAAATAACAGCTTCCTTATCCAGCAGATCAGCTCGACTGAAAATTCAATGTGATCCACGGTTATCATATGCAAGTCATATAGCTAAACTATACTGGATACTTGGCAGGACCCCAACGATCACCGTCAAGTATTTCTTTAAATGTTTTCTTGCAGCTAAATGAATGCAAATAAAAATGTATCCCCGATATATCACTGACTATTGCATGCTTTGACCCTCCAGACACACCGCGGTCACATATATTTTCCCCAAATGTAGCCTATGTCATATCATGCTGGAGTCAAGAGAGTGTTTTAATTCCTGGCACGGCTGTTTTTCTAATTGCCGTGAAATGCACCCCCTCTTAACTTTGGCTAAAAAGGTACTACATACATGAAACTCACAGTGGTAACTCATTTTGACTCCATATGAATGCCATAAAAAGCATTTGATGCTGGGGTCACCAGAAAAATAATTACAAGGGGGTGCATTTTCAGGCAGGGCTGGATTTCCGCTTGCCGTGAAATGCACCCCCTGCTAACTTTGGCTAAAAAGGTACTACATACATGAAACTCACAGTGGTAACTCATTTTGGCTCCATATGAATGCCCTAAAAAGCATTTGATGCTGGGGTCACCAGAAAAATAATTAGAAGGGGGTGCAATTTCAGGCAGGGCTGGATTTACGCTTGCCGTGGATTGCCCCCCCCTCCTAACTTTGGCTAGGAAGGTACTACATACATGAAACTCACAGTGGTAACTCATTGTCACTCCATATGAATGCCCTAAAAAGCATTTGATGCTGGGGTCAACAGAAAAAAAATTAGAAGGGGGTGCAATTTCAGGCAGGGCTGGATTTCCGCTTGCCGTGGATTGCCCCCCCCTCCTAACTTTGGCTAGGAAGGTACTACATACATGAAACTCACAGTGGTAACTCATTTTGGCTCCATATGAATGCCCTAAAAAGCATTTGATGCTGGGGTCAACAGAAAAAAATTTAGAAGGGGGTGCAATTTCAGGCAGGGCTGGATTTCCGCTTGCCGTGGATTGCCCCCCCCTCCTAACTTTGGCTAGGAAGGTACTACATACATGAAACTCACAGTGGTAACTCATTTTGGCTCCATATGAATGCCCTAAAAAGCATTTGATGCTGGGGTCAACAGAAAAATAATTAGAAGGGGGTACAATTTCAGGCAGGGCTGGATTTCCGCTTGCCGTGAAATGCACCCCCTCCTAACTTTGGCTAGGAAGGTACTACATACATGAAACTCACAGTGGTAACTCATTTTGGCTCCATATGAATGCCCTAAAAAGCATTTGATGCTGGGGTCAACAGAAAAAAAATTAGAAGGGGGTGCAATTTCAGGCAGGGCTGGATTTACGCTTGCCGTGGATTGCCCCCCCCTCCTAACTTTGGCTAGGAAGGTACTACATACATGAAACTCACAGTGGTAACTCATTTTGGCTCCATATGAATGCCCTAAAAAGCATTTGATGCTGGGGTCAACAGAAAAAAAATTAGAAGGGGGTGCAATTTCAGGCAGGGCTGGATTTCCGCTTGCCGTGGATTGCCCCCCCTCCTAACTTTGGCTAGGAAGGTACTACATACATGAAACTCACAGTGGTAACTCATTTTGGCTCCATATGAATGCCCTAAAAAGCATTTGATGCTGGGGTCAACAGAAAAATAATTAGAAGGGGGTACAATTTCAGGCAGGGCTGGATTTCCGCTTGCCGTGAAATGCACCCCCTCCTAACTTTGGCTAGGAAGGTACTACATACATGAAACTCACAGTGGTAACTCATTTTGGCTCCATATGAATGCCCTAAAAAGCATTTGATGCTGGGGTCAACAGAAAAAAAATTAGAAGGGGGTGCAATTTCAGGCAGGGCTGGATTTACGCTTGCCGTGGATTGCACCCCCCTCCTAACTTTGGCTAGGAAGGTACTACATACATGAAACTCACAGTGGTAACTCATTTTGGCTCCATATGAATGCCCTAAAAAGCATTTGATGCTGGGGTCAACAGAAAAAAAATTAGAAGGGGGTGCAATTTCAGGCAGGGCTGGATTTACGCTTGCCGTGGATTGCCCCCCCCTCCTAACTTTGGCTAGGAAGGTACTACATACATGAAACTCACAGTGGTAACTCATTTTGGCTCCATATGAATGCCCTAAAAAGCATTTGATGCTGGGGTCAACAGAAAAAAAATTAGAAGGGGTGCAATTTCAGGCAGGGCTGGATTTACGCTTGCCGTGGATTGCCCCCCCCTCCTAACTTTGGCTAGGAAGGTACTACATACATGAAACTCACAGTGGTAACTCATTTTGGCTCCATATGAATGCCCTAAAAAGCATTTGATGCTGGGGTCAACAGAAAAAAAATTAGAAGGGGGTGCAATTTCAGGCAGGGCTGGATTTACGCTTGCCGTGGATTGCACCCCCCTCCTAACTTTGGCTAGGAAGGTCTCACATACATGAAACTCACAGTGGTAACTCATTGTCACTCCATATGAATGCCCTAAAAAGCATTTGATGCTGGGGTCAACAGAAAAAAAATTAGAAGGGGGTGCAATTTCAGGCAGGGCTGGATTTCCGCTTGCCGTGGATTGCACCCCCCTCCTAACTTTGGCTAGGAAGGTACTACATACATGAAACTCACAGTGGTAACTCATTTTGGCTCCATATGAATGCCCTAAAAAGCATTTGATGCTGGGGTCAACAGAAAAATAATTAGAAGGGGGTACAATTTCAGGCAGGGCTGGATTTCCGCTTGCCGTGAAATGCACCCCCTCCTAACTTTGGCTAGGAAGGTACTACATACATGAAACTCACAGTGGTAACTCATTTTGGCTCCATATGCATGCCCTAAAAAGCATTTGATGCTGGGGTCACCAGAAAAATAATTAGAAGGGGGTGCAATTTCAGGCAGGGCTGGATTTACGCTTGCCGTGGATTGCCCCCCCCTCCTAACTTTGGCTAGGAAGGTACTACATACATGAAACTCACAGTGGTAACTCATTGTCACTCCATATGAATGCCCTAAAAAGCATTTGATGCTGGGGTCAACAGAAAAAAAATTAGAAGGGGGTGCAATTTCAGGCAGGGCTGGATTTCCGCTTGCCGTGGATTGCCCCCCCCTCCTAACTTTGGCTAGGAAGGTACTACATACATGAAACTCACAGTGGTAACTCATTTTGGCTCCATATGAATGCCCTAAAAAGCATTTGATGCTGGGGTCAACAGAAAAAAATTTAGAAGGGGGTGCAATTTCAGGCAGGGCTGGATTTCCGCTTGCCGTGGATTGCCCCCCCCTCCTAACTTTGGCTAGGAAGGTACTACATACATGAAACTCACAGTGGTAACTCATTTTGGCTCCATATGAATGCCCTAAAAAGCATTTGATGCTGGGGTCAACAGAAAAATAATTAGAAGGGGGTACAATTTCAGGCAGGGCTGGATTTCCGCTTGCCGTGAAATGCACCCCCTCCTAACTTTGGCTAGGAAGGTACTACATACATGAAACTCACAGTGGTAACTCATTTTGGCTCCATATGAATGCCCTAAAAAGCATTTGATGCTGGGGTCAACAGAAAAAAAATTAGAAGGGGGTGCAATTTCAGGCAGGGCTGGATTTACGCTTGCCGTGGATTGCCCCCCCCTCCTAACTTTGGCTAGGAAGGTACTACATACATGAAACTCACAGTGGTAACTCATTTTGGCTCCATATGAATGCCCTAAAAAGCATTTGATGCTGGGGTCAACAGAAAAAAAATTAGAAGGGGGTGCAATTTCAGGCAGGGCTGGATTTCCGCTTGCCGTGGATTGCCCCCCCCTCCTAACTTTGGCTAGGAAGGTACTACATACATGAAACTCACAGTGGTAACTCATTTTGGCTCCATATGAATGCCCTAAAAAGCATTTGATGCTGGGGTCAACAGAAAAATAATTAGAAGGGGGTACAATTTCAGGCAGGGCTGGATTTCCGCTTGCCGTGAAATGCACCCCCTCCTAACTTTGGCTAGGAAGGTACTACATACATGAAACTCACAGTGGTAACTCATTTTGGCTCCATATGAATGCCCTAAAAAGCATTTGATGCTGGGGTCAACAGAAAAAAAATTAGAAGGGGGTGCAATTTCAGGCAGGGCTGGATTTACGCTTGCCGTGGATTGCACCCCCCTCCTAACTTTGGCTAGGAAGGTACTACATACATGAAACTCACAGTGGTAACTCATTTTGGCTCCATATGAATGCCCTAAAAAGCATTTGATGCTGGGGTCAACAGAAAAAAAATTAGAAGGGGGTGCAATTTCAGGCAGGGCTGGATTTACGCTTGCCGTGGATTGCCCCCCCCTCCTAACTTTGGCTAGGAAGGTACTACATACATGAAACTCACAGTGGTAACTCATTTTGGCTCCATATGAATGCCCTAAAAAGCATTTGATGCTGGGGTCAACAGAAAAAAAATTAGAAGGGGGTGCAATTTCAGGCAGGGCTGGATTTACGCTTGCCGTGGATTGCCCCCCCCTCCTAACTTTGGCTAGGAAGGTACTACATACATGAAACTCACAGTGGTAACTCATTTTGGCTCCATATGAATGCCCTAAAAAGCATTTGATGCTGGGGTCAACAGAAAAAAAATTAGAAGGGGGTGCAATTTCAGGCAGGGCTGGATTTACGCTTGCCGTGGATTGCACCCCCCTCCTAACTTTGGCTAGGAAGGTCTCACATACATGAAACTCACAGTGGTAACTCATTGTCACTCCATATGAATGCCCTAAAAAGCATTTGATGCTGGGGTCAACAGAAAAAAAATTAGAAGGGGGTGCAATTTCAGGCAGGGCTGGATTTCCGCTTGCCGTGGATTGCACCCCCCTCCTAACTTTGGCTAGGAAGGTACTACATACATGAAACTCACAGTGGTAACTCATTTTGGCTCCATATGAATGCCCTAAAAAGCATTTGATGCTGGGGTCAACAGAAAAATAATTAGAAGGGGGTACAATTTCAGGCAGGGCTGGATTTCCGCTTGCCGTGAAATGCACCCCCTCCTAACTTTGGCTAGGAAGGTACTACATACATGAAACTCACAGTGGTAACTCATTTTGGCTCCATATGCATGCCCTAAAAAGCATTTCATGCTTTTAATTTAATTAAACATATTGTCCCCACCTGTACACTACAATAATTTTATACGAAGGTCAATAGGAACATAATTATCGGGGTGCAAATTCTTTCTTTCTGGCGGGTTTTAAATTTAGATTTGACATAAAATGCACCGCCTCCTTGCATTTCATGCTCAGGTCAGCATTAACATTATTATCTGGGTGCAAATTGTTTCTTTGAAATGCACCCTCTCCTGACATTGGCTTGGAAACTGATTTTGTGGAATTTATTATTGCTGAACAAAGTAAAACATAATAAACACACGTATTTAAAATTTCACTTGTGAGTCGCTTTTTTCCCAAAAAGTATTAAATTAAATACACTTCATGAAAACATATTATTCGGCATTTACATAGTGCTTTAAGAAGAAAAAATATTTTAAAGTATTTAAGTGGAAATTGGACATTTTTACCGTAATTAAATTTAAAACATTTCACATATAGGCTACACACTTAATCCCAATTCATTTAGGTACAATTAACTGCACTTGTATTGTGAATAATTTATTACAATTTATTATGTAGTACATTTTTGTTAAATTCCGAATTTTGGTCACGACAAGTTGGCAACCATTACGGAGTGGTGAAGCGAAGACGAGCTTTACGTTAATTCCCTCAACAATTTTTGCTGCTGACAGATCGTTTGAGAATCGGAAAGGAGTAGCCTATAAAACCCAATTTAAGGTAAGCTTTTGTCATTTATTTGTATCACTATGCATGCATTAGATACTTGGAATTTAAGTACTGTAATGTCTACGTTGAAAAGTTATTTCCAGTATTTCGATTTATAGCTACATTTCTAAGAGAAAAACATCTTTGCAGAAAATGGATCCTTCTTTGTTCAAGGACATCTTGTACTACAAGAGCAAGGGTGAATACTCGGCGAACATTTCTAAAAATGTAAAACATATAATTCGCCGAAAAGCGTCCAAATATGATTTAGAAGGTAAGTGGCATTTTCGTTAACTTTTGTTAGAAGTTGACGGATAGAATTTATATTTCTGACAGTACGTTATAATGTAGCCTATTGTTCTCTTCATTAAACTAGCCTTTACACGATATGATGCTTCCGATAATTTAGTGTGTTTATTTAATTAACCTTTATTTAATTAATCTATTTATCAAGGAGAGACCTCTTGAAATTCAAAATCTAATTTTCAAGAGTGTCTTGACCAGACGTAGGATGTAGTCTATGTGTGTATGTCAGATAGATAGATTATGCTACCCTAATCTATTATATGCAAATTCTCGTTTTTCATATAACTAGCTACCTTACCCTGCCATGTTTCAATCGGACATAGCCATTTCTGAATTATTACAATAGCAAGGGTAAGACACATAGTATGCACACAAAAACGCTTCAAAAACACGTATCCTTGCTAAAGACAAATTATTCATCCCCAATGGAAAGTTATTCACCCGTCAAATGATCTATTCGGAAAATTAAATGACATGTTTGTGCATTTGTATCTGCCACTTCTCTACAGTGAATCACCTGAAAAATAGCCTTATGCTATTTTAAAGCAACATTTTTTTAATTTTAACACAACAAGTGAATTGAATAACAAATAATGAAGAGTCCATATCTTAAATGAACTGTAGGTGTCCTCAATTTCAGCTAATCCCAGAGACTATCTGCTTCTTTGTTGTGTTTTTGTCACTCCTCATGTGCAAAATGTCTGTAAAAATCATATATGATCATCCTTGCAAAGTTTTATAAAAAATCATATATGTTGATTAGTATTCTATTATATATTTGTATACAATTCTTATACAATCTTTAAATGTTTTTTATAGGGAGTACCATGCATGTTAGGGAAGTATTTAATTTTACAATGAAATGTATATGCTAGTTCTCTACCACGTATTTATTTTATAAGTTTTGTAAATGGAATCCTATTTCTATAGGATTTTTACAAACCTTTTGCATATGGGTCAGGAGCTCATACAACCACTTTTATAGACTTTAATTATACATGCAGGCTAATACAGGTATTTTCCATTTATGATTCCACTTATGATCTTTCATTTTGTCATTATCTCTATATTCCCAAATCAAAATTTTGTTCATTTAAATGAGTAGTTTCTTGGCTTTATTATTAATATTTTATGTTGCAGAAATGTTTGCTCTGTCCATTTTACTAGCTCCAGGTAACTCTTTACTCTCTTTTGACGGGGTGCAATATTTTCCATATGTTTTGCAAACTGCATCCAATGTGCAATGGTCAATCAATTTGGGGCACTCCAAAAAGAGAAATTATTTTTCTCTTGCTTGAGGTTTCTCAAGCTAACCCAACTGTGACATACTTAAAAATGTGTTTGCTTGAGTTAATTTGTCTTATTTATTTACTAGGAGGAGAGTTGTATTACTACAAAGGACCTGCCAGGTCTATCAAAACCAAAGTGGTTTGCGGTGCTGAAGAGGCAAATGCAGTCTTTGTAGACATCCATGCCAGCTCAACGGGGGCCCACTGTGGCCAAAAAAAAACCAGACATGCAATATCTCAAAGATTCTTCTGGCCTGGAATGGCTGCAGATATTGATAAATGGGTGAGCAATCATCACAACAGCTCTTGAAATTTAGTTTGGAACTTCAGTACACTTCACTTAAACATGAACTTAAACACAACAATAGACATGTATATATTCTGACCAAATTAAAGACCAATATATTTTTGTATCTGTGTACCTGTTATTGTTACACTCATTAATTCAAATATTAATTGCTCTTACCCAAATTTTTGTCTGCTGACGATTAAGGTTTTCATGTTTAAATGTTTTAAACAGGTGTCAGAATGTGTGGCGTGCCAGTCCAGTTCCCATACCATCAAACAGGAGGTGCAGTATACCCCCATAAAGGTAGATATGGTTTGTATACACAGGTTAAGTAGTGTCCCGACTCCCTAGACTGCAGAATGTTCACACATTAAGAATATGGCTAGTTATTTTTCTTGAGATCCAGTAATGATTTACATAGAGCATACTAGGGATCCTCTGCTTGTTCTGATGTTATGTGTTCTGCTTTTTAAGGTTACACATCCCTTTGAATTGGTTGGGATGGACCTCATTGGAAAGCTTGCCACAACCAGGAAAGGCTATAAGTACATTTGTGTAATGGTGGATTATTTTACAAAATGGCCACAAGCCTATCCACTGAGGACCAAGTGTGCAGATGAGGTCACAGAGTGCATACTACTCTTTTTCCACCAATTTGAGGCTCCAAAGAGGATCCTCACAGACCAAGGGAAGGAGTTTGTTAATGCGGTAATTCTGGACTCCTTGATAATTACTTCCTAGCCAACTGAATAATCTGAATGTATTTATGATCTATGTATCCATATTTTTGAACCTATCCTAACCTATTTAGATTTAAAACTTTATGTGGTCAAGGTAAGGTGTTACATATATAATAAGAACTCTTTCACCTTACCAATAAAATATTTATCAAACCCGTATTTAAATATCTGGAAACAAACCATCATTTAGTGTATTTTATATTAACAGATCAACAAGAGGGTGTGTGCCAAACTGAACATAAAAAGGAGTTTGTGTTCACCCTACCATCCTCAAACCAATGGTTTGGTGGAGAGGATGAATGGGACGATACAGAGGTGAGGAAGATTTAGCTTGGTTGTTCCGTAATTTATTCAGTATATACCCATGCATATATGTCTTAAACTGGTAACCTACAATTAACATGCAATGTTGGTAAGAAATATAGTTTTTTATGAAATAGAAAATATGAAGATATTAATGATTAAGTATTTAAATTTGTTTACTTTTTCAGAGCTCTGTGCAAACTGGTGGGACAAAAAACAGAGACATGGGACGAATACCTGGATGCTGTAATGTTTGGACTGCGCACCAAAAAACAAATCACAACGAAATTTTCCCCGTACTACCTAATGTTTGGTAGAGAGGCCCGGTATCCTTCAGAGGTTCCAGAGCACTACATGGTTGGTGAACAATTCCTGATATGTTCCAAATGGAATGCTTTACTGTATTTAATAAATGTAGTACAAACCCCAATTCCAAAAAAGTTGGGACAGGGGCAAAAAAAAAGACTGGGAAGTTAAAAAAAAAAAAATTTCAGAAACCTGTTTGGAACATTCCGCAGGTAAACAGGTGATGCTATCATGACTGGGTATAAATTGATAACAAAATACTCTTGATCCCTTTA
Source organism: Ilyophis sp. 1 JC-2022 (assembly GCA_022702515.1). Lineage (NCBI taxonomy): Eukaryota > Metazoa > Chordata > Actinopteri > Anguilliformes > Synaphobranchidae > Ilyophis > Ilyophis sp. 1 JC-2022. The sequence goes on from CM040395.1 coordinate 149,176,567, forward strand.
AGTGATCCATCTATATCTACTGAATATCTGGCAGTAGAGTGATGGTTTGAGGCTCGTTTGATATCGCAGACCCTGGATGACTTACAGCCATTTAGCCAACCATGTGTTCCAGACTATTCCTTTGTAATTTACAGTTTAATCTAGTCCTACCCCCCCAATTCCCATAGAGATCCATTCAAATGTAGAGCGGTTATAATATTGAGTATTGAAGGGATCAAGAGTATTTTGATATCCTTTTATACCCAGTCATGATAGCATCACCTGTTTACCTGTCAAATGTTCCAAACAGGTTTTTTTTTTTTAACTTTCCAGTATTGTTTTGCCCCTGTCCCAGGCATCAAATTCTGAATTAGCATATATTCACAAAAATCAATAAAGTTGATAAGATAAAACATCCAATATATTATCTCTGTACTGTTTTCAATTAAATATATGTAAAAAATAATTTACAAATCACTGCTTTCTGCTTTTTTGTGCATTTCACATACCGTCTCAACTTTTTGGTAATTGGGGTTTGTACGTAAGGAAGTATTTAATGCGTCTAAAGTTAGTGATGGTTGTGTAATTGTTTTAAAATACCAGTTTTTTGTTGTCACAGGTAGACAACAGTGTTGAGGCGGTTGTTGGGCAAGAAAGTGTGTCGGAGGACATTGAGCGCCTGGATAAAATTAAGGCGGTTGTTCAGGACAATGTCAGAAAGGTACAGGAAAGCACCCAACGGAGGTTGAAGTCAGGTGCTCCCAAACCTGACTTCAAGGTTGGGGACCAGGTGATGAGGCAAAATGTGAGGAGCCAACAGAGGAAGGGTGGAAAGCTGGAAGCCAATTTTCTCGGCCCTTACATCATCACAGCACTCCAGGGGAAAAGTGCTGATCTGCAGGGGGACAGTGGAGTTTTTTTCCCCAAAGTTAATGTGGATCATCTCCAGCATTTCAGGGAGGAGAAGCCACGTGTACCCCGAAGGATTGGCACACCAGCTGCCCCTCGACCCTCTGTGATATTTTTTGCTCCAGCAGCAGCAGCCCCAGCGGCCCCAGTAGCAGCGGTCCCAGTAGCAGTGGCCCCAGAAGCAGCGGCCCCAGTAGCAGCGGTCCCAGTAGCAGCGGTCCCAGTAGCAGTGGCCCCAGAAGCAGCGGCCCCAGTAGCAGCGGTCCCAGTAGCAGTGGCCCCAGAAGCAGCGGCCCCAGAAGCAGCGGCCCCAGTAGCAGCGGTCCCAGTAGCAGTGGCCCTAGAAGCAGCGGCCCCAGTAGCAGCGGTCCCAGTAGCAGTGGCCCCAGAAGCAGCGGCCCCAGTAGCAGCGGTCCCAGTAGCAGCGGTCCCAGTAGCAGTGGCCCTAGAAGCAGCGGCCCCAGTAGCAGCGGTCCCAGTAGCAGTGGCCCTAGAAGTAGCGGCCCCAGTGGCCCAAGAAGCAACGGCCTCAGTGACCCCAGAAGAAACGGCCCCAGAAGAAACGGCCCCAGAAACAGTGGCCCCAGAAGAAACGGCCCCAGTGACCCCAGAAGAAACGGCCCCAGTGACCCCAGCGGCCCAAGAAGCAGCGGCCCCAGTGACCCCAAGGATTTTAATTGAAAAATGTATGTTTTTGAAAGTATTTCGTACTAAGTCAGTTGGTTATTAGATAAAGTCAAGGCTTTAGGCTAGAATGGAACAGTAAGCTAATTTTATGCTATAACCTATGGATCACTTAAAAAATATATAGTGCTGAATTTGTTACAAAATCTATTTATCAATGAGTTGAATGTTTTACTAAAAAGATATTAGTGGTTATAAGTTGTTTTTTTGCAGTTGTGCAGGAGGCCTGGGCAGGGAAACGCCCACATGTAATTCTGGCAAAGATCGGACCTTACAAGCTTTTCTATTGGGATATTGCCAGAATTGGTCCCAACAAGGAGCTTGAGAGTGAGGTATTATCTTCTCATTATTATATAAAAACTTATATATAAATTTCTACTGCTATCAGTTCTGAACAGAGTCTTAAAACAATAATTAGTTGTCCATCAATGAATCGTGTTAACACACATTGTATTACAATATAGTCATGACCTGTAAATTCATGGCCCATCTGTTCTCCATCAGTGCAATTGTAAATATATCAGTACAAATAGAACTGCATTATTCTCACACGAGGAATACATTCTATCATTTTTCTATTTTTCACAGGCAATCAATGCCTACTTGTCCATCCTCATCCGGAAATACAATAGGCAAAACCCAGATGCAGCAGCTATGATTGACAGCTTTGCGATGACTGCAATCTGGAACAAGAAGAGCTCAAGACTCAGGGTTGGTACTAGATTGTTACACATGTGTAAGTCCTATGTTCTAACTAAAGCTAAAGTAAAACATTTTTTTTCATTTTCAGATTGATCCCATGGCATTCAAAGTAATTGTGGGGATTGTCAACGAGCACCACCACTGGATGTTGATGGTGAGAGCAGTAGTATAGTGTGAAACTTACATCCCAAATCCCTGTTTCAGTGGCTATGTAGGTCCTACACATCATTAACAGTTACCCTCCATTTAAGATGAAAATACTGTGGTATGAATGGGTCATGCGTATAACCTATAAATCTTAACAGACTCAAAATATGTTCATAAGCTCTATACATACTACCCCACATTCTTGATCTGCACACATTCGGTTCTTACAGTTTCACTGGTTTTGTGCCTGAAGTATTTTATGTGTCCATGTTAAAAATACAAAGGTCATGTATCCACAAGAGAAAAAATCTCTTTTCTTGGATCCAATGGGGGAGTCTTTGGAAAATATAAGAAGATGCCTGGAGACAACAAGGTAAATTTGGCATTTAGTAATAAGCAGTCTGTCCCCTAGTGCAGTACTGTGTATGACAGAGAGCAATCCTAGCAGCTGTTAAATGATAATGATGTAAAAGTTTTCACGAGTAAAATTTCCATACTTAAGGGCATTCATGCGACAGAAAGGCTGCAATGTCTCACGGTGGTCTTGCGGCAGTCTCCCTCATGGACTTCAGAAAGACTGCACATCCTGTGGAATCTTTGCCTTAAAAGTGAGTGTAGAATGCAGCATGTAAACAATGTCGCCAACCTCAAATTCACTTAAAAGAACATCTTATCCTGACTGTATCACATTAACACAGATATTTGACTGTGTGTGCAGTTATGGTACTTCGTATATATTTCTGGTGGTTATGTACAACCCAATTCCCAAAAATTTGGGACAGCATGGAAAATGCTAATAAAAACAAAAAGGTAAAATTTTATTCACCCTTTACTATAAAACTACAACAACACATATTTCATGTTTTTCCTTGTGAATTTAATAGTTATTTTGAAAATATACACTCATTTCAAATATGATGACTGCAACACGCTCCAAAAAAGTTGGGATAGTTGAGTGTTTACCACTGTGTAACATCACCCTTTCTTTTAATAACATTTTTAAGCATGTGGGCACAGAAGACACCAGTCGGTTAAGTTTAGTTATCTTCCATTATGCAGGTCTTCAGCCGCCCAATTGTACGGGGCCTTCATTGCCATATTTTGCGCTTCACAATGCGCCACACATTCTCAATCGGAGACAGGTCAGAACTGCAGGTGGGCCAATCTAGCACCCGCACTCTGCTTACGCAACCATGCACTGAATGTGATTTGGCGTTGTCCTGCTGGAAAATGCAGGGACGTCTCTGGAAAAGACGACGTCTGGATGGCAGCATATGATGCTCCAAAATTTGTACATATCTTTCTGCATTAATGGTGCCCTCACAGATGTGCAAGTTACCCATGGCATGGGCACTAACACACGCCCATACCATGATGGATGCTGGCTTTTGGACCCGATGCTGATAACGGCTTGGATAGTCCTTTTCTTCTTTGGCCCGGAGAACATAACGGCTGTTTTTTCAAAAAAATATTTGAAATGTTGACTCGTTGGACCACAAAACACACTTCCAATGTGCTTCTGTCCATCTCAGATGAGACCGAGCCCAGAGAACTCGGCGGCGCTTCTGGACAGTGTTGATGTATGGCTTCTGTTTTGCATAGTAAAGCCTTAACTTGCATCTGTAGATGCAGCGGCGAATGGTGTTGACTGACAAAGGTTTACCGAAGTATTCCAGAGCCCATGTCATGATATCTATTACAGACGCATGACGGTTTTTAAGACAGTGACGTCTGAGGGATCGGCGATTATGCACATTCAGAAGTGGTTTTCGGCCTTGCCCTTTACGCACCGAGATTTGACCGGATTACTTGAATCTTTTAATTATATTGTGCACTGTATAGGGTGAAATGCCCCAAATCCTACCGATGTGTCTTTGGGGAACATTGTTCTCAAAGTGCTGGATTATTCATTGACGCATCTGTTGGCAAATTGGCGAGCCTCGACCCATTCTTGCTCTTGAAGGACTAGGCTTTTCTTGGAGGCTCCTTATATACTATAACACAATTGCCTCACCTGTTTAACATCACCTGTTTCACATCACCTTCTTATTTCAACTTGTCACATTGTTATAAGTCCTAAATTGCCCCTGTTCCAACTTTTTTGGAACATGTTGCAGGCATCCATTTAAGAACAAATGTATATCTTCAAAAAACAATAAAGTTGATGACGTAAAACATGAAATACCTTGTCTTTATACTGTGTTTGTTTGAATACAAGTCAAAGTAAATTTACAAATTACTGCTTTATGTTTTTATTTGCATTTAATTTACCGTCCCATCTTTTTTGGAATTGGGGTTGTATTTCCTGTGTAATGATATATTAGTCAAGTTAAAAAAAATGGGTCTTGTCAATGTAATTATCTTAATTTGGTTATATACTAATTAATGTTATCTTCAGTTTGCTGAGAAAGTGTTAGAGGGAGAGGCACTAGACACAAAGGTCTCCCTAGATGCAGTGAACACATGGAGGTTGGAGGTTGCCACTACCCTACTCCAAGAATCTGGTATGTTTTCTTATTGGCCGGCCATTCTCAGTGTTTATATTTAAGCTCTCATGTTTGCTTTCATCAGAAATGACTGTGTAATTCCAGTGAGCTTGCCAAATCTTGAAAGTACAAATGTGAAATGTGTGTACAATGAGTGACAATGGTGACGAATACTTTTTGTCTAAACAGACGATCTAAGCAACCTCTGTCACTATTGTGCCTTTGAGGAGACTGAAGACACAGAATGGGTAATTTCTAGAACTACATTGCCATATAGAAAAAATATATAAAATATATATTTTGCAGCTTGCAGTCTTTATTATTATTATTGTGATTGCTATTATTATTATAACAATGTTGTATTTTATTAATACTGGTACTAGTAGGATTAGTTTTTTTCAATTAGTGTTACTCAAGTTGTTTAATGAAAAAATATTTTTTCAGGTCTGCTGTGAAATCTGTGGGAGGTGGTACCACTATGACTGTGTTCAGAGGCCTCCGCTGGATAAGGACTACTTCTGTCCTGCGTGTATATAGTCGCTCAGTAACTTTATTTAAAAATAGATTTATTTTAGATTTTATTTATTTTTATGCACAGCTTGTTTTGGTTTATTGTTTTCATATTGTATATTTAATTTATTTGTGACAAAGTCAAGTCACCTTAATTTTATTTAATATTTATTATAGATCTTATGTCTATTATTGTGTCTATTAAAAAAATAAGAATTTATAACATTTTATTATTTTGTATTGAAAACCTGCTCATTTCAGTGTATTTTAATGTAAATAATTTCCAAAGTAAAATTTTAGTGTTCAAAATGGCATCCTTACTTTCTTTAACTTATATATGAGTGAGTTTGGAGGGTGGATATCACAAGCTCCTAAGTGGGGCCAATGTGTATTACCAGTGAGAGGTGCATGGATGCACCTTCTTAACCAAAGTTAGTGCATTTCAGGTGAAGGGGGAGCTTTTCAGGTGAAATGAAAAAACAGCAAAAAATGTAGTTCCCAGTGTGCACAGGGGGGGATGATGTGTGTTCACGGGGCAGAGTTTCATGTTGTGAGACCTTTTTTAGCCAAGTTAGGAGGGGGGGGGGGGCATCGGCAAGCTTTTCAGGTGAAATTGCAAAACCCCAGCATCAAATGCTTTTTAGGGCACATATGGAGCCAAAATGAGTTTCACGGGCACTGTGAGTTTCATGTATGTGAGACCTTTTAGCCAAAGTTAGGAGGGGGGGGCAATCCACGGCAAGCGGAAATCCAGCCCTGCCTGAAATTGCACCCCCTTCTAATTATTTTTCTGTTGACCCCAGCATCAAATGCTTTTTAGGGCATTCATATGGAGCCAAAATGAGTTACCACTGTGAGTTTCATGTATGTAGTACCTTCCTAGCCAAAGTTAGGAGGGGGTGCATTTCACGGCAAGCGGAAATCCAGCCCTGCCTGAAATTGCACCCCCTTCTAATTATTTTTCTGTTGACCCCAGCATCAAATGCTTTTTAGGGCATTCATATGGAGCCAAAATGAGTTACCACTGTGAGTTTCATGTATGTAGTACCTTCCTAGCCAAAGTTAGGAGGGGGGGGCAATCCACGGCAAGCGGAAATCCAGCCCTGCCTGAAATTGCACCCCCTTCTAATTATTTTTCTGTTGACCCCAGCATCAAATGCTTTTTAGGGCATTCATATGGAGCCAAAATGAGTTACCACTGTGAGTTTCATGTATGTAGTACCTTCCTAGCCAAAGTTAGGAGGGGGGGGCAATCCACGGCAAGCGGAAATCCAGCCCTGCCTGAAATTGCACCCCCTTCTAATTATTTTTCTGGTGACCCCAGCATCAAATGCTTTTTAGGGCATTCATATGGAGCCAAAATGAGTTACCACTGTGAGTTTCATGTATGTAGTACCTTCCTAGCCAAAGTTAGGAGGGGGGGGCAATCCACGGCAAGCGGAAATCCAGCCCTGCCTGAAATTGCACCCCCTTCTAAATTTTTTTCTGTTGACCCCAGCATCAAATGCTTTTTAGGGCATTCATATGGAGCCAAAATGAGTTACCACTGTGAGTTTCATGTATGTAGTACCTTCCTAGCCAAAGTTAGGAGGGGGGGGCAATCCACGGCAAGCGGAAATCCAGCCCTGCCTGAAATTGCACCCCCTTCTAATTTTTTTTCTGTTGACCCCAGCATCAAATGCTTTTTAGGGCATTCATATGGAGTGACAATGAGTTACCACTGTGAGTTTCATGTATGTAGTACCTTCCTAGCCAAAGTTAGGAGGGGGGGGCAATCCACGGCAAGCGTAAATCCAGCCCTGCCTGAAATTGCACCCCCTTCTAATTTTTTTTCTGTTGACCCCAGCATCAAATGCTTTTTAGGGCATTCATATGGAGCCAAAATGAGTTACCACTGTGAGTTTCATGTATGTAGTACCTTTTTAGCCAAAGTTAAGAGGGGGGTGCAATCCACGGCAAGCGGAAATCCAGCCCTGCCTGAAAATGCACCCCCTTCTAATTATTTTTCTGGTGACCCCAGCATCAAATGCTTTTTAGGGCATTCATATGGAGTGAAAATGAGTTACCACTGTGAGTTTCATGGATGTAGTACCTTCCTAGCCAAAGTTAGGAGGGGGGGGCAATCCACGGCAAGCGGAAATCCAGCCCTGCCTGAAATTGCACCCCCTTCTAATTATTTTTCTGGTGACCCCAGCATCAAATGCTTTTTAGGGCATTCATATGGAGCCAAAATGAGTTACCACTGTGAGTTTCATGTATGTAGTACCTTTTTAGCCAAAGTTAGCAGGGGGTGCATTTCACGGCAAGCGGAAATCCAGCCCTGCCTGAAAATGCACCCCCTTGTAATTATTTTTCTGGTGACCCCAGCATCAAATGCTTTTTATGGCATTCATATGGAGTCAAAATGAGTTACCACTGTGAGTTTCATGTATGTAGTACCTTTTTAGCCAAAGTTAAGAGGGGGTGCATTTCACGGCAATTAGAAAAACACTCTCTTGACTCCAGCATGATATGACATAGGCTACATTTGGGGAAAATATATGTGACCGCGGTGTGTCTGGAGGGTCAAAGCATGCAATAGTCAGTGATATATCGGGGATACATTTTTATTTGCATTCATTTAGCTGCAAGAAAACATTTAAAGAAATACTTGACGGTGATCGTTGGGGTCCTGCCAAGTATCCAGTATAGTTTAGCTATATGACTTGCATATGATAACCGTGGATCACATTGAATTTTCAGTCGAGCTGATCTGCTGGATAAGGAAGCTGTTATTTCTCCAGCTACGAGTAGCTACATACAGGCTAACCCCAGTAAAATTCCAGCTAATTTTGTAATTATAGCTGGGCTATATTTTAGCATAATGCGATCGTACCATAAGAAAAGTAGCTATGGATTTGCGTCTAACATACCCCTCGCCAGTTCCGTGTTTTGAGTCTAAATTGAAATGAGTATACAATCGAAGGTTGCTTACCATCTTTAAGACAAGGATACCCTTCACAAAGCATTATAATACAATAATATTAATACCTCCTTCATATTATTTTGGTACGATATTGAAACGAAGCGAATTCAGAAACTTTTCAAACAGAATGACGTAAGCATGCGCGCTCCCGTCAGGGGGGGCAATCCACGGCAGGGGTGCATTCTACGGAAAAGAAAGGGGGCGGATGGTATCACGAATGAGGGAGAATGGGGTGGCGTTCGAGATGGGGTTCTTAGATAGACAATCTGGGGACGGGGGGGTTATAGGCACATATTTAGGTTTTTGAGGGAAACGGGTTTGTGTGAAAGGGTTTAGAGGCTTCTGTTTGTTTCTTTATTCATTTACTTTGAGTTTCTTTTTCGTTTTGTTTGTATTCTTGGTGATAGTTGGGTGGTTTAATTTGTTTTGTTGGATGTTTTGTTTTGGGTTTAGCGGGTAGTCATCTGGTCGGGTTTGTTTTGGGAGTGGGTTGGGTCCCTGGTCCATAGAAGAATGATAGAATCCATAATTTAAGACAAGTGTTTAGATATTTATCAATTATACTGAACAGAAATCTGTCGCATCCAAACAACTAACCTATGCTGATGCTACAATGCTACTACAAAAGGACTACTTTAAGAAATACACGCTCAAAAAAATATAAACCAGTTTGGAAAAGTTTTATTGTGGGGGCGGGTGAGCTAAAAGACAAAACTGTTTACAAAAAAGCCTATTAATTTAATCAAGGGTTTATTTTGTGTAAAACATGCAACAACCACACAAACGCACATAAAGAAAAATTATTTGAAATTAATAAATTAGGGGAAACTGAAAAAAGCAGCACGAAAGCTTATAACATTGCGCAGTAGGGCATGACTTCAGCAATCGATTTCCTGCTGTAACATGCAAAATCAGAGCACTATCCAGCGCTGCATGACATTTGCTCCGATTCCCTGCTTTCCAGAAACAGGAGTTCTCAAACTTTTGGCATAGTTTTTTTCTTTAAAAATTTTCAAGCTCTCAAGGACTTTCAACTGGTTCCTTGTGTGAAAGAAACCCTTTCTGAAATATAGTGCACAGGGGATGCAGTTACTCCAGCGAGCCACAGGTGGCGCTATCCTTATCAGTTTGTTACAGAGAGACTGGCACCGGTGTCTGGAGCGGATTGTGTCATTGGCAGAGGCCACGCCTCCACTGCTCAATCTTCAGAGAGCAGCCGGTGTAAATGGTCCGCCCTTCTCTTCAGCACCTGTCGAAAATCCTCCTGGAGAGACACAAGATGGTCAAACGCCTTTCACCCAACAATCAATAAATGCAGTGTCTCCCAGGTCTTGGTCCCGGAAAAAACACTGTGCAATTTTAGTTCCACCTGGGTACAACTTAGCAAGTTAGACCAAGCTTTCAACTGAGCTCTGAGCTAGATTTAACACTGCCTTACAGTCAGATGTGTTTGTACTGTTAAACCCATAAAATATAAGTAAAGTAAAACCAAATACATGTAAAATAAAATCAATGTCATTTCTTTATATTCTCAATCACAATGTAGAAATCAGTCACTAAAATATTTGATCTTGGGAATTAAGACCCCTAAGATTTACCTGTAGAAAATACTTTTTTGAAAATATTCTTCAGCTGTATGGTGTATACTGGCGAAATACAGGAAAATTAAGCCCAATACGATCGTTGAGTAAAAAATGAAATGGCCAGAAGTACATAATTGGCTTCAAAATTTCTGAAAAAATGATTTGAACATCTGAGAAACAAGAAATGGAAAAATTACTATTTTTAATCAGTGAAAACATGCATTATTATTGAGTCAGTTTATTCCTGGTTAGACTCTGTGAATAATACGAGTGTTTAGTTGTGTTGGTCCATCCTGACGATACTGCAGTGGGAAACAGTGCTGTGTATTCATTATCCATGAGATTTAGAGTCAGGAAGGTTTGAAATAAGGGCCTCTCTTAAAGGTCTGAGAGGAATGGAGCTACAGAATGTTCCAGAATGAGTTTTCAGCGTGCGCCACTGACTGTCTACTTACCGCTTCGGACAGTTTCTCCAGGTAAGGAATGAGTTTTAGAAGCTCCTTGTCGTCCTTATCGCCAACCCAGCTCGGAATGGGGATCATGTTCATCACCTGAAACAGACGCCGACACAAACCAACACCTTTACCTGTGTACCACCACATCAAGACCATTTCCACACACAAACCAACACCTTTACCTGTGTACCACCACATCAAGACCATTTCCACACACAAACCAACACCTTTACCTGTGTACCACCACATCAAGACCATTTCCACACACAAACCAACACCTTTACCTGTGTACCACCACATCAAGACCATTTCCACACACAAACCAACACCTTTACCTGTGTACCACCACATCAAGACCATTTCCACACACAAACCAACACCTTTACCTGTGTACCACCACATCAAGACCATTTCCACACACAAACCAACACCTTTACCTGTGTACCATCACATCAAGACCATTTCCACACACAAACCAACACCTTTACCCGTCCATTGCCACAGGCTTGAGAACAAGTACAATATATTTATACAATATACAGGTGCAGCTCAAAAAATTAGAATATCGTGAAAAAGTTCAATATTTTTTGTCACTCATTTCAGAAAGTGAAACTCATATATTATATAGATTCATTACACATAGTGAAATATTTCAAGCCTTTATTTCTTGTAATTTTGATGATTATGGCTTACAGCTAATGAAACCCAAAATTCAGTGTCTCAGAAAATTAGAATATTTTTGCTTTAACATATTTTTAAAGTATCATATTTAATATTTGGTCACATATCCTTTGCATGCTGTTACTTCCTGAAGTCTGTGACCAATCAACATCAAAAGACTCTCGATATCTTATTTTCAGGTACTGTTACAAGCGATACTATAACCTCTCTGCATTTGAACTGATCTCTATGGGAATTGGGGGGTGAGACTAGATTCAGCTGTAAATTACACTGGTACAATATGGAACACATGGCTGGCTAAATGGCTGTAAGTCATTAAGGGTCTGAGCTATCGAACGAGCCCCAAACCATCACTCTGTTGCCAGATATGGAGTAGATGTGAATGGATCACTGCAAGGGTTATTTCTCCTGACTCATTGTCCTATAGAACTCTATGGGGAAAAAAGTCAGGAGAAACAACCCTTAAAGGGATCCACCACATCTACTCCATATCTGGCCGCAGAGTGATGGTTTGGGGCTCGTTTGATACCTTAGACCCTTGATGACGTACAGCCATTTCGCCAGTCATGTGTTCCATACTGTACCAGCGTAATTTACAGCTGAATCTAGTCTTACCCCCCAATTCTCATAGAGATCAGTTCAAATGCAGAGAGGTTATAGTATCGCTTGTAACAGTACCTGAAAATAAGATATTGAGAGTCTTTTGATGTTGATTGGTCACAGACTTCAGGAAGTAACAGCATGCAAAGGATATGCGACCAAATATTAAATATGATACTTTAAAAATATGTTAAAGCAAAAATATTCTAATTTTCTGAGACACTGAATTCTGGGTTTCATTAGCTGTAAGCCATAATCATCAAAATTACAAGACATAAAGGCTTGAAATATTTCACTCTATGTGTAATGAATCTATATAATATATGAGTTTCACTTTCTGAAATGAGTGACAAAAAATATTGAACTTTTTCACGATATTCTAATTTTTTGAGCTGCACCTGTATACAAACCCCAATTCCAAAAAGTTGGGACAGTATGTAAAATGCACATAAAAGCAGAAAGCAGTGATTCTCAGTAAATTCTCATTTACATATATTAAATTAAAAACAGTACAAAGAAAAAATATTTAATGTTTTACCTCATCAACTTTATTGATTTTTGTAAATATATGCTAATTCCAAATTTGATGCCCCTGCAACACGTTCCAAAAAAGGTGGGTCAGGGGCAAAAAAAAGACAGGGAAGTTTATAAAAAAAAAAAAAACACCTGTTTGGAACATTCCACAGATAAACAGGTGATGCTATAATGACTGGGTATAAAAAGATATCAAAATATCTTGATATCTTATTTTCAGGTACTCTTACAAGCGATACTATAACCTCTCTGCATTTGAATGTATCTTTGTGGGATTTGGGGGGTGGGACTAGATTACGCTGTAAATTACACAGGAATAGTATAGAACCCATGGTTGGCTAAATGGCTGTAAGTCATCAAGGGTCTGAGGTATCAAGCATCACTCTGATCCCTTAGGATAGAACATCAGACTCACATGATAAGGGAAGGTGTGGGGGGCATTGTGACAGACTCACGTGATAAGGGAGGGTGTGGGGGGCATTGTGACAGACTCACGTGATAAGAGAAGGTGTGGGGAGCATTGTGACAGACTCACGTGATAAGGGAAGGTGTGAGGGGCATTGTGACAGACTCACATGATAAGAGAAGGTGTGGGGAGCATTGTGACAGACTCACGTGATAAGGGAAGGTGTGGGGTGCATTGTCCAGGACCACGGTTTTGGCCAGGTCCCTCTGCAGCAGGCCCAGGTCCTTAATGTAGTGACCCAGGATGCAGAAACAGTCCTCCTGGTACAGGCGGTGTCTGTGAAGGGAAGCAAGGTGCGTTGGAACTCTGCAGGTGAGCGCACCTGAGGGCCAAAGCACGGACGGGAAGCTCAAAGCCACGGTCCGGAGTCTCAAACGCTGCAGGTGAGCGCACCTTCGGGCCAGAGCAAAGACGGGAAGCTCAAAGCCACGCCCTGTTCTCAATTCAAATTTTCTGATTTTTCTTCTAAGTTTTTAAATCTGTGGCCACATGCATAAAACTCTGAGTAAAAGAAGAGAATGTGTAAAAGGATGCTCAGGGCGAAAGTCGGAAATCTGTTTACACAAATTTTAGCATTTTCTCCCCGTCTTTTGATCATGGTGTCACCATATCACATTGACTCCAAACACTGCGTATGTATGGTGTTCATCGTGTGCAGAGATTCTCTTATGTTATACATCTGAATTTCTGCGTGGAAATTCGCTTACGCGGCTTTCTGAGGGCATTTTTCTGCTCAGCGCTGTTTATACATGCGGCCCCTGCTCTGTTTATACATGCGGCCCCTGCACTGTTTATACATGCGGCCCCAGGTCTTCTGTGTTTTAATTATATTTACACCAGAACTGGGTCAAAACTTTAAAGTCTTTAGATGCTGATAAAATAGTGCATCATTTTTTCAGTACAGTGTGTAATCTACAGAGACTTTACTGGTTTTGAACTTGGGTTAAATACACTGCTCAAAAAAATTAAGGGAACACTTAATCATCACAGTATAACGCCAAGTCAATTAAACCAAACCGGTCATGCTGGATGATGTTGTAGGCAGCATAACATTCGCCACGGCGTCTCCAGACTCTTTCACGTCTGTCACATGTGCTCAGTGTGAACCTGCTCTCATGTGTGAAGAGACAGGGCGCCAATGGTGAACCTGCCAATTCTGGTGTTCTCTGGCAAATGCCAACCGAGCTGCACGGTGCTGGGCTGTGAGCACAGGTCCCACTACAGGATGTCGGGCCCTCATGCCACCCTCATGGAGTCTGTTTCTGACAGTTTGGTCAGAAACATGCACACGAGTAGCCCACTGGAGGTCATTTTGTAGGGCTCTGGCAGTGCTCCTCCTGTTCCTCCTCGCACAAAGGAGCAGATACCGGTCCTGCCGCTGGGTTGTTGCCCTTCTACGGCCCTGTCCAGCTCTCCTTGTGTAATGGCCCGTCTCCCGGTATCTCCTCCACGCTCTTGAGACTGTGCTGGGAGACACGTATGGATGTGCCATCCTGGAGGAGCTGGACTACCTGTGCAACCTCAATGGACTGCAGGTACCGCCTCATGCTACCAGTAGTGAGAAGGGCACTAGCAAAATGCAAAACTAGAGAAAAATCAGTCAGGAAGGATAAGGAGAGATAAGTGGTCTGTGGCCACCACCTGCAAAACCATTTACTTTTTGGGGGTTGTCTTGCTGTTGCCTCTCCTGTCCATCTGTTGTCACTTTCATTTGCACCAAAGCAGGTGAAATTGATTCACAATCGTTTACTCTTCCTAACTGGACAGATCGATATCCCACAAGTTTAATTGACTTGGTGTTACACTGTGTTGATTAAGTGTTCCCTTCATTTCTATGAGCAGTGTAATTACATGGTCAGGGTCGAGTTTAGACACAATGGTTTTATTGATCGTGGCCAGAGATGGCCTCAGTCTTGTAGCTACCTTTGTCTGGACTCCATCGCTGGCCTTTGTAATCAAAGTGAACAGAAACACCAGTGCATGCTGGGACTTTCTTACCGGAATAGCTTTTTCTGGGGGTCCAGAACATCCAGAATTTTTTCTGCATACTCTCTTTTAGCAGACGTGTAGACAAACATCTATTAAAGAAAACACACACACACACACACACACACACACACACACAGTTGAGGCACTGAGAAAAATCATCTCTTGAAGATGTAAATCTTCAGACAAAGGCTGTGTGATGGAAATTTATTGTAATTTGAGGTGAAATTATGACATGAACCTGCTCCCTCAAAACTCATGTCATTAAAACTTCACTGGAAATATAATTGAATTACATTCAGCTACAATTCAAGGCAGGGTACTTAAAGGAAACGTCCCGTCAGTTCATCACAAAGTCACTAACGAACAGGGCGCAGTGTCAGACTGTCAATGGTTCCCTCTTAAGAGATTACCAAAAAAATATTGAAAATCAATAGCAAACAAATGTCCTGGTTCTGACTGCAGAAACCGCCATCCATGTCTCAAGGGTGCTTTATTTCATAGGCATTTTCTCCTTCAGGTTCATCAAAAGAAACTTTCTTTCCGAGCTATAACCAAAACAGAAAACACATTCTAAACACATGGGAAAATAAAAGCCCAGTTTGTGTTAAATATGGGAAATTCTCATTTAGCCTCAGAGGAAGTGAAAGTAATGGGGCCGCGCGGGGTGTGTGTGTGTGTGGAGGGAATTGTTTTGGACGGGTGGGGCCACCACATTATAACAAGACAAGGCAATTACACTGGCCTTCAACCAGAAGCAGAACACAAAGACCTGATCACACTGCCTTGGGAGATTAGGCAGCCAGTGAAAGAGCAGACATCGAAACAGGAAGAACGTGAATGCAAGAGACGGAGACCTTACCTCAAATATCTTTGACATTCGCTCCAGAAACCTCCGGACGTGGGGTCTTAGGATGACGTACACCTGTGAAAGGAGGGCAGCGGAGTGAAGCCAGGTGGGCGGTTGCTGGTTCCACAAAGCGTGAGCACAACTCCACATTTACCTTCATCACCAGCCAGCGTTTACAGGTGCAACCGCAAATCAGAACACCCCTTCTGCACATGTGACCCTGAGCTCATTACTCCAGTCTGATTTCTCTCCTGCTTAGATCTCATTTGTGTGCTACTGGCTGCTCTGTACCTTAAAATCTGTTCTTGTTTAAATTTTTCCCCCAATCGCAAGAAGAATATAAAGTTGTATTCCTGACAGAAATTATACTTGATACATTTGCATCATGAAAATGACAATACTGACACCCAGGGGACACAAAAAGTAGTGCATCTATTATTACAGATAACTGAAGGCAGAGCCCAACACTGATCAGATGGGTCCACGCAGGTACAAGATAGGCTAGTGTCCTGGACACAAAAGGCCGCAGGAGCCGAACGTCTCACTTCACTTACTTTGTACTTGTGATTCTGAAAGGGAGTGTGAAAAGTGTACTCTGCATTATCCAGGTCACCCAGCGTGCTGAACACCAGGGTCTCATCCTGTAGTATAAAAACAGAACTACATTACCCAGAAATCTGCTGGGGCAGGACTGACATTTAATACTGTATATTTTGTCAGGAGGAATACTGGTATCCATGATCAAACCAGGACAGACAGACTGATGTTTAGTCAAGTTTAGCTAATTGTGAGTAATCAGAGGGGAATGATACTAAGTCAGGGAAATCAATACCACGGCCAATTAAAATTAAGGGACTGGTTCCATAACAACAAGTTACGAGTTGGTTGAGCAGAACAATCTCTTGTTTAACTCCAGGCTCAGGACCAGAGTCACAGCAGAGCACAGCGGAGCGTAAATTTGATACTCACCAGGTCTAGGACCAGTGTGGCTTCCGGGGTGCTCCGGGTCTTAATGGGAATGTCTCTCACACAAGGCCGGGATTGCTGGGAATATGAAGGAATGTTTTTGATGAACGCATACCTGTGGGGTCAGAGAAGTGCACCTTCAGAGACCCTGGCCGCCAGGTATCTATAGTAACGGAGGATAACGGGACTCACGGATTGAACGCCTCGTCATTGGTTTCGTCGTCTGACAGAGGGCTGAGGTAGTCGTAGCCAAACGTGCACTGTTCCGTACTCATCAGGTCACAGCCGGGAGAGTGCGCACCTGCGCCGCAAACACACACCTGTCAGCACACCTGCACTTTGCAGACACACGCCGGAGCCCCACAAACACATGCCTGAGCCCCGTAAACACACGCCTGAGCCCCACAAACACACGCCTGAGCCCCGTAAACACACGCCGGAGCCCCACAAACACACGCCTGAGCCCCGTAAACACACGCCGGAGCCCCACAAACACACGCCTGAGCCCCGTAAACACACGCCTGAGCCCCGTAAACACACGCCTGAGCCCCACAAACACACGCCGGAGCCCCACAAACACACGCCGGAGCCCCACAAACACACGCCTGAGCCCCATAAACACACGCCGGAGCCCCACAAACACACGCCTGAGCCCCACAAACACACGCCTGAGCCCCACAAACACACGCCTGAGCCCCACAAACACACGCCTGAGCCCCACAAACACACGCCGGAGCCCCACAAACACACGCCGGAGCCCCACAAACACACGCCTGAACCCCACAAACACACGCCTGAGCCCCACAAACACACGCCTGAACCCCACAAACACACGCCTGAGCCCCACAAACACACGCCTGAACCCCACAAACACACGCCGGAGCCCCACAAACACGCCGGAGCCCCACAAACACACGCCTGAGCCCCACAAACACACGCCTGAGCCCCATAAACACACGCCTGAGCCCCACAAACACGCCGGAGCCCCACAAACACACGCCTGAGCCCCACAAACACACCTGTCAGCACACCAGTCCCACAGACACACACTTGATAAGAGTTTTGCAGAAAACTGACAATAAGTAATACTGTGTAAGATACAAATCCTCCAGGCTTAGTCTGGGGGATTCCCACATGCAAAGAAAAAACCCCACAGTGAAACACAGAAGCGTGAGCGATGGCGGTATGTATCCGCGCACAAGTCCATACCCTGGGTGCACTCACCGGTCTTGATTGGGGTTAGGAATGGAACAGCGGGCGAGTAGATGTTCCGCACGGCGGGGTTAGGGGACAAAGCGCTACAGTCCTCCTGAAAATGCACCCTCAGCCGTCTCCCTCGCACTGGGGTCTTGAAGTCCACATCTAACAGGGCAAAGACCAGATGCAGTCAGACCCTCAAAGGAGGCCTTTCCTTACTACTTGGTGTGTGTGTGTGTGTGTGTGTGTGTGTGTGTGTGTGTGTGTGTGTGTGAGAAAAGAATGTCTAAATTAGGTATTTGCAATGTTCTCCTCAGCATTCAAATCTGTCAGCCTCGACTGTTGACCCAGTAGCGGTCCGCTGTACTACCCAAGCATGTACTTTACCTTCACTGTCCTGTGATGCGACGCGCCTTCTCCGAGCCCGTGCCTGGATTTTGGGACGCTTGGCAATGGTGGGGACGCTTTCCTCGTCAGAGAACTGCAGAGTGCACTCTATAACTCCTTCTCGGCTCTACGGATACACATGCACACGATACTAAGTTAGCCATATTTTCAACCAAAACATTAACACAACCCTCGACCTAACCTTTTTTTAAGCACCCGTTTAGAAAGTTGGAAAAAAACGTCAACTTTGAGTGAAAATCACAGCTCGTCAGTGTCAGGTTTTTCTACCAGCCAATAGGGTTTAACCGGGGGCGGGACCATCACAAATAGAGAGGAAGCGGAAGTACGAATTGCATTTCAGAAACAAAGATGGCGCGTTCTAGCTTGCTCCTGGAAAAGGCTCATAACTTTTCACAGTTAAAGATCAAGTAAACGTTTTCAAACAAAACAAAAAAACCGGTATTGCCATGGGACACGTAGCATCGCTAACCAACTAGCTAGTTAGCTACCCCAGAGCTAAGGACACGGTTTAATGTTAACGTGCGTTTCAAAACAAACACGTTAGCTAGTTAACTTACGTCTGACCAATATGGTTGGCACTATGGCTGCTTAGCAACAGCATGGATAACCTTAATTATTGTTAGCTTACAAGTAAAAAAAATAAACGAATGTTACTAATTTAACGTTATATCCTGGTTAATCTATGGGTGCGTGCTGGCTAGCATTATGCAGGTCACGCGAGCAAACATTCCACTTTAATTTAAAACCAAACGGTCATAACTAACGTTAGCTAAACGTTAACGTGACATCGTGTATTTTTCCATGTAGCCAAACTATGCTAGTTAACATTAGCTCAAAATCAAACCAAAGTCCTTACCGCCGTCCTTGTTCGCATTGCCGAGCGCGGACGAAGGCAACGCCGAGTGGAAGTCGGGGTAACGACGGCCTTCGTCGACGAAAGAGGTGTTCTTCCCGATCGAAGTATCATTTTAATTTAGCAAGCAAACCTTAAATTAGTATACAACTATCAGACTCAACCACGCTGACTAAAATGATTTAGATACCCAACTTTTGGGTGGTCGCAAAACAAGTCTATAAAACCTCAACGTTTAATCTCGCGCAACCCGTTTGCCCGTGCTGGCTATTTTGGTTTAATAATTTAAATCTGCCGCTAGGATTACAGCGCTCTTGCTGGTTGGACGTCGCTTCAAAATAACGTCACCAAACGTCATCTGTAAGCGCCTGCACAAAGCCGTAGACATCCAGCCACAGGCCAATTCATCTAAACAGTTCTGTGATCCAGACTTTAGGCAAAAGTAGGACAACATTTAGATGTACATCGCTGAAATTAATCTCCGGACAAAATACAGGCAAGGGAATCGTTTTGTAGCGTAAATAGCTTGTGTATCCAAGTGCGATCTACACAAGCAATGTCCTCCTTAGCAGTCAAATCCGATTTATAGAAATTAACGTTAGCAATTGTATCTTGAAAGGGATCATTTCGCTCACACTAATTTGGTTACGCATTATGCCATTTAAATGACTGAAAATAAAATATTTTTGTGAGTGTGTCGAATTAAACCTGTAGAAAGAAATTCCCCATAATAACCAGCATTTTAACTCGTCTTTTTGTTCATCGTCATGCTTGGGAGGGCAAAACCATGCCTAACATTGTAAGTGTACTAAAGTCAGCACTGAATTAACTTAATTATATCTGATGCACCGTCGAAGTTCAGTGTAAATCGCAAGCACCCCATTATTCCTGCAGACAGACACAATACATGAGTACTATCCCATTTGGAGCCACTGTTGTATGAAGACAACCAGAAAGACAATAATACCACCAGAGTTCTACATGTTTTATTATTGATCTCTAGTATTTATTTTAACAGTTGAAACACTCCATGACTTTTTAAAATACCCCTGGGTTGAATACAGAATTAACTACAGTTAGAAAACATTCTAACTGTAAACTTTCAAAATGTTTTATTAGTTACAAACCAATCTTTTTTTTTCTCCAAAAAACCCATGAGCCATGTACACATTAGGTAAGATACAGGACAAAAACCCCTAAATAAGATCCACTCCCAAAGAATGAGGAGATGTGTGTCATCAGTCACTTATGCAGTATTTTTTGGGGGGTGCACAGACATTCCATGTAGGAAGTCAAACTTCTGGTTGATTTGATATCTGGTTCTTAGGGAACCATAACAAGTTTTAAGAAAGATCCATTTTAAACTATGTCATTAACGTACTTTGACTTACAAAAGGAGACCTTCCCTTCGGTATTTATCACATTCTCAGTGTTTTTTGTGTGGCTGCAGCCATTTCCCCCATTTCATTCTCTAGTGGAGGATTAATATGGTTTTAAGTGAATTATTATTACAGGCAAGCTGTGTAATTACAGCACACCATTCTGATGAATAAGGCAGAGGGATCATGCTTTCTTTTATGAAATGCGCAATACAGGCCAGCCAGTGTGTAACAAGTGTAGCACAGTCCCCATTTCTGCAAGCAGCTTCCTGTTAGGTCACATGACACCATTGCCATGGGAACATTTCAAATTATCACATCAACGCAGAAGCAAACAGGCAAAATAAACTTCTGTTTAAGCGTTTGTTTTGGGTGTATTGTACGTGGCCCTTTGTCCTTTTACCAAAACTAAAAATGAAGTGCTACAAAACATCGTCCTGCACAACACAAAGCAAGCAAAAAAGCCACCAGGACAAACGCACAAACTGTAATCTGCACTCTGTGTTGAATAAATTAGTAAAACTGGAGGTAGAAGTGCCTTTCCTGAGAAGTCGATCACAAAAGCCTCACCTGTGTGCCAAATCAGATTCACATAAAAACATCACCTTTAACAAAAGGTCACTTAAACATAATACATTTGAAGGCAGTGTTTATAGAGGGAATACATAAAAGAATGCAAACAATTTTTCATAGCACAACATTAAAGTTTATAAGGACGACAGGATGTGCAACAGGAAGTGGGCACGTTGGGATGAGGAAGTCTCACCTCACCGCACAAAAGCGCTACTCTGTGTCCGAATCAACGCCCTTCTATATTATTCAGTACGCTAGTTCAGTACACTGGATGAGAAAGTTAAGTAGGTGAAATGTTCTCCAAATGTAGCGTACTTTGACTCCCAGGATGATGTACTTATTTCTGGGTTTTCGCTGGTAATAGCATTGAGGATATTGTTTTATATACTGCATGTCACGGAACAGTATGCAGTGAACAGTACACAGTATGCTAGTACACAGGATGTAGTAGATAGGGTTCTGATTCGGACACAGCCATAGTCTCGATCGCAGAGCACAGAGAGAGCATCGTGTCTGCAGTTCAAGCAGCAGCCAGAACAGGAAAGTGACGATACTCAAAACTACCCACGAGCTACAGCTTAAGGCCTCATTGTATGAGCAAAATCGGCTAGGCTACTGTATTAAGACACAAGGTAGTGTGTTTCTTTTGCGTCTTCACAGGAGATACTGGGACATCCCAGCAAGTAACAATCTACCTGATGTACGAGGGTTTTGGATTTCATGTGAAAGCCCTGCAGTGGACACCCTTGAATTAGTCAAGCACACTGTAGGTGATCAAAATGAACACATTTACACTGCTATGTACTTGTGCTTATGCATTTACAGGGGGGGGGGGGGGGGGGTGGCCCATAAAATATAATAAGTCAGAAAAGACAGCACAGGTGGATGGATGGACAAATGGACAAACACACACACACACACACACCCCTTTATACCTCCCAATGGCTAGATTCCCATCGATACTGGTGATCATCTTATATATAACATGTTTTTTAAACAACATTTAACAAGTTTAAAATACACCATGTGAAAAACAACATCCACGGCAGTCTCTGAAAAGCTTTGCAGAAGGTTTTAATTGGAGACTGAAGTTAAGATGAAGGGTTTTCTCTGAACCGTCTCCTGCATAAAAACCGCAAACGTTCTCAGGCCAAGATTCCTACCCTGAAACTGTGCCCTGCCAGACCACGGTACCCCACCGTCCGCTCCCCGTCGCAGAGAATCGCCCTGAAACTGTGCCCTGCCAGACCACGGTACCCCACCGTCTGCTCCCCGTCGCAGAGAATCGTCCCAGTGCCTTTGCCTTCATCGGGATTGAGGATCTGATTGTCAGCGGTTCGCATGCTTTGTTAGCCATGACAGGCGATCCAACAGCAAGCAAACATAAATATATAAAGGCAGGACTTTGTCCTCATTCCCACGACCGACCCAAAACATGAAAAACTGTCAAGTTTAAACGCAGTAGTCAACCTTTACCCCTGCTTCACCCGATTTAGACACAAGGGCTAGAAGTCAGATATACTCGAATTCTCAAAGGAAGAGACACATAGAGCGGTTATCGTTAATGTCTTTGCTCAGCTCTCTCGCCGGCATTATTAGCGGTAGTCTTGCCGGGATACAACAAGCCAATCGGCCGACAGCAGTGAATAATAGCTGCTCCGCGAGCTCCACATCTTGACGCATAAAAACGGGAAAACGCGCGTCTCTGGGGAAAGTCGCGGCAGTAAAAAGTTCGCACTGAAACCTGTTACTATGGCGCGCGGTAACAGCAGGTTGTCGGGGAAACCAAAGCGGGGTGCATTCTTCTCGCTCGAGAACAATCCTTGTTATTTCCATTATTAATGAGTGCCATAACAAAGGAAAATATGCAGATGTTCTGTACAGAAAAAAGGCCTGAAGCACACGCAGCATTGTTAGGCTAACTGTGATTAGCAGAGGCCCTGGCATGTGTGGGCAGATATAAATCAATAACAGCAGAATCCTATACTGCCCAAGGCCACTTCGAGACAAAGGGACGAACAGGAGATGTCAGCAGACCTCCAGACAATGAGTCTAACCTCTGCCTGCCAACAAGTGCTGGAAGCAACCAGTGAGTCTAACCTCTGCCTGCCAACAAGTGCTGGAAGCAACCAGTGAGTCTAACCTCTGCCTGCCAACAAGTGCTGGAAGCAACCAGTGAGTCTAACCTCTGCCTGCCAACAAGTGCTGGAAGCAACCAGTGAGTCTAACCTCTGCCTGCCAACAAGTGCTGGAAGCAACCAGTGAGTCTAACCTCTGCCTGCCAACAAGTGCTGGAAGCAACCAGTGAGTCTAACCTCTGCCTGCCAACAAGTGCTGGAAGCAACCAGTGAGTCTAACCTCTGCCTGCCAACAAGTGCTGGAAGCAACCAGTGAGTCTAACCTCTGCCTGCCAACAAGTGCTGGAAGCAACCAGTGAGTCTAACCTCTGCCTGCCAACAAGTGCTGGAAGCAACCAGTGAGTCTAACCTCTGCCTGCCAACAAGTGCTGGAAGCAACCAGTGAGTCTAACCTCTGCCTGCCAACAAGTGCTGGAAGCAACCAGTGAGTCTAACCTCTGCCTGCCAACAAGTGCTGGAAGCAACCAGTGAGTCTAACCTCTGCCTGCCAACAAGTGCTGGAAGCAACCAGTGAGTACAATCAAATGCGTGTTATGACTGCACGCGTGTCCTTGATCACCAACACAGCCAAGATTATACTTTAAAAAACATTTTTTTATAATAATTCTGAGCTTGTTTGTAGTCCAAAAGTGAAATTAAACAGATTCTTGCCACTGCTAAGGTCGTACTGTACATTTAGTGAGGTAGAAAAAAAGTCTTACTTCAGAATCCAATCCACCGGAAATAAGGCTTTCTCTGTGAGGTATACGGTGTTGCAAAATCTTCAAATCATGAAACTATCCCTGAGAATACTAACAGTCCACTGCACTGGTTTAAGAACCTGTACAAGCCGACCCTTTTCCACTAAAAATGAAGTCTAAATTCATCATAATATATAAATGTGACCTGAGGTTAATAATAAATAGTAGGGGTGTAACGGTACACAAAAGTCACGGTTCGGTATGTTATTATGAAGTTATAAACTTGTAAACGGTGGCTAATTGGCCATCATTTCCTGAACAAAGGAAGGCACATATCTTTCTTTCTTAGAAGCTATGGCGTTTGTTATTGCTTTTGCTCGGTCTGAATTAGTGGAGGCAGCTTAAATGCCATGGGGAGCTGGGTTTGCGCTCCTCTGTTTTTCCTTCTGCCAGTTCGCCATACTGACGAGGCTGTGCTGTGCTAACCTTGCATTTAAAAACATTGTTATTATTATTTTATTAAATAATTTGGCGCCCAACACAGGGCTGTCTATATCCAATTTCCACCCAATTTAGAATGTCCAATTATCTCCCCAAACCGCATTCATGAAACAACCCCAATGCACTGGACACACGGGCCCTGCGTTTGTTTATGGTCGGAGGTCGGATGTGGGATGTGGGAAACGCGTCGTTTTTACGTCATTACCGACATCACTGCGTGCGCGGTGCACAACTGGGGACTTGGCGTCATGCACGCCCTTCGCAGGGAAGTTTTGGCTTTGCTAGAAAATATAGCTAAAACAACTACAACAATAACATTTTAACTTTTAATTGTATATGTTTATCATTCTGTGTCGGTATATTGGCCATTACAAGAGCATTTCATGCTGAAAAATGAAGTGCTAAAACTGTTGACAATGTGGGTCGCGGTGTGAGCTGCCATGATGATGTGATGACAAGTTCTTCCTAGTCGGGGTTGTTGACTTCCCGATCCATGATTTCCGACATGGAACTCTTAGTTGGAAAGGCGTTTTATTACATTTTCCCTAGTCAGATATCGGGATTTCTAGTTGGCAATGAAAAAAATAAAATAAAGTGAATGCAGCATTAATTCAGTTGCTGTGCTCATAGAAAAACATACGGCTCTTTGCAAAAGTTATGTCTTGGGGGGGGGGGGGGAGTTTTGGGAGTTTTGAATGCAAGTTCCGCACACACACAAAAAAAAAAAGTTCTGCATGTGCGTGGTTATAGCTAGACGATTAATTCGGCTCACAACGCGCACCGAAAGCCCTGTACTGAACGTTTCGGTACGAATACATGTACCGTTACACCCCTAATAAATACCCTTCAACACGCCACCAGAACCCTCCCTTATGGTTCCACACCACACCGCCACTGTAATACAACACTGGAGATAGGTACAGTAGAAACAATGGGAGCTCACCATCTGGTTACAGAGGATCTGTGGCAGAAGTGAAGTCAAAAAGCATTCTAAGCTAACAGACTAACACAAACATCTCCCGTGAGAACATGCTTAATGCTACTGAACCGGAACAGCCCAAATTGTAAGCGTTTGTGTGTTTGCACCCACATTCGGAGGCAGAGTAGTATAATGGTTAAGGAACTGTTGTAACCAAAAGGTTGCAGGTTGAACTGCCATTGTACCCTTGTACTTAACCTGAATCGCTTCAGTATATATCCAGCTGTATAAATGGATACATGTTTAAAAAAAATAAAAAAATTCTAAGAAGTTGTGTAAGTCACTCTGGATAAGATTGTCTGCTAAATGCCTGTAATGTAATGAGGCTTCGGGCCCATATGTGGCTCCGTCTAGATGTAGTCTCTGTAGGTCGCCCCCTGCTGGCTGGCAGCAATGTTGCGCTTGATATGGAGAAAGTCAACTGACCAAAGTAAATTCTGTCTGCATCTGGTTTCCCGGCAGTCATTCTCCACCCCAGCGACTGCTGTTGGAAAAACAAATGAGCCACTTTCCTGAATTTACTGCAATGTCACGTCCCTGATTAGTCAAAAGCTTTGTTGCGAGTCAACAAAAAAATCTCCACCCCTCACCATCACCACAACAGAAAAAATGCCAAACTAATAAAAATAAAAAATAAACTTTCAGAAAGGCTTATTTCGACACACAAGACAGGTTAAAACTAATACAGCAACAAACAGTAGATAATAAAATAAAAAATTAACCATGCATTTCTGCCATTTAAAAAAATGCCCTGTGCACTCAAACTGTATTTCCAGATCCTCTGCCACCATTTCAAATATTATTTCCATTCTTTAAAAAAAAATGACATGATAATGTGTGCAATTGAAAATGTTTGCATAGTTAATTACAGCCAAGCCCACAAAGCAAGGCAGGAGGTTATGCCTGGATGAGAGACGATGTCATGATGACCATATCCATGGAAACCCTGAGCTCCACCAATCGGAGTATATTCTTAACAACCAGCACAACAACTCTGATGGCGATTGGCAGATATTTTCTGTTGAATATGCAGGAATAAAGTAGACCTATGAAAACAGAACTGGACAAAAGCCGTGCATAAATCACTGCTGTGAGGTATACGGACGGAATCTTCACATAAAACCAAACCACGGTATGAAGGATTGTAGCCATAGTTCATCTGTGGAGAGTGCAGGGGAGGGGGGGGAACCCCAAAATCCAATGTTGGCTGGACAGCAGCAGTACAGCCAATGGCTGAGGCCACAGCATGTGATGCCATTCTGGAACCTTCTTGGCGAGGTGTGCGGAACACCAGGTACAGAGCCGTTTGTGTGTCTGTTCCAGGACGACACTGGGGCCAGCTCACACAGGACGTCTGTGTCCGGCGTACAGAAGCAGACAACTGTGTGAAAGGTTCGATCGTTTCCCCACAATCCGTGAAGTCCCACAGACACCAAAAATCAGAAAATATTTCAGTGGCGAGCACATTATTATGTACTCGCGCACATACACGCGTGTGTACATACACGCGCGCGCACATACACACGCGTGTACACACGCTGGCTCTCCCCATGAGACGTGGTTTGTAGCTCCTCTCCCTTCAAGGGTCCACACAGCGCAGATAACATAACAGCCACCAGGGGGCAGCGTCAGGCTCCTTCCACTCAGTCCCAGGCTCACGGCCCTTGCCTCTGTCTCCCAAAGATCTCCATACAGGCAGCAGCTGTAAAAAGCATGGATTTCAAACTCCGGGTTGGTAGGCTGCAGCACCTGCAGTTCCTTTCCATCAGCAGCCAATTAAATCCTTGGAAACAACAAGGTTTGTGGCCAATCAATGAGTTAAAAAAAAAAAAAGAAGAAGCATTTACATGCAAACAAAACAGTGGGCACTGAGATCCCCATGGTCAGGGGAGAAAGGGAGTTTTAGACGAGGTCAAAGGAGAATCCCCACAGCTGAGACATGCCAGGACGATCGGGAGAATAAGGTCACAAGGCCAGAGGAGAGGATTTGGGTGGTGCAAGGCCTGCATTCTCAGTGCGTAGCTCTGTTTTCCCCTATACTGTCCTGTACTGTACCAACACATACTTAAGAGGTTAGATTACATTATCATGAGGTCACTACAGTGCTTTCTTATTCCATGAAGAAAGAAACAAACATACTTTTGAAAAATAAAATGGAGGATATATATAGAAATATCTTCTTTTTTTAAACCTAAAATATATATTTTCTCAATGAGTAATAATAACCATATTAAACAAAATTAATAATATAAGATTTTTAAAAAATTAAACTACCCCCCCCCCCCACCCCACCCCCCTCATGTAAAAAGCCTCAGCAGGTGTGTATAATTATTGTATAATTGTGTAAACAGTGCACTTAAATTAAACCTTTCATCTTTATTCTTCCTTTTTGTTCTCAAGTAAATCTGTCCTAAATCTACAGGAAAGACATTATTCAGAGGCTTTGAATAATATAATAATAATAATAATAATAATAATATAACCTGCCCCTCATATCTCAAATCCATTTTTGCCACTAAACTGAGAAGCAAATAAGTAAAAAAACAAACCAAATGCCTGAAGCAGAGGAAGTGTG
Source organism: Ilyophis sp. 1 JC-2022 (assembly GCA_022702515.1). NCBI lineage: Eukaryota > Metazoa > Chordata > Actinopteri > Anguilliformes > Synaphobranchidae > Ilyophis > Ilyophis sp. 1 JC-2022. Next base: position 149,204,353 of record CM040395.1, read on the forward strand.
TTGAGTCTGTGTGTGTGTGTGTGTGTAATGTGCGCTGTGGGAGAACAGGGCTGAGAGACTGTATCTGGGGCTCTGTGTGTAATGTGTGCTGTAGGAGAACAGGGCTGAGAGACTGTATCTGGGGCTCTGTGTGTAATGTGTGCTGTAGGAGAACAGGGCTGAGAGACTGTATCTGGGGGGCTCTGTGTGTAATGTGTGCTGTAGGAGAACAGGGCTGAGAGACTGTATCTGGGGCTCTGTGTGTAATGTGTGCTGTAGGAGAACAGGGCTGAGAGACTGTATCTGGGGCTCTGTGTGTAATGTGCGCTGTAGGAGAACAGGGCTGAGAGACTGTATCTGGGGGCTCTGTGTGTAATGTGTGCTGTAGGAGAACAGGGCTGAGAGACTGTATCTGGGGCTCTGTGTGTAATGTGCGCTGTAGGGGAACAGGGCTGAGAGACTGTATCTGGGGCTCTGTGTGTAATGTGTGCTGTAGGAGAACAGGGCTGAGAGACTGTATCTGGGGCTCTGTGTGTAATGTGCGCTGTAGGAGAACAGGGCTGAGAGACTGTATCTGGGGGCTCTGTGTGTAATGTGTGCTGTAGGAGAACAGGGCTGAGAGACTGTATCTGGGGCTCTGTGTGTAATGTGCGCTGTAGGGGAACAGGGCTGAGAGACTGTATCTGGGGCTCTGTGTGTAATGTGTGCTGTAGGAGAACAGGGCTGAGAGACTGTATCTGGGGCTCTGTGTGTAATGTGTGCTGTAGGAGAACAGGGCTGAGAGACTGTATCTGGGGGGCTCTGTGTGTAATGTGTGCTGTAGGAGAACAGGGCTGAGAGACTGTATCTGGGGCTCTGTGTGTAATGTGCGCTGTAGGAGAACAGGGCTGAGAGACTGTATCTGGGGCTCTGTGTGTAATGTGTGCTGTAGGAGAACAGGGCTGAGAGACTGTATCTGGGGGGTCTGTGTGTAATGTGTGCTGTAGGAGAACAGGGCTGAGAGACTGTATCTGGGGGGTCTGTGTGTAATGTGTGCTGTAGGAGAACAGGGCTGAGAGACTGTATCTGGGGGGTCTGTGTGTAATGTGTGCTGTAGGAGAACAGGGCTGAGAGACTGTATCTGGGGCTCTGTGTGTAATGTGCGCTGTAGGGGAACAGGGCTGAGAGACTGTATCTGGGGCTCTGTGTGTAATGTGTGCTGTAGGAGAACAGGGCTGAGAGACTGTATCTGGGGCTCTGTGTGTAATGTGTGCTGTAGGAGAACAGGGCTGAGAGACTGTATCTGGGGCTCTGTGTGTAATGTGCGCTGTAGGAGAACAGGGCTGAGAGACTGTATCTGGGGGGCTCTGTGTGTAATGTGTGCTGTAGGAGAACAGGGCTGAGAGACTGTATCTGGGGCTCTGTGTGTAATGTGCGCTGTAGGAGAACAGGGCTGAGAGACTGTATCTGGGGCTCTGTGTGTAATGTGTGCTGTAGGAGAACAGGGCTGAGAGACTGTATCTGGGGCTCTGTGTGTAATGTGTGCTGTAGGAGAACAGGGCTGAGAGACTGTATCTGGGGGCTCTGTGTGTAATGTGTGCTGTAGGAGAACAGGGCTGAGAGACTGTATCTGGGGGCTCTGTGTGTAATGTGTGCTGTAGGAGAACAGGGCTGAGAGACTGTATCTGGGGGGCTCTGTGTGTAATGTGTGCTGTAGGAGAACAGGGCTGAGAGACTGTATCTGGGGGCTCTGTGTGTAATGTGTGCTGTAGGAGAACAGGGCTGAGAGACTGTATCTGGGGCTCTGTGTGTAATGTGTGCTGTAGAACAGGCCTGAGATGTTGTCTCCAGGGGGGTGCGCTGTAGCATTTCCGCCCTTTGCTTGGCCTGGGTTCGGGTTTTGGAAGGCGAGCTTGGTTCTTGGCTGTGGTTGGCTGTGAGGTTGCTAAGGAGACGAGCTGCCAGAGCAGGATGAGGTAGGTGTGAGGGTGGGGGGCTGGGTCCCGGAGTGGCCGCCAGACGCCTTGCTGCTCCCGGAGTTGGACGAGCCGGCGGGCTGGCCGGGCACAGTGCCGGCCATCTGGGCAAAAAGCACACCTGGGGGGGGGGGACCATAGAAACACGTTAAACCAGGGCTGTGTCCCAATCGGAGCCCTATTTACTGTGTCCTGTCTCCTGTGTACAGTGTACTAGCATATGTCCTGTGTCCTGTCTCCTGTGTACTAGCATATGTCCTGTCTCCTGTGTACAGTGTACTAGCATATGTCCTGTCTCCTGTGTACAGTGTACTAGCATATGTCCTGTCTCCTGTGTACAGTGTACTAGCATATGTCCTGTCTCCTGTGTACTGTGTACTAGCATATGTGTGCCGTTTAATGTGTACCGGTTAGTACGCAAAAAATAGCAGTCAGCGAATCTGCGCCTCGTTTAAAAAAAAAACTAACATGCGCGTTATATTTATGTGACCGAAATGTTTGCGCACTTAAAAGTATGCTCTGGAATATACTCAGCAAAACCCCGGAAGTAAGTATATCATACAGGGGTTTTAAGTATACTACATTTAGAGAAACATTTGCCTACTTAACGACTTTCTTGTCCCGTTTACTCAACAAGCCTACTCAATAGTATGGAAGAGTGCTGATTCTGACACAGCCGAGATACGTCTGGTTCTTCTTTTTCTGTGTTGTACTTCGTGCTTCCCCTTTCCTGCGATGTTTTCACATATTAACAGTATAAAACAGCATTTTGCCAGTCAGGTATCACATTTATTTTTGAAGACCGCCTCCACTCAGGAAACGTGCACTCTAATCTGCCACCTGGTTAAATAAAGAATAAAAGACACTAGGGCGCCATACAAAGAAATCTTGTGAAGAAACGTGACGTTTCTTTTCTGTGAAGCCGCAGGTTAACCCCTATCCTCTATCACCTACCCAACCCCCAGTTCCCAAAATGCACCTCACCTGTTATTTTACCGGGTTTTAATTTGATTACAGAAGCCTTCATTCTGTGTCTGCCTCAACAGTCTTCAACAAGGTTTTGTGTGGCTTTCTTTTATAGAGATGTGCTTTGAACACATACCATTACAGGAAAGGTCATTTGGACGAATGTTTCTTCTGGTGGTCAGACCAGACAGAAACCTGATTGAACCCTGTGTGAAACCTGAATTGACTGTGAATTCTGAATGAATCCTCGCATATGAGCCGTTACGCAAGTTTCTTACCGGTGTAGACCACCCCATTCAGCTCCACTGACATGCTGATGCTGCTGGTGCCATTGGTGGTCAGGTTTAAGGCGGAGTCCTGTCTGCTATCTGCTGGGAAGACACAGGCAACACCCCATCACCCAGGCAACACCCCATTAATTAAATTCAATTCAACTTTATTTGTATAGTGCTTTTTACAGAGAACTGTCACAAAGATGCTGTACAGGGAAACAGAAGGAAAATATAACAAAAAACCAGGCCTTAGCCCCCAACCAGCAAAATGAGGTAAACTCCCTGGTCAGGGAGAAAAAACACTCAATGGTGGCGAGAAAAAACTCCCCAGTGGGAAGAAATCTGGGAAGGAACCTGGCTAGAGAGGGGGGGCCCATCCTTCGCTGGCTGGCTTGGTTTAAACTAAAGGTGATGAACTGGATAGTAATAGAGAGTAATAAGGGATCTAATAAAACTAGCTGGTAAGTAAGAATTCCAAAGAAAATGAAGTAAAATGTTCACAGTATTACCCAGGCAACACCCCGTTACCCAGGCAACAATGAAAAAGCCTGTTTCTGTAAAACGTTTCCTAGGATGAGTTGACACCCAATTTATTGTTTTTATTTCTATAAATTTTTATTTCTATAAATTTTTTTATGTCTCAAACCCTCCTCACACACACACACCCACGTGCACACACACACTCGTGCACTCACCCTGTGTGCTGATGCGAACGCTCATGGGCATGTGTGCGGTTGTCATGGCGAGCAGGTTGTGCTGCAGCGCCCTCTGCAGGATGCGCTGGTGCTCCTCGGCGGGCAGCGCCATCTTCTTCTCCGCCGGCTCGCTGGACTCCAGCTTCTCCCTCAGCTGCTCCAGAGCCGCCATCTGAGCCGTCATGGCTGCCTGTACCGCCATCGCCTGAGCCGCTGCTGACGACCCGGCCAGCGCCGCGGGCAACCGGCTCGCCCCGGGCAGCGACATGCCCCTTGCATCCTCTGGGGGGCGCACACACAATGATGTTACCATGAGAACGAGCCAGACGGCCGTTTCCCCGCTGCCTGTAAACTCACAGCTGCAAAGAGCTCGACAGTAGAGCTGAGGAACTCCGTTCCTGGAGGGCATTGATCAATTTCTAGATTTTGTTTTCACCGATCACCCCTGGCTCAATCAGCCAATTAGCTATATGCACAAATGTTGGTTCACTCCTAGATTAGATCACAGTAGGACCTTTGACTGAGGGACACACACACTGCTCAAAGAAATTAACACTTAATCAACACAGTATAACACAAAGCCAATTATACTTCTGGAATGTCGATCTGTCCAGTTAGGAAGCGTCAACGATTGTGAATCAATTTCACCTGCTTTGGTGCAAATGAAAGTGACAACAGATGGACAGGAGAGGCAACAGCAAGACAACCCCCAAAAAGTAAATGGTTTTGCAGGTGGTGGCCACAGACCACTTATCTCTCCTTATCCTTCCTGACTGATTTTTCTCTAGTTTTGCATTTTGCTAGTGCCCTTCTCACTACTGGTAGCATGATGGTACCTGCAGCCCATTCAGGTTGTACAGGTAGTCCAACTCCTCTAGGATGGCACATCCATACGTGCCGTCGCAAGAAGGTTTGCTGTGTCTCCCAGCACAGTCTCAAGAGCGTGGAGGAGATACCGGGAGACGGGCCATTACACGAGAAGAGCTGGACAGGGCCGTAGAAGGGCAACAACCCAGCGGCAGGACCGGTATCTGCTCCTTTGTGCGAGGAGGAACAGGAGGAGCACTGCCAGAGCCTTACAAAATGACCTCCAGCGGGCTACTCGTGTGCATGTTTCTGACCAAACGGTCAGAAACTGACTCCATGAGGGTGGCATGAGGGCCCGACATCCTGTAGTGGGACCTGTGCTCACAGCCCAGCACCGTGCAGCTTGATTGGCATTTGCCAGAGAACACCAGAATTGGCAGGTTCGCCATTGGCGCCCCGTTCTTTTCACAGATGAGAGCAGGTTCACACTGAGCACATGTGACAGACATGAAAGAGTCTGGAGACGCCGTGGTGAATGTTATGCTGCCTGCAACATCATCCAGCATGAACGGTTTGGTTTAATTGACTTGGTGTTATACTGTGATGATTAAGTGTTCCCTTAATTTTTTTGAGCAGTGTAGATTAGATCACAGTAGGACCTTTGACTGAGGGACACATAGATTAGATCACAGTAGGACCTTTGACAGAGGGACAGAGACATTTATATTTAGGCATTTAGTGGACCAGAGCTCATGTAAATGAGCAGAGATTATGCTTTCAGCTGTCATTCCTGAACTTAGAGAAATGTACCTAAAAATGCCAGATAATGTAAATAATGAATTTAAATGAATGATTTTGAGCAGAGACCCAAAGCGAATGGATCCTCCAGATGCAGCTCTATATTAGATCCTCCAGATGCAGCTCTATATTAGATCACACTGAATCCCATTCTGCTGCAGTGGTAGCAGTTTAAAGGCAGCAAAAACTGATGCTACTCTTACGTAAAACACACCAGGGTGGAGAAGATCATGAGGACTTCATGAACGTTTGGACACCGAGGTTTCACACGACTCGAAAACAAAGAGCCGCATCTTTAAGCTGGACATGGAGTTTGCTCGGAAGCCAGAATTCATCACTATTCAGTGTGAGAGGGAGAAACTACAGCACTTTCTGATCCCGGAGACCTTACCAAATTCAGCCAGTACTGGACCAATCTGCACACCCCAAAACCACTCTTAAAACCAATCACTCCCAATCCCTTACCGCAGACCACGCCCCTCCACATTCAAGCCCATGCCCCAAACACTGCCCACACCCCTTCCTTACCTTTCTTGATGCGATGTACGGGTGTGAGGGCTGCCCCGTTGGTGCCCAAAGCCAAACCCAGATTTGAGACGGAGAGTTTAGGGGATGACAGCATGGTGGGCGTGCCATTGGGCGAGTAGGTGAAGAGGGCGGAGCCGAAGCCCTGGCGACGCCCCTCCCGCCGGTTGCTGTCGATGGCAGCCTGCAGCTCGTTGGGGCTGCTGAGGCCCCTCTTGTCACATTCGTATGGGTACAGGTACTTCATGTATCTATCACAGGGGTCAGAGGTCACAGATCCAAAAATAGCCATGAAAACATAATGGGCTTTTACATAAATATGTAGGGTTAGGGTTGAAGTAGGCTCAGTTTCAACAATCAGTCTCATCTTCTTTTAGTCTATTGAGAAAAGCCTTTGGCTGAATTTAAAAAAAACAATAAAAAAAAACAACTTGGGAATTATTTTCTATTCTCTTAATGCGATTGGTGAGAAAACACTGGTTACGTTGTTCATAAAAAGCGGTTGAGTTGCACTGCTTTCACACTCCAGCCTTACGCCTAGTCTACACCACAGCGGTCACACTCCGGTCACGCTCCGGTCACACTCCGGTCACGCTCCGGTCACGCTCCGGTCACGCTCCGGTCACGCTCCGGTCACGCTCCGGTCACGCTCCGGTCACACTCCGGTCACGCTCCAGTCACGCTCCGGTCACGCTCCGGTCACGCTCCGGTCACGCTCCGGTCACGCTCCGGTCACGCTCCAGTCACGCTCCGGTCACGCTCGCGTTACAGCATTACAGCATTATCCCTGAAGCCACTGTCTATACAGCTTCCGTATTGCCCGCACATTTCAGGTTGCTGCTTTCAGCAAACTTGGTGGAAGAGAGGCGAGTTTTGACCGCTAGATGATGAACCACAATAAACAATGTTTCCCCCAGATAATCATATAGGCTCTGATAAAGATATACAATAATAACTTTATTTGTATACCACTTTTCAATACTGATTCACAATACAGAATCAATAAATAAACCGGGAGAAAACATTCCATCGGAAATAATGAAAACAAAAAACAAGGTCAGATAATAAGCTAATATGATAAAGGTTTAATGATTACAATGATAAAATGACAACAACCTGAAGTTTGTCATGTATTAAATGCCTTTTTATTTGGCATCAACCTCGCATTTTATGCACATATTGTTGGGAAAATAGACTTGAATCGTAAATAAACGATTCAGGTCGCTTTACGCTCGTGAGACGGAGCCGAGACAGCTGCATCGATTAAAATGAGCGTTTTTGTTCCGAGAGACGGACGTCTACAAAACGCAGCTAAAACGCGCCTGGTCTAGACTAGGCTTGATAGCGTAGGTTTATAAGCCTGGTATGTGAGGCTAGCAGGATTCCCAGCCCAGGTGCACTCACTGGGTCCTAAGGGTGAAGGCGGCGCTGGTGATGGACGTGGGCAGGTTGAGGCCCTTGGTGATCTCTCTCCATAGCTTCTTGTTGATGACCTCCACCAGCCCGCCCTTCTCCGTCACCAGCTGGTACAGCATGAACAGGTCCAGCACTTGCTTGGCCATGATGGGGATCCTGTTCACAGGGGTCCCTGGGGTGTGGTACAGAGTCCATATAATATTACTAATGCTACTGCTGCTACCACTACTGTCACTGCTACTTGCTACTGAAACCACTACTACAACGACTACTGCTACAACTGCTGCTACCGCTACCACTACTACAACTACTACAACTGCTACCACTACTACAACTACAACTGCTGCTACCGCTACTACAACTACTACTACTGCTACCGCTACTACAACTACTGCTGCTACCGCTACTACAACTACTACTGCTGCTACTACTACTACTGCTACAACTACCACTACTACAACTACTACTGCTACTACTGCTACAACTACTACTGCTACCACTACCGCTACTACAACTACTACTGCTACAACTACCACTACTACAACTACTACTGCTACTACCGCTACTACAACTACTACTGCTGCTACTACTACAACTACCACTACTACAACTACTACTGCTACTACTGCTACAACTACTACTGCTACCACTACCGCTACTACAACTACAACTGCTGCTACTGCTACAACTGCTACTGCTACCGCTACTACAACTACTACTACTGCTACCGCTACTACAACTACTGCTGCTGCTACCGCTACTACAACAACTACCACTACTACAACTACTACTGCTACAACTACTACTGCTACCACTACCGCTACTACAACTACTACTGCTACAACTACCACTACTACAACTACTACTGCTGCTACTACTACTACAACTACTACTGCTACAACTACCACTACTACAACTACTACTGCTGCTACTGCTACAACTACTACTGCTACAACTACCACTACTACAACTACTACTGCTGCTACCACTACTACAACTACTACTACTGCTACCACTACTACAACTACTACTGCTACAACTACCACTACTACAACTACTACTGCTGCTACTACAACTACTACTGCTGCTACCACTACTACAACTACTACTGCTGCTACAACTACTACTGCTGCTACTGCTACTGCTACCGCTACTGCTACCGCTACTACAACTACTACTGCTACAACTACCACTACCACAACTACTACTGCTGCTACTGCTACAACGACTACTGCTGCTACTGCTACTGCTACCGCTACTGCTACCGCTACTACAACTACCACTGCTACAACTACTACTGCTGCTACTGCTACAACTACTACTGCTGCTACAACTACTGCTACCGCTACTACAACTGCTACTACTACCGCTACTGCTACCGCTACCGCTGGCTTGAGTTAATTTATTTAAAAAGTAGACAGCATGGCAAATCTCAGCAGGAAGATCAGGTCCCGCATTCCCAGACTAGAGGCAGGACTGCGGATCTAGGATCAGTTTTGCCCGACTGTGCAGTGAAGGAAATTCACACACCAAGAGACACCCCTATACACACACACCTCCCTACCTCTCCTCTGCATGAAGTTGAAAAGGTCATCCAGAAACTCCTTCCGCTGTGGGTTGCTGTCCAGTTCATACAACTGCAGAAGAAAAACAGAGTGATCTCTCACTGTGAGCTCATTACAGTCATATTCACTGATCTCTCACTGTGAGCTCATTACAGTCATATTCACTGATCTCTCACTGTGAGCTCATTACAGTCATATTCACTGATCTCTCAATGTGAGCTCATTACGGTCATATTCACTGATCTCTCACTGTGAGCTCATTAGCCATATTCACTGACACACACACTGATCTCTCACTATGAGCTCATTAGTCATATTCACTGATCTCTCACTATGAGCTCATTACAGTCATATTCACTGATCTCTCAATGTGAGCTCATTACAGTCATATTCACTGATCTCTCACTGTGAGCTCATTAGTCATATTCACTGACACACACACTGATCTCTCACTATGAGCTCATTAGTCATATTCACTGATCTCTCACTGAGCTCATTAGTCATATTCACTGACACACACTGATCTCTCACTGTGAGCTCATTACAGTCATATTCACTGATCTCTCACTGTGAGCTCATTAGTCATATTCACTGATCTCTCACTGAGCTCATTACAGTCATATTCACTGACCTCTCACTGTGAGCTCCTTACAGTCATATTCACTGACACAAACACACTGATCTCTCACTATGAGCTCATTACAGTCATATTCACTGATCTCTCAGTGAGCTCATTACAGTCATTCACTGATCTCTCACTGTGAGCTCATTAGTCATATTCACTGATCTCTCACTGTGAGCTCATTACAGTCATTCACTGATCTCTCACTGTGAGCTCATTAGTCATATTCACTGACACAAACACACTGATCTCTCACTATGAGCTCATTACAGTCATATTCACTGATCTCTCACTGTGAGCTCATTAGTCATATTCACTGACACAAACACACTGATCTCTCACTGTGAGCTCATTACAGTCATATTCACTGATCTCTCACTGTGAGCTCATTACAGTCATATTCACTGACACAAACACACTGATCTCTCACTGTGAGCTCATTAGTCATATTCACTGACACAAACACACTGATCTCTCACTGAGCTCATTACAGTCATATTCACTGATCTCTCACTGTGAGCTCATTACAGTCATTCACTGATCTCTCACTGTGAGCTCATTACAGTCATATTCACTGACACAAACACACTGATCTCTCACTGAGCTCATTACAGTCATATTCACTGATCTCTCACTGTGAGCTCATTACAGTCATTCACTGATCTCTCACTGTGAGCTCATTAGTCATATTCACTGACACAAACACACTGATCTCTCACTATGAGCTCATTACAGTCATATTCACTGATCTCTCACTGTGAGCTCATTAGTCATATTCACTGACACAAACACACTGATCTCTCACTATGAGCTCATTAGTCATATTCACTGATCTCTCACTGTGAGCTCATTACAGTCATATTCACTGACACAAACACACTGATCTCTCACTGAGCTCATTACAGTCATATTCACTGACACAAACACACTGATCTCTCACTATGAGCTCATTAGTCATATTCACTGATCTCTCACTGTGAGCTCATTAGTCATATTCACTGACACAAACACACTGATCTCTCACTGAGCTCATTACAGTCATATTCACTGACACAAACACACTGATCTCTCACTATGAGCTCATTACAGTCATATTCACTGATCTCTCACTATGAGCTCATTACAGTCATATTCACTCCCTGCTCATTCAATCCCCTAAATCAAATCTGCAGTGCAAAGCAATTACTTTCCTTTTTTGGTTTGTTTGTGTTTTTTTTAATCAACAATATATGTACCAAAGAACACACTGTTGGTGCACATGCCACAAGTCTTAATTACAGGAGAGCATGTGGAAGAGGATTACAGTGTAAATCATTAAACGGCTCGCTCTCGCCCTCTCTCTCCCTGTCCCTCACTCTCTCTGAATCATTGCTACAATCAGGATACTGAGGAGATCAAATCAACTCCAATTGACTAAGCTACATCTTCAAACACCCAACCAGCTCCTCTCCTGGCTGAATCCTGACACTCAGGGACATTCCAGTAAAGTACAGTGGCTAAGGACCCGGGTTTGCAGCTCAACCGATTCAGTAAATATCCAGCAGGATAAATGGACTGCACATATAGTATGTGGAAACAAACATTTTTTAAACATATTGGGGATTTAATTCCTGTGGAATTTGTCTCTGCGCAAAGGGCTAGTGTTTTGCGTGTGTGTATGTGCATGCGCATGTATGAACCAACAAATCCACACGCTATTATATATGTATAGTATATACGTACATGGTCATACACTCTCTCACACACACACATACATATTTCCTGCCTGCCAACACCAGACCATCCTGTGTGTTTCTACAGGGTCAGAGGTCAGAGTAAGAACACACTCCCTCGCAGTTAACCAGCTGAGTTTCAGAGTTCCTCAAACTAAACGGCAGCTTCCACACACGACTCAAATAAAAAAAACACACATTGCCTTCCTCACATAATATTATAATAATACTGTATTTTTATATCCACATTTTGTAATTATTTTGAATTGTGGTTTTTAATTTGGTTTGGTTTTGTTTTTAGAAAGGGTGCTTTTATCATTTTATGACACAAAGGCAACCCACAATGAGTTATATCATTCCACATAATGATAATAATAAATTTGATTTGTAGAGTACTTTTCAATAGAGTATCTCAAAGATGTTTCACAGGAAAAATAAATAAATAGCTAAAAAATGGATAAATAAAAAAATCTATTGCCACAAGTTACCAATATAAAAGAATTCTTAAAAACAAAACGCATGACGGGTGACAATCATCGTACAGTTATAGCCAATTATTTAAATCTGACAGTAAAAACATGGAGAGAGAGACAGCGAATGAGCGAGTGATAAAGACCTGGGGATAATAGCAGGACTTGAACTCAGCGGATTTCTGGCAACAACAGGTTTCTCCTGGCCAACTGAATTTGCACACATTCAACCTGTGTTTGCGTTTCACTCCCGTTAAACAACACGTGAGATCCCAGCTTCTGTCGCTCAGAAGGGGCAGGATAGCTATTCACATGTTTGGCTCATCCATTTCTGCAGTATTCATGTTGCTTACGCAATACAGGTTAAATATTTCACTCATGGGGATTCAAACCTGTAGCTTTCTGCTAACAAGTTACCTTCCTTTACAGTCGTCCTTTAACAGTTGGATAAACCTTATAATTTATGAGCAGCCGCGCCAACATCTCCCTTCCCAGAATCCTCCACAGCGCTCATCTCTCCTGACGCAAACACATCGTTACATTCCCTTACATCCACTTAGCCGAGGCTCTTATCCAGACTGACACACAAGGCAAAGTGCATTCAATAGGTTAATAAGAGCAGCAGTAACTAGATGAGATAATAAAGTAGGCGTGCATGTGATTGGCTGAGCGTTTAACCTCTGCTGACCTCCCATTGGTCGGCTCTTTGTCATCGTGACCCCAATCGTCACCTATTGTGCGTTTGGGGTCACGCAACAGAAAAGGGCCTGGAAGGGAATCAGCCAGGGACAAAATCAATAACCAGCTTTTTGTGTCAATCCACACAATTTGCAGTTTTCTACTCACTTCACAAACACTGCGGATTGACTGTGTGGCGCTCGCGCTCGCTCTCTCTCTCTCTATGTCGTGTGGGAAGATACCATAATGTGTCCTTTGGACCATAATCCTCTGGTCCTGACTTAACCGCGCATTCACACGCCAAGTTCTAATAACAGGTCCTGAGTCCAGGTCCAATTAAATTAGAGCAGACAAATTAAAAAATTGGGAGACAAAGATAAACTGTGAACAGGGAAAATGTTTTAGAAAACATGTGCTTAACAAGAACTTATTCCTTGGGGTTGGCTTGGTGATATCTGCTCATTAAACATTTAACTTTAAAAAAATGCAACCATTGATAAAAGGAAACTAAATTAAATGATAATGCGGATGCATCATGCCTAAGTGCCGGGTCTAGATCTGTGGCTCAACAATAAACAGCTAGCCTCAGTCTGCGGGACGAGCTAGCCTCAGTCTGCGGGACGAGCTAGCCTCAGTCTGCGGGATGCTAATACTTGCACAGAGAAACAGGAACGGATAACTTTCACCCAAGCAAAGATTTATAAAGAGGAGGTTATACTTTTCTAGCTGGCGTTACTACAACAGGCGTGCATGTGACCGGAAAGATACAGAACGTCAAGAGGAATGCCACGGAAAAGGAAAAGGAAAAAACATATATACAGGCGCTAGGCGTGGGTTATGTAACGTTTGTTTACATTCCTGCTGTCTTCGCCTTGTACGATGGATTGAGCGGTTGCCAATTTCCACAGCTCCCCCCTGGCAACGATCCGCTCTGACATCACGCCAAGTCGAAGGTGAGTGCATGCTGGATGCCTTCCTACACCACACAGCACGGGCTATCCCAGTCCCCCCCGTCAACCACTGAGGCCCGCCCACCCACCCCTCCCCCATCCATTATTATTTTCTAATTTTTTTTGTCCTCCGCAGAACGTACACTCACAAATTCTATCTTCTTCCTTTTGTTTATTTCTGTTCCTTGATACCAACTTTCAGATAAAAATTCTCAAACATGTTTACCGCTCTCTACCAAAACTGAAATGCTGTAAGGTATTTTAACAATTTACCTTTAACCTTTCTCCTTCTCTCACAACACACACGGTAAATTTACATAACCTTCTTTATTTAAGCAGCTCATTTGCTTGCATAAGAGCAGGCTGCAGCTGTATGTATTTCTCACTGAGGAATGCTGACAGGGACTGAACATTAGAGCCACATTATCATACCTACACATCACTGAAAAACAACAACCCTTTAATCTACCAGGGCCAAGGGGCAAACAGAGTTCACCTATGAAACACACCATCTCTAGAGATGTATAAGCCTGGATTTATTAAGCATTTAAACCTTCAAATGTCTTCAAATAATTCAATACTTTAATTTCCCCAGAGAAAATATCTTATAGCTCCTTAAATTTTAAAAAGGTAACATATTAGCTGTTGCGTGTACATCATGCTTAAAAAGTGAAAAAGGGGTACAATGAGCCAGTCTGGTTCCAGCTCTACAGTGGTAAAGGGGTATAATGAGCCAGCCTGGTTCCAGCTCTACAGTAGGAAAGAGGTATAATGAGCCAGCCTGGTTCCTGCTCTACAGTGGGAATGGGGTATAATGTGCCAGCCTGGTTCCAGCTCTACAGTGGGAAAGGGGTATAATGAGCCAGCCTGGTTCCAGCTCTACAGCGGGAAAGGGGTATAATGAGCCAGCCTGGTTCCAGCTCTACAGAGGGAAAGTGGTATAATGAGCCAGCCTGGTTCCTGCTCTACAGTGGGAATGGGGTATAATGTGCCAGCCTGGTTCCAGCTCTACAGAGGGAAAAGGGTATAATGAGCCAGTCTGGTTCCAGCTCTACAGTGGGAAAGGGGTATAATGAGCCAGCCTGGTTCCAGCTCTACAGTGGGAAAGGGGTATAATGAGCCAGCCTGGTTCCAGCTCTACAGTGGGAAAGGGGTATAATGAGCCAGCCTGGTTCCAGCTCTACAGTGGGAAAGGGGTATAATGAGCCAGCCTGGTTCCAGCTCTACAGTGGGAAAGGGGTATAATGAGCCAGCCTGGTTCCAGCTCTACAGCGGGAAAGGGGTATAATGAGCCAGTCTGGTTCCAGCTCTACAGTAGGAAAGGGGTATAATGAGCCAGCCTGGTTCCTGCTCTACAGTGGGAAAGGGGTATAATGAGCCAGCCTGGTTCCAGCTCTACAGAGGGAAAGGGGTATAATGAGCCAGTCTGGTTCCAGCTCTACAGTAGGAAAGGGGTATAATGAGCCAGCCTGGTTCCAGCTCTACAGTGGGAAAGGGGTATAATGAGCCAGTCTGGTTCTAGCTCTACAGTGGGAAAGGGGTATAATGAGCCAGCCTGGTTCAAGCTTTACAGTGGGAATATAGCTTCCATATAGCCACTACACAACGATATCTTGTAGCTATGCTATGCTATGCTATCTCTGCCCCACCCACTCCTCACAGCCAGTGGGAGGGGGATGTGGGCATAGAAAGCGTAGCCAGGGCTGCACTGGTATAAATCCATCTGTCAGGCCTGCACTGGTATAAATCCATCTGTCAGGCCTGCACTGGTATAAATCCATCTGTCAGGCCTGCACTGGTATAAATCCATCTGCCAGGGCTGCACTGGTATAAATCCATCTGCCAGGGCTGCACTGGTATAAATCCATCTGCCAGGGCTGCACTGGTATAAATCCATCTGCCAGGGCTGCACTGGTATAAATCCATCTGTCAGGGCTGCACTGGTATAAATCATTCTGCCAGGGCTGCACTGGTATAAATCATTCTGTCAGGGCTGCACTGGTATAAATCCATCTGTCAGGGCTGCACTGGTATAAATCCATCTGCCAGGGCTGCACTGGTATAAATCATTCTGCCAGGGCTGCACTGGTATAAATCATTCTGTCAGGGCTGCACTGGTATAAATCCATCTGTCAGGGCTGCACTGGTATAAATCCATCTGCCAGGGCTGCACTGGTATAAATCATTCTGCCAGGGCTGCACTGGTACAAATCCATCTGTCAGGGCTGCACTGGTATAAATCCATCTGTCAGGGCTGCACTGGTATAAATCCATCTGTCAGGGCTGCACTTTGTGCTTAGATTACCCAGCTCTCCTTCCCGTATGTTTGAGTGACACAGCGATGCGTTTATAACACAGGTTTAGGATCCCCTGTACGGACCCCAGCCTCATCCTGTGACAGACTGCACACGTGCGACAGTCTGCACGCAGAGAGCTGTCAGAATAACGTTACCCCAGCACACCTGTTACAGCGCCCACGCCATCGCTCAGCTTCCTGTCACAGCAACCGGGAGACGCATGTTAACGGAACAAGGGTGCATATCTACGACAGCTGCAAGCGAGAGACCGCAAAGCCTTCCAGAACAGCTGAACACTACAGTATAATTCTGTATGTGTGTGTGAGAGCTACTTTGAGAGTGTGTGTCTCAGTGAGAGCTTGTGCGTGTGTATGTGTCACGTGTGGACGTGTGCGTGTCGGCCAACATGCATTGCAAGTCCAGCAAACGTACTACTGCCATTATGTGTACAGTAGTAATATTATGCCTAACGTACCATTATCTTCAAATCGTTTGTTCACTACAACAGTGAGAACATATTAAGAGGGTATAGCCTCAGGCTACAACCAGATCCTATTACCTAGCACCTGAACGTCACATAAATCATTTTGTTTTAGTTTCATTCTGCTTGCGAGTAAAACTGAATGTGAGCGAGAGGTCCTTTCTCACAACGGAGGGCGTTAAAGTGCTGTGACTGCAGTCAGATGAAAAAGAAGCTGTGTTCATTCAAATTAAATTGAGTTTGACATGTTTCTCGATGGGGTGAGGGGGTGGCGTCATGACAAGCCACTTCAAAAACTAGGGAAACCCACAGATTTAAGTAAGACATAAATAAATAACTACGGTAAGAGTACCGACACATCGCTATTATATTTAGCCAACACATTGTTGCGTCAGTGCGTCTGACAGATAACGCAGTTGCAGCCCAGGTCACCCCACCCCCCACATTTATTGTTCAAGCCGGGCAAACGGCCCTGCCATTCAATCTAACCGCATTTCTCAGAGCACTGAGGGTTACCAAGCAACAACCTCAACCGCGAAACCCGTCAGTCATGAACGACGTTCTGAAAGCTCTGCATGTAGCCACTCCCATGTTTACGACCAGCAGCTGTTCTTTTAAAAAAATCCTTTTAACGACTTGGGTTGTGGACCAACCAACAGAGAAAAAGAGCGATTATTCACATCCACCCCTTCGCTCTGCCTAAGTCCAGAGCTAATTAAACATTTTTAAAAATAATAATAATAAATGGGAGGATGGAGGGGAGCAATAGAACAGCACGTCCACAAATTGCCACCACAGGACATTCCACCTCTTGTATCACGGTTACGTAACATCAGTGCAGTTCAGAGTTAAAGTCCCAGGTGTAACAAAATACCACCTCATTTATCTTGTGAAAAACACATTGGCTGCCACCCCCATCTGAGCAAAAGTACACATGTTCCATTGGACCAGCTACAGCAGCTCAAATACACATCTTCAGGCTGCGTAATCACCAACTCAGAAAGCTGCAAAGCTGGTTTCAGACGCGCAACAAAAAAAAATTCCTTCATTTGGGAGAAAAAGTTCACTGCCAGGGCTGGAGGGCGTGTAGATTATGTGCTGGGGGGGAAATATGCATATGATATTTGACAGTTTATGTTCAGAAAGACGTCTGCTTTCCATATTACATTAGTTATTAGCACTCATCAAAAGTGACTGAAGAGAATTTTGATTTACATAAATCATAAATCTACATAGGTACCTTCAAAGAGGGAAACAGGTTAAGCTAATAAGCAAATGACCAAATAAAATGTCCCAACAACAATCCCTGAAGACACACATCTACAGCCAAGCAGCAGCAGTTCAATCTTACACCGTGCACAGGTTACCTGTGTTAAACTACACCTGACTGAAATGCACAGAGAGGTTACCTGTGTTAAACTACACCTGACTGAAATGCACAGAGAGGTTACCTGTGTTAAACTACACCTGACTGAACTGCACAGAGAGGTTTACCTGTGTTAAACTATACCTGACTGAAATGCACAGAGAGGTTTACCTGTGTTAAACTATACCTGACAAATGCACAGAGAGGTTTACCTGTGTTAAACTATACCTGACTGAAATGCACAGAGAGGTTTACCTGTGTTAAACTATACCTGACTGAAATGCACAGAGAGGTTTACCTGTGTTAAACTATACCTGACTGAAATGCACAGAGAGGTTTACCTGTGTTAAACTATACCTGACTGAAATGCACAGAGAGGTTTACCTGTGTTAAACTATACCTGACTGAAATGCACAGAGAGGTTTACCTGTGTTAAACTATACCTGACTGAAATGCACAGAGAGGTTTACCTGTGTTAAACTATACCTGACTGAAATGCACAGAGAGGTTTACCTGTGTGAAACTGCAGAGGCCTACCTGTTTGAATTGTTCCTCGTAGGTCCAGTCTCCATGGTCCTGTGCGCCGGATTGGCTGTGAGATCCGTGAGGGGGCGTGGCCAAGGTGTGGGGGTCTGGCTCCCCGCCCAGCCGCGCCCTCAGGCTCTGAGATTGGGGGAGCAGGTGATGGTGCGGTAGCAGCAGGATCCCCCGGCCCGGGGTCACCGCCTCCCCGCCCGTGGGAGACCCCTCCTCTCCCAGCTCCTCCTCAAAGTCCTCTTCCATCCCCCCCTCATTCCATTTCTGCTTCCTGCACCCGGAAAAAATATCATTTAGAAAAATAACAAACTTTCTTACAAAGACACAAGCAGCAGAAAAATGGCGTAGCAGTGAAATAAAAAAAGCAGCTCGCTCTGCTATGACGAGGCCTGGGGGGGAAAACTACCAAGCAGGATTATTGCACTGAGTAAGAGAAGCAGGATTATTGCACTGAGTAAGAGAAGCAGGATTACTGAATTAGCTGGATAACTGCACTGAGTAAAAGAAGCAGGATTACTGAGTTAGCTGGATAACTGCACTGAGTAAGAGAAGCAGGATTACTGAGTTAGCTGGATAACTGCACTGAGTAAGAGAAGCAGGATTACTGCACTGAGTAAGAGAAGCAGGATTACTGCACTGAGTAAGAGAAGCAGGATTACTGAATTAGCTGGATAACTGCACTGAGTAAGAGAAGCAGGATTACTGAATTAGCTGGGTAACTGCACTGAGTAAGAGAAGCAGGGTTACTGAGTTAGCTGGGTAACTGCACTGAGTAAGAGAAGCAGGGTTACTGAGTTAGCTGGATAACTGCACTGAGTAAGAGAAGCAGGATTACTGAGTTAGCTGGATAACTGCACTGAGTAAGAGAAGCAGGGTTACTGAGTTAGCTGGATAACTGCACTGAGTAAGAGAAGCAGGATTACTGAGTTAGCTGGATAACTGCACTGAGTAAGAGAAGCAGGGTTACTGAGTTAGCTGGATAACTGCACTGAGTAAGAGAAGCAGGGTTACTGAGTTAGCTGGATAACTACACTGAGTAAGAGAAGCAGGGTTACTGAGTTAGCTGGATAACTGCACTGAGTAAGAGAAGCAGGGTTACTGAGTTAGCTGGATAACTGCACTGAGTAAGAGAAGCAGGGTTACTGAGTTAGCTGGATAACTGCACTGAGTAAGAGAAGCAGGATTACTGAGTTAGCTGGGTAACTGCACTGAGTAAGAGAAGCAGGATTACTGAGTTAGCTGAATAACTGCACTGAGTAAGAGAAGCAGGGTTACTGAGTTAGCTGGATAACTGCACTGAGTAAGAGAAGCAGGGTTACTGAGTTAGCTGGATAACTGCACTGAGTAAGAGAAGCAGGATTACTGAGTTAGCTGGGTAACTGCACTGAGTAAGAGAAGCAGGATTACTGAGTTAGCTGAATAACTGCACTGAGTAAAATCAGCTCTTTTTACTTAGTGCTGTTATCCAGCTAACTCAGTAATCCTGCTTCTCTTACTCAGTGCAGTTATCCAACTAACTGAGTAATCCTGCTTCTTAGTACACCCCCTTGGGCCCGTATTCACAAAACGTATCAGGGTAGGAGAGCTGATCCAGGATCAGTTTTAGCTTGTAGCTCATTATGAATGAGAACCGGACATGGACAGGAGAAATCCGATCCTCTTACGAGGGCTGCTTTTACTCACGTGTGTTCTTCGTCAGAGCCCATCATTTCCTTGTAATCCTCCTCTTCCTCTTCATCCTCCTCCTCCCCTTCGCTGCTGTGATTGGACAAGGGAAGGTCACAGTCCCGCTGCAGTCCAGCCGCCACCGCCCTCATGGCTGCCAGGGCCGCCATCTGAGCGCGCTCAGGCTCGGGGGCGGGGCTTCCCCTCGGCTCCTCCCCGGCATTGGCCGGGAGGGAGCTGTCCGGCTGCTGCGATTGGGCGGCCTGCTGCTGCTCCAGCTCCATCTGGAGCTTGGCTCTCTGTTGCCTGTGCAGGTTCTCCATGACAGCCTGGAGCTTCATTTCCCAACGCGGCGCCAGCCACAGTCTGCACACGTCTGTCCACACACAATCCGAGAAGGCCTTGGGTTAGGGGGAGGGACGCTTGGTTGTTTTTACTCCTCAGCGAAACGTGGTCAGTCAGTTTTGCCCCCACCTCACACCGGAGACCTGACGTTTACATTTAGAAAATAAATATATTTTTTAAGACCAGGGCTTTGTCCTCCCTCTGATTGGTGGATGTGGTTTTCCTGTAGGTTGGTATCCTTGTCACCGTGCAAGTGGGCGGAGCCTGACTGAAAGGAGATGGGCGGAGCCGGCAGTCGTGTCTGAGCCTGGTATAGAGCCATGCAGCACCCGTCCCTGGGCAGAGGTGGTGAAGTGCACTCTGGGTAATGCCACCTGCCAAGCCTCCGTCAGGTGCTGAGAGAGAGAGAGAGAGAGAGAGAGAGAGAGAGAGAGAGAGAGAGAGAGAGAGAGAGAGAGAGAGAGAGAGAGAGAGAGAGAGAGAGAGAGAGAGAGAGAGAGAGAGAGAGAGAGAGAGAGAGAGAGAGAGAGAGAGAGAGAGAGAGAGAGAGAGAGAGAGAGAGAGAGAGAGAGAGAGAGAGAGAGAGAGAAAAGAGGGAAAGAGTAGAGAGAGGAAGAAATGGAAAGAGAGAGGGATGGAGAAATGGAAAGAGAGAGGGATGGAGAAATGGAAAGAGAGAGGGAGGGAGAAATGGAAAGAGAGAGGGATGGAGAAGGGTTAGTGAGTTAGTTCCGTTCTTCAGAAGCTGACGCTAAAAGCATTTCAGCACTTTCCGTGCAAAAAGTGAATCACACAGCTTATTTATTTATCTTTGTTAAATTTGATTATCACAGCTGGAAATGTACTGAAGCAGTTCAGGTAAAACACCTGGCCAAGAGACTTTAACCTGAGCCAAAGGAAGTTCCTTAATCACATCACAGAGACTTTAACCTGAGCCAAAGGAAGTTCCTTAATCACATCACAGAGACTTTAACCTGAGCCAAAGGAAGTTCCTTAATCACATCACAGAGACTTTAACCTGAGCCAAAGGAAGTTCCTTAATCACATCACACAGGCAAGTATTAATGTGCAATTTAAATATTTAAACAAATAACAATGCCCTTTACTATCCACAGCATCATACGATATGTACTACAACACCAGTTTCCCATAACAGAAGCCTGTCATAAATACAACATTATCTTGATAAATCACAGGGCAGGGAATGTTATAATGGCAGCCAGCGGAAAGAATTGCAAGTAAATGATGGATAAGTGTTGCAAAGTTCTCATGATATAAATACCTTGGCATTTTTTACACTGGTGTGGCCCCTATACTCTGCTTCCCTCTGTCACCTTTGTTTAGGCAACATTTCATTTTGATAAGTTTAATACAATAAACAGATAAAGAAAGAAATAACAAGTAAAAGTGTGCTTTTCCATCATATTCAAACACACCGTAGAGAACTGCAGCAGGAGCTTGGGTTAATATGAAGAGAAGTAAAACATGCAGGTCAACATGAGAGTAACGCCACTCCAGAGAAAGATTAACAGCCCCCCGTTTCCATGGTCACTGTGCATAAAGCTCAGGATACACACAGACCTGCACGAGACCACATCTGACACGGTGTTCACACAGTCGCACAAAGAGAGCACGGTGTTCACACAGTCGCACAAAGAGAGCAGTCACTCGCCAAAGCCTCCCCCGAGCACTTCCAATAAATTACACTGGCTAGTGGCTACACATATGCATGCACACATAAGTGTACACACACACACACACACACACACACAGAAATATGTTGTGGAAACCATTTTTCACTGGATAAGACCTTGGCCATGATGAGGTTTGTATAGGAGAATGCTTTATGCAACAGAATAATAGCTTTATACAGCACCTTTAGAATAGTACAGAGAAACGCAACAGCACCTTTAGAATAGTACAGAGACACGCAACAGCACCTTTAGAATAGTACAGAGACAAACGCAACAGCACCTTTAGAATAGTACAGAGACACGCAACAGCACCTTTAGAATAGTACAGACACGCAACAGCACCTTTAGAATAGTACAGAGACAAACACAACAGCACCATTAGAATAGTACAGAGACAAATGCAACAGCACCTTTAGAATAGTAGAGACAAACGCAACAGCACCTTTAGAATACTACACGCAACAGCACCTTTAGAATAGTACAGAGACACGCAACAGCACCTTTAGAATAGTACAGAGACACGCAACAGCACCTTTAGAATAGTACAGAGACAAACGCAACAGCACCTTTAGAATAGTACAGAGACAAACGCAACAGCACCTTTAGAATAGTACAGAGACAAACGCAACAGCACCTTTAGAATAGTACAGAGACAAACGCAACAGCACCTTTAGAATAGTACAGAGACAAACGCAACAGCACCTTTAGAATAGTACAGAGACAAACGCAACAGCACCTTTAGAATAGTACAGAGACAAACGCAACAGCACCTTTAGAATAGTACAGAGACACGCAACAGCACCTTTAGAATAGTACAGAGACAAACGCAACAGCACCTTTAGAATAGTACAGAGACAAACGCAACAGCACCTTTAGAATAGTACAGAGACAAACGCAACAGCACCTTTAGAATAGTACAGAGACACGCAACAGCACCTTTAGAATAGTACAGAGACAAACGCAACAGCACCTTTAGAATAGTACAGAGACAAACGCAACAGCACCTTTAGAATAGTAGAGACATGCAACAGCACCTTTAGAATAGTACAGAGACAAACGCAACAGCACCTTTAGAATAGTACAGAGACACGCAACAGCACCTTTAGAATAGTACAGAGACAAACGCAACAGCACCTTTAGAATAGTACAGAGACAAACGCAACAGATTATTATTCTATTAGAAGAAACAAACCAAAGCACCATATGCTAATTTAATATTAATGAGCCATGGTGTGAGATGCCACGCCCACCGGGAGCCTGTGTTTCCAGACGGGCATGGCGCCAGCCGCCCATGTTTCTTATCTTAATAAGAATAAGTTAATCTGGAGCGATAAGGAGACATGCCATATAGTTTTAACTGCAGTCTGCACCGCCCGGTAGCAGCTCGCAGGATTGGACTCCCTGCACACGGACTTTAAGCTCTAGAACTGCCTGTTCTGTCACGCGCCACTGTGCCACGGGTCAGTGATGTGACCATTTCATACGCCAAATGCACGTTTGTAAACATACGAGACACATTAGACTGCAGATGCAAAGACATTCCACCATCTGGCTTTCAGACTTACTGATAAGCAGCCAGTTACTGAAAAAATGTACAGGTTCTCCAAACCAGAGTTTCACATACTTTTCTCTCTTGTATGGTTGTCATACTTTTATAGAAACCAAAAATCTATAAAAAAATTAAAAAGGGTCCTTCAGTGGCCTATATATCTAGGCTCAATAGATCTCCAACCAAGAGTAGCATCATCAAATCAACTGCATCATCGATAAAAATCATAGCCAGTGATATTATATGAAGTGCTGTATAAAATAATAAATACTATTATCATGCTTGCCTGCGCACTCTTGGGCTAAAAAACGTTGCTCTCTCCCAAGAACAGACTTACGGAGTCTTATCTGGGCTTATCCCTGAAGTGTGGGATCGCAGCTGAAGGCGGTTTGCGGCTCTTTTTCACCTCCACACTTTTACACAGAAAAATATGGCAGCTATGAGACTGGATCACGACTGGATCAGTGCAGTGTCCTGCAGTGTGTGTGTGTGTGTGTGTGTGTGTGTGTGTAACATATCAGTGATTGAGAATAGGGAGCAGGTTCCTGCAGTGGCGGTTCGTAGTTTAGTTTGTTTGACGGAGTTCAGTTTGGCACTGAGGGGGTCAGGGAGAGAGGAGGGCTTAAACTCTCATTCCTGTGGGAGCACACCTGGCAAGGAGATAATAAAGACCACACACGCGCACGCGCACATGCGCACACGCACGGCACTACTTTATCACATTCCAAACAGAATTACCCAGAATTACCTGAGAGTTGGCCAGCCCCTCGCCCAGCAATCACACATTTCACGATTGACCCCCTTCCAGCACAGCAAGTCCCAAATCTGATTAGCCTGGCCTACATAATCTTAATCAAGTGGTCTCCGTAACAAGTCTTTTTAAAAATGAATGCTGTGACCCGTTTTAATCACAACCCCCCCCCGCCCCCAATTCCCCTTTTTCCTCTCTTGTGTCAGAGCACCGCAGGGAGGGTGGGGGGGGTTGGGGGTGGGGGCGCAGGTGCTAAACGCTAAATAGTTACGTAGCATCTGCTGCTCCAAGGATCACAGACTCCCCAGTGTAATCGAATACATGCACACACACGCAAGCCCGCACGCACGCAAGCCCACACGCACACACGCAGGCACGCACGCACGCACGCGCACAAGCACACAGGTGCAGAGGTTCTCATTTTGTTGAAAACTAGGTGTGTTCACACAACCCAACAGGAAGATTTCCAAATGGTCAAAAAGTCTGAGAGGGTGTGGCTACAGGAGGGTGTGGCTACAGGAGGGCGTGGCTACAGGACGGCGTGGCTATGAATGATCCCATCTGTGCGGCGTGTTCTGCTCTGTAGCTTCCTCCACTCTTCAGGAAACCCAGAGCAGGAAAATGGGTATACGTGTGTGTGTGTGTGTGTGTGTGTGTGTCTGTATGCATGTGCATGATGTTTCTTTTAAAAGTCTGAAGAAACATTTCACTGATGACAGTGGCTATAGTTTTAAAACAAGTATGACAAAAAAGCACTTCCCCTGGTATGAAAACATGTCTCAATCAAAGATCTGTGATCAAAGTCAGTCTCACAGTTTTTTTGCTTTTTAAAAGCGAGCAGACTGTCTCCTGGTGTACCAGCCCTCTCTATTCAGAGGGGCGAAAGCAGAGGCTTACAGAGATAGTCGGCTGTTTAACCCTTTAAGGTGTAAGATTGCAAATATGTTATTAGAACGTTCTTAACAGAACATTCTAATGCTGATGTAACAATCACTACTGGTAAATAAAGGGGTAATAAACATGAATCACATATTTTGAGTTATAAAGCAGAGTATCTTGTCCCTATTTCATAAATCACATGTATATTATTGTAAAAAAAAAATTAAAATTAAGCCGTGCCACTGCATTTTGTGTCAAAAAGAGGCAAATCGCTGAAATCCAAACTGAAAAGTTTTGTTTGAGCCACGCCCCTATTTGTGACGTGGAAAAAGGTAAAAACCTTGTTTTCCACGTAAGTAAGTCAACGCCCCAGCTCCCTTCAAACTGCGCAAATTAACGTTAGCCCTTTAATTTCAAAAAAATTCTGCTTGCTGGCTCCGCCTACGTGCCTATGACACTTTACGGAATGGATCCATCGCCCCTTCTCCAAACTGTAACGCCTCCCCTTTCACGTCTGTGCTCTCACTCGAGCCAAATTTGCGTCTTTTGAAATTGTGAAGTGGGCGGAGACAGAACTAAAGCCGGTGTTTATTACCTCTTTAAAAGCAATGTTGGAGTTCTAGAGCACTGACTCTTCAAAGGGTTAAAGATTTAATGTGAAATCTGTGAGCTCTATGGTGTGAGCTCTATGCTATGCGCTGTGTGCTCTATGGTGTGAGCTCTATGCTATGCGGTGTTAGCTCTATGGTGTGAGCTCTATGCTATGCGGTGTGAGCTCTATGGTGTGAGCTCTATGCTATGCGCCGTGAGCTCTATGGTGTGAGCTCTATGCTATGCGCCGTGAGCTCTATGGTGTGAGCTCTATGCTATGCGCCGTGAGCTCTATGGTGTGAGCTTTATGCTATGCACCGTGAGCTCTATGGTGTGAGCTCTATGGTGTGATCTCTACGCAGTGAGCTCTTTGGTGTGTGCTCTGTTCTGTGAGCTCTATGCTGTATGCTGTGAGCTCTATGCTCTACGCTGTGAGCTCTACGCTGTGAGCTCTACGCTGTACGCTTTGTGCTGCACCATGTGAGCCGTGAGTTGTACACTGACAGCAGCTCCAAGCCTCTGATCCTTATTGCTCTCCCTCTGAGCCAACTAAAGCTCACACAGAACAGTGTGTGTGTGTGGCGTGTAATGTGTGCACTTAGTATATATTGTAAGTGTGTTTGTGTGTGTGTGTGTGTATATAGCGTGCATGCGTGTAGTGTATAGCGTCTGTGTGTGCGTGCGCTTAAAAATTCTCAGACAGATCCACCCAGCTGATGCAGACACCAGTCCCGTCTCACGGCGCCTTCCAGCAGCTGGTTGGGGGGGGCTATGTCCCCAGGGCCTGGAGGAGACGTCACACTGCTGTCCCACATGGCACCAACCCAAAGTATGACATCACGGCTCCAATCCCCAATCCCGCCAGCTCTCTTTCTGACTGGAGAAGTGTAATGTGCCAGAGGATGTTTTTATAAGAGGGGTTTGGCAAGAGATCAGCTGACATCTGTCCAAGCCTTTTAAAACCTCAGGCCCTCAGGCACGCACGCACGCACGCACGCACGCAGGCACGCAGGCACGCAGGCACGCACGCACGCACACACGCACGCACGCACGCACGCACACGGTCTTTAGGAAAAATACACTGATTATCATGGTCTCTGTGGTGACTGAAAGAAATGACTCCACTCGAACATCAAAAAGTCCAAAAAAAATAAAAAAGTAGGTTCCACATACGATGATAGTCAAGAAGAAACGTACACCTTCAGAAGAAGATCCCCCCTCACTCAACAACCTCAACCATCTCCAAACCTGCTTTTTTTACTCAAATTTTAATTTGTATCACTACCAACCAAGTGAAATACAAGAGAAATTTAACAAGATGTGGGGGCGGGGGTGTCAGTCATTAACAGCAAACACAGGCAAGTCCTTCAACGTTTTAAACGCATGTGGTCTCCAAGGGAACCAGCGCTTTAATCAGGCACAATCACGGTTACGATAAAAAGGTTTCGCACGGCGGTCCCCTGTGGGTCGGCTGCTGAAGGCCACAGACTTTCTCAACATGTTGACATTAATACTACTATCTCAAAGCAAAGCACATTCCCAAGGACTTTTCGACAAAGTATTAACTAATCGTATCTCAATCTTGCTTTTCAAAGCCTTTTAAAGTAAACCTCACTTCTTTTCCTTCCCCCTCCCTCTTCCAACACGTGTTGAGACGTAAAAGGTACAGCCCACCTGGGTAGAACAGGTGAAACCAATGTTGTTCAGACATGGCTTAGCACACGGATATTCAACCCTCGAAACCAAGTCCAGCCCTGGTTTTCTTTTCTCCCAGGGAGTTAACTGAACAACTAGTGCTACTGATAGGTGTGAAGAGTCTGGCCAGACTCCCAGGTAAAGGGAGGGTGGAAAACCAGGGCTGAATCCCAAACTGAGCCCTCATGGACTCACGGACTTTAATGGCGTATTTCCGGGGGCAGGTAAATCTGCATTGATGCGGACTTGCTAAAATTGCGGGTAAAGTCCGCATAAGAGCACTTGCCACAAACCCCGTTTTCACAATGGGACAGCCCTCAGCACTCACGGACTTGACGAGAACGTGCATTTGAGTCCCACGAGTCCAGAGAATGGTATTCAGCCCATCAGTTCTGTGCCCGGAGCAACCCTGGCTTTAGCAGATTAGTTAGGAAGGTTTCTCCATACACGTGTGGGTCTGGGTGTGAATAGCCGTCAACAAAACGTATCCAAAATGGGCCTCAAAAAGAAGAAAGCGGTGACAGATGGGTCATTTCTGGAAACAAACAGCAGCGCCACGGCATGTCACATAAAAAATGAGCGCAAACATGTTTTAGGCTAACAGCGTTCCACCCTGAGGGACAGGGTGATTCGTCCAATCAGCCACAATACAGACAAATCCGCCATTTTGAACAGGTTACATGCGAGTGTGTTCTCATGGTTAGAAACCAAGTCATCATGCAATGACTTCCACCTCATCCAGTTTCATATGAACTTCTAACCGCCACCTGCTTGCATACGCTGCAATCTTCCCGTTTTTTCCTCCTCAAAAAAACGGTGACATTTTTTCTTTACGTGATCTCCTGGAACTGTACTGGAAAAACACACTAGATCCCCACTGTGGACATTTATACGTCCTTATACGCTGGTCTCAGATTCCAGTCCTGGAGGGACGGCAGGTTTTTGTGGTTTCCTTTAAAACAGCAGCTAATTTAGGCTTTGGAAACAAGGTGCTTTGACTCTTTAACCAAGCAGCAACTTAAAATAAGCGCTCAGGTTGTGATAGGCGCAGAATAGCTGCAAACGCCACAGCCCTCCAGAATTTGAGTTTGAGATACCTGCTCTGAGATTATACAGTGCCCTCCACTATTATAATTACCAATAAATAAGATGCCAAGAGTTTTTTTGATGTTGTTGGGTCACAGACATCAGGAAGTCATGGCATGCAAAGGATATGCAACCAAATATTTAAAATGATTACTTTATTCTATATATAAATGCAGGGGTGCCAATAATTGTGGCACATGTGGTTTTGTTAAAGATAATTATTTCTTAATGAGGGATTATTTTTTCTCATAATAAATTTACTTCAATTAAAGGTTGGATTTTTCTCTTTTTTTTAGTGTGAGATTAAGCTAATTCACCAAACTGAATTTTTTATAACCCTTTTAACTCATCTTTACGAGAGGTGCCAATAATAGTGGAGGGCACTAATACATACACACACACACACACACACCTTGTTTTGTTTATTAAGACGGTGCTAGAAACCTCCCAAACCCTTTAGGTGTATCACACACCCCTCACTCAGCAGTGACATGCTTGCGTCTGCGTGCAGAATCCTCTCCTCTCCCCTCCCGTTGTGTCAGGAGATGTTTTGAAAACCATGGAAACACAGCCAAAGGAGCGCGTCTACATTCCACCTGCTGTTATTCAGGAGCGCCGCCATTTATGCAAACATACATGTGAAGCAAAGTTTCACACCACCAACGAGATTCCTTCATTCCGGGATTTTAGTCAATACACAGGGTGCCTGTGTGTGTGCCTGTGTGTGTGTGCCTGTGTGTGCCTGTGTGTGTGTGCGCACAAAATGCATGTCTCTCATACCAGTATGAAGTATTTAATGAGGTGGATGATAACAAAAACACAGCCCGTATTTCAGGGAGATTTGCTCTGGGGGAGGGTCTGAACCCACCATTTTGAGCAGAGCAGGTAAATACAGCGACTCTATAGTTCACAAAGAACCAGCATCACCATCAGGGATTGAAATGTACTTTTTCACCCACTGACTAGAGTGGCTTGTGGATTCCAAAAAAAAATCACCGGCCACATTACCTCTTACAGTGTAACACAACCTGGTTGTTTACCTGCCAAAGTAGCTGCTAGTGGCTACCAGCCACAATCAAAATTTTACCAGCATTTGGCTGGTGCAGGTATTCATTTCACATCCTGATCACCATGCAAGCCTCGTCCAATAGATAATACGAAGATGCCATTCAACACACAATCCAGAGGAGAAACCAAAAACAGCCCATCCTGAATTTCACTTGATTTCACAAGCCCTGAACAGCGTTTTTGCCTGACAACATGAATAAAAACCACTCACTGGTCCGGGAAAAGCCTTCTTGTCATGTCTCCAAAGCATCCCTCCGACCTTCCCTCTGACCTCTAGGACTAACCAAACTCCTCCCCTCAGCCATATTCAAAGATTTCTTGTCAACCAATCAAGCAGCAAAAGAGGACTAATGACAGTGTCGTCCCCAAGGTAACGAGAGAATAAATAGCTGGTTGCTTTTGCACAGTTTTGCAGTTACAGGAAAACTGCGGGGTGTAACAGCAGCTGAACTCAAGAGTACCTATCGGCGATGTTAAATCAGTACAGTCGATCAATACCACGTCGATAGCTGACATTGACTGGCACGTGCCAAGCTCCTGTACGTTATTTTAGCCCCCCAACCGCCAACCGCCTCACTCCGGCATATTCAAATTACTTCTTGCGACTTCAAGGACAACAAAACCTCTCCATTTCGTTTTTTTTCTTCCCCTGCTGAACTTTGAGTCGTAAATATTTCTTAAATATCCGTGTTACACCACCCCCCTCGTCTGCAGTTTAATGAGGGGTACCACGTAGAGCTCATTATCTCTAAACATTCAGATAAACACTAACAGAATCATTGTAAATGTGTATTTCACCATAATAATGCACGCGCACACACGCATTAAAGCGTAATAAAGCATAATGTGTTACATACAAACAGTGCACGTGTGCTCATGAATTATTCCCAACAACCTGATAATATATCGTGAAATCCAAACAAATTTCGATCTCAGCCTGTTAAGACGTAATTTAAACTACTATGAAGATTTCGTGTTTTGAGTAGTTAACCCAGGCCCAATTTGTTCTCCTGCGTGTACCCACAGATTACCTTCTGAATTGCTAATGATCAAAAGATGGCCTCCCCTCAAATACATTTTACACTAATCAATTCTAAAAGTCAGACTTGTTAAACACTTAATTTGGATGTTCAAATGTAATTACTTTCAGAGTTGAGAAATTCCGAAACAGCAAATATTAAGTGAAAATTCAGTGCCATAGACGATCTGAATACGGGTCATATTTCTTTAGATGCAAAGTATAGCAGGGAGGGAAACAAACGACAAGTAACTCCTATAATATCACAACCACGTCCTTGGTATTTATTCTCAGCGAAAACAGGTTAAGCGAAGTCATAGCGTGTCCTTTTTTCTTGACACGTCTTCGCATTTTGCGAAGTGAAAGGGGGTCCAAATACCTCAGATTGCCCTAATTATTTCCAATTTAATTATTTGGTAAATACAGTGGACGAGAGGTAGCGACATGGTGTACAGTAGGCTATAACGTTGGCTAAAATATTTGTGCAACAAAAAAGCCGTTTCAGGAACCTTCAAACTAAAATTGACATTGATTTTGACTACTATTCAAATACGTAGCCTACACACTAAGGGTTGCCAACACAGTACTGGGGGAAGCACCGAAACGGAGACTCGTAAAAAAAATAAAAAAAATGCGTGTGCGATAACGTGTTCTCGTCGTTTCCTCTGCAAATGAGTTGGCAACAATGAAAAAGAAACAAATCTTACCAAATTCGTTTCCGTTTTGTTTTTGTACTCTTGACAATCGGAAGAAACATTCCTGACGCCGCTGTGACTGCAACTCGTTCTTGATATTAATGATACATTTCACAGGAGATGTGATCGATATGGAACCCTATTACTTCCATTCGATTGCATTGCTACATCTAATTCGATTACGAAGCATGGCTTGATTTAGAAGTAACATTGTATCTTTGGTTAAAATAAGGCGTGCTCACCGTCTTGGAGTAATATCATTGGTTGACAAACAAGCAATTAGATGCAAATTCCTAACCTCTGAGTCAGAGGCGGGGTCAGCCTATCCTGGTGAAATAAAGGGATTGTCAGCAAACGTATTGAAACATTTCAGCAACAAAAAAAAAAAAATCCGTAAAACGAAAAATATGGATATTTTTGTTAGCATATTGCACTTTGCAACTTATTATCTTAACCTTTTAGTACCGCTCACAGTGTACAATAATAGTGTTTTCTAATGTCAAGGCCCTTTTGGCGATTACCGTAACCCTATTACACAATTTCATAATAGAATTTGACAGACAGCGGTTGTGTGTACATACCCCATGCTGAGGCTTTGGCGACGTTCCCTTAAGTAGTGAGCGCGTGTAACCCGACAGCGGGTGTGGTATTGCAATAAACGCTCACGGGTGACGGCAGCAGCCGACATAGTGTGTGTGTGTGTGTGTGTGTGTATGTGTGTGTGAGAGAGAGAGAGAGAGAGACTCTCTCTCTCTCTCTGTCAGATTACCTGCTCAAATTTCCTTTGCCGTTTTGAGATATCGTTTGACCAGTTTAGCCACAGAGCTAGGGAAATTATTTAGTTGACATTTGGCCATCGCATGTGCGCAATATAGAGCTATGGATATAGATCCCATTCCTTGCAACAACTAAGGCACTGTGCAGCTGTGGAAATACGGCAGATTAATTGAAATAACGGACCCTACAGTTTTAAACTGGTTTCACATTATGAAATGTTTGGACCTTAAATAACAGCATACACAAAGCCTTTTCATAAAGACATGTGTGACGTTGATGGCTGTGTGTTGATTTTCATTGGCCTGATTAAAGCCAAAGAACCAGCAAAAAGCCCATTTTGAAACTCAGGCCTGTGATACAATTGAAGCCAAGTGTGAGGAAAAACAGAACCTCCTCAGTCAGGCAAAAAGATTCCTATTAAAATAGTTATTACATATCTAATAAAATGTTAATATGACAGCATTTCCTTTGGGAAATCTCCTGCAGGGGAGAAAAAGGGAGTAGCTTAAACAGTTACCTTTACGCAGAGTGGCAGAGTAGCGTAATGGAGTAGCTTAAACAGTGACCTTTACGCAGGGTGGGAGAGTAGTGTAACGGAGTAGCTTAAACAGTGACCTTTACGCAGAGTGGCAGAGTAGCGTAATGGAGTAGCTTAAACAGTGACCTTTACGCAGGGTGGCCGAGGAGCGTAACGGAGTAGCTTAAACAGTGACCTTTACGCAGGGTGGCAGAGTAGTGTAACGGAGTAGCTTAAACAGTGACCTTTACGCAGGGTGGGAGAGGAGCGTAATGGAGTAGCTTAAACAGTGACCTTTACGCAGGGTGGCAGAGGAGCGTAATGGAGTAGCTTAAACAGTGACCTTTACGCAGGGTGGCAGAGGAGCGTAACGGAGTAGCTTAAACAGTGACCTTTACGCAGGGTGGCAGAGTAGCGTAATGGAGTAGCTTAAACAGTGACCTTTACGCAGGGTGGCCGAGGAGCGTAACGGAGTAGCTTAAACAGTAACCTTTACGCAGGGTGGCCGAGGAGCGTAACGGAGTAGCTTAAACAGTGACCTTTACGCAGGGTGGCCGAGGAGCGTAACGGAGTAGCTTAAACAGTGACCTTTACGCAGGGTGGCAGAGTAGCGTAATGGAGTAGCTTAAACAGTGACCTTTACGCAGGGTGGCAGAGGAGCGTAATGGAGTAGCTTAAACAGTGACCTTTACACAGGGTGGCAGAGTAGCGTAATGGAGTAGCTTAAACAGTGACCTTTACGCAGAGTGGCAGAGTAGCGTAATGGAGTAGCTTAAACAGTGACCTTTACGCAGGGTGGCAGAGTAGCGTAATGGAGTAGCTTAAACAGTGACCTTTACGCAGGGTGGCAGAGTAGCGTAATGGAGTAGCTTAAACAGTGACCTTTACGCAGGGTGGCAGAGTAGCGTAATGGAGTAGCTTAAACAGTGGCCTTTACGCAGGGTGGCAGAGTAGCGTAATGGAGTAGCTTAAACAGTGGCCTTTACGCAGGGTGGCAGAGTAGCGTAATGGAGTAGCTTAAACAGTGACCTTTACGCAGGGTGGCAGAGGAGCGTAACGGAGTAGCTTAAACAGTGACCTTTACGCAGGGTGGCAGAGTAGTGTAATGGAGTAGCTTAAACAGTGACCTTTACGCAGGGTGGCAGAGTAGCGTAATGGAGTAGCTTAAACAGTGACCTTTACGCAGGGTGGCAGAGTAGCGTAACGGAGTAGCTTAAACAGTGACCTTTACGCAGGGTGGCAGAGTAGCGTAACGGAGTAGCTTAAACAGGGACCTTTACGCAGGGTGGCCGAGGAGCGTAACGGAGTAGCTTAAACAGTGACCTTTACGCAGGGTGGCAGAGTAGCGTAACGGAGTAGCTTAAACAGTGACCTTTACGCAGGGTGGGAGAGGAGCGTAATGGAGTAGCTTAAACAGTGACCTTTACGCAGGGTGGCAGAGAAGCGTAATGGAGTAGCTTAAACAGTGACCTTTACGCAGGGTGGCAGAGGAGCGTAACGGAGTAGCTTAAACAGTGACCTTTACGCAGGGTGGCAGAGTAGCGTAATGGAGTAGCTTAAACAGTGACCTTTACGCAGGGTGGCCGAGGAGCGTAACGGAGTAGCTTAAACAGTGACCTTTACGCAGGGTGGCCGAGGAGCGTAACGGAGTAGCTTAAACAGTGACCTTTACGCAGGGTGGCCGAGGAGCGTAACGGAGTAGCTTAAACAGTGACCTTTACGCAGGGTGGCAGAGTAGTGTAATGGAGTAGCTTAAACAGTGACCTTTACGCAGGGTGGCCGAGGAGCGTAATGGAGTAGCTTAAACAGTGACCTTTACACAGGGTGGCAGAGTAGCGTAATGGAGTAGCTTAAACAGTGACCTTTACGCAGAGTGGCAGAGTAGTGTAATGGAGTAGCTTAAACAGTGACCTTTACGCAGGGTGGCAGAGTAGCGTAATGGAGTAGCTTAAACAGTGACCTTTACGCAGGGTGGCAGAGTAGCGTAATGGAGTAGCTTAAACAGTGACCTTTACGCAGGGTGGCAGAGTAGCGTAATGGAGTAGCTTAAACAGTGGCCTTTACGCAGGGTGGCAGAGTAGCGTAATGGAGTAGCTTAAACAGTGGCCTTTACGCAGGGTGGCAGAGTAGCGTAATGGAGTAGCTTAAACAGTGACCTTTACGCAGGGTGGCAGAGGAGCGTAACGGAGTAGCTTAAACAGTGACCTTTACGCAGGGTGGCAGAGTAGTGTAATGGAGTAGCTTAAACAGTGACCTTTACGCAGGGTGGCAGAGTAGTGTAATGGAGTAGCTTAAACAGTGACCTTTACGCAGGGTGGCAGAGTAGCGTAATGGAGTAGCTTAAACAGTGACCTTTACGCAGGGTGGCAGAGTAGCGTAATGGAGTAGCTTAAACAGTGGCCTTTACGCAGGGTGGCAGAGTAGCGTAATGGAGTAGCTTAAACAGTGGCCTTTACGCAGGGTGGCAGAGTAGCGTAATGGAGTAGCTTAAACAGTGACCTTTACGCAGGGTGGCAGAGGAGCGTAACGGAGTAGCTTAAACAGTGACCTTTACGCAGGGTGGCAGAGTAGCGTAACGGAGTAGCTTAAACAGTTACCTTTACGCAGGGTGGGAGAGTAGCATAATGGAGTAGCTTAAACAGTTACCTTTACGCAGGGTGGGAGAGTAGTGTAATGGAGTAGCTTAAACAGTGACCTTTACGCAGGGTGGCAGAGTAGCGTAATGGAGTAGCTTAAACAGTGACCTTTACGCAGGGTGGCAGAGTAGCGTAATGGAGTAGCTTAAACAGTGACCTTTACGCAGGGTGGCAGAGTAGCGTAATGGAGTAGCTTAAACAGTGACCTTTACGCAGGGTGGTAGTGTAATGGGGTAGCTTAAACAGTGACCTTTACGCAGGGTGGCAGAGTAGCGTAATGGAGTAGCTTAAACAGTGACCTTTACGCAGGGTGGCAGAGTAGTGTAACGGAGTAGCTTAAACAGTGACCTTTACACAGCGTGGCAGAGTAGCGTAATGGAGTAGCTTAAACAGTGACCTTTACACAGGGTGGCAGAGTAGAGAAGTGTAATGGTGGAGAGCTGGGGGTTGCATGTTTAATTCCCAGGTGGAGTAAGTGGTAAAATCTACACTCTCAAAACATTAAAATCTGTGGTAGGATCTTCACTCTCAAAACAGATGTGTACACATAACGTGTATTTTATTTTAAACACACCTCCGTGTCTAGTTAAGGTTTTAAGAACAACACATTTTGTGTTACTTTTTACACCAGTCTGTGTTAGAAAATCAAAATTTTGAACACATGAATTGTGTAATTTAACACAAAACGTGTTGAAAGTAACATAAAAGTAGTAACTTTGACACAAAATGTGTTGAAAAAACAACAACATTATCTGCAAATTGTGAAGGTTATTATTCAGTTTGTTTGAAAAAGGAAAAATTTATTAATGGTTAAGCCATGTGGTCGGTCCTTTCTTTTCAAGCTCAGACTTTCTCAAAGAAAAATACTTAGTCTTTCGCGCAACAGATGAATCAGGAATCACAGAAGTGGTTTATATTGGCGGCAGTGTGGTATAATGGTTAAGGAACTGGGTTTGTAACCGAAAGGTTGCAGGTTCGATTCCCAGGTCGGACACTGCCGTACCCCCCCTGCCAAGGGTACCTGACCTGAATCAGTATATATCCATATATATATTATACTGTAATAAATGGATATAAAAATAAAAAAAAAAAAATGCTGTGTCTGATAAAGAGCTCTGCTAAATAAATAATATTAGTAGTAGTTTGCATTACTGTAGCGGCCTCTAGTGGACAGCATTTGTTAAGAAACATCAGTCGTTCTTTACAAAATAAATTAGTACACCATTTCATTTTTACCGATGTTTTTTTTAACTTTTTTAAAAACTTTTTTTCATGCGGAAAGTTTGTCTAATCACCATCATAGCATAAGTAAATATTGATTTTAATCTTGTAAGAAAAATATTTAAACTCTCTCCGGTGTGCTGATGTGCTTGAAAACCTGGCTACAAAACGTTTGGCCCAGTCAACAGCAATACCGCAAAAAGATCAGCCCGTCGTAGCTAACTTGCGAAAGGTCGAATATTAAAAAAATGTCTATTATATTCAGTAGTTAAATACGATGTAGCTAACCCATTTCAGTCAGAGAATAGAGTGTGACGGGCATGTACATCTCTCCAACGTATAAAATGAAAATCTGCTGAAGAACACGGTCATTTAGTTCGGTGAAGTTTCTCTCTGTAATGGTGCATTATCTCTATAATAGTGAGGTATCTCTGTAATGGTGCAGTATCTCTATAATAGTGAGGTATCTCTGTAATGGTGCAGTATCTCTATAATAGTGAGGTATCTCTGTAATGGTGCAGTATCTCTATAATAGTGAGGTATCTCTGTAATGGTGCATTATCTCTATAATAGTGAGGTATCTCTGTAATGGTGCAGTATCTCTATAATAGTGAGGTATCTCTGTAATGGTGCAGTATCTCTAATAGTGAGGTATCTCTGTAATGGTGCAGTATCTCTAATAGTGATGTATCTCTGTAATGGTGCAGTATCTCTAATAGTGAGGTATCTCTGTAATGGTGCAGTGTCTCTATAATAGTGAGGTATCTCTGTAATGGTGCAGTATCTCTAATAGTGAGGTATCTCTGTAATGGTGCAGTATCTCTATAATAGTGAGGTATCTCTGTAATGGTGCAGTATCTCTATAATAGTGAGGTATCTCTGTAATGGTGCAGTATCTCTATAATAGTGATGTATCTCTGTAATGGTGCAGTATCTCTAATAGTGAGGTATCTCTGTAATGGTGCATTATCTCTATAATAGTGAGGTATCTCTGTAATGGTGCAGTATCTCTATAATAGTGAGGTATCTCTGTAATGGTGCAGTATCTCTATAATAGTGAGGTATCTCTGTAATGGTGCAGTATCTCTAATAGTGATGTATCTCTGTAATGGTGCAGTATCTCTAATAGTGATGTATCTCTGTAATGGTGCAGTATCTCTAATAGTGAGGTATCTCTGTAATGGTGCAGTGTCTCTATAATAGTGAGGTATCTCTGTAATGGTGCAGTATCTCTAATAGTGAGGTATCTCTGTAATGGTGCAGTATCTCTATAATAGTGAGGTATCTCTGTAATGGTGCATTATCTCTATAATAGTGAGGTATCTCTGTAATGGTGCAGTATCTCTAATAGTGAGGTATCTCTGTAATGGTGCAGTATCTCTAATAGTGAGGTATCTCTGTAATGGTGCATTATCTCTATAATAGTGAGGTATCTCTGTAATGGTGCAGTATCTCTAATAGTGAGGTATCTCTGTAATGGTGCAGTATCTCTATAATAGTGAGGTATCTCTGTAATGGTGCAGTATCTCTATAATAGTGAGGTATCTCTGTAATGGTGCATTATCTCTATAATAGTGAGGTATCTCTGTAATGGTGCAGTATCTCTATAATAGTGAGGTATCTCTGTAATGGTGCAGTATCTCTAATAGTGAGGTATCTCTGTAATGGTGCATTATCTCTATAATAGTGAGGTATCTCTGTAATGGTGCAGTATCTCTATAATAGTGAGGTATCTCTGTAATGGTGCATTATCTCTATAATAGTGAGGTATCTCTGTAATGGTGCAGTATATCTAATAGTGAGGTATCTCTGTAATGGTGCAGTATCTCTAATAGTGAGGTATCTCTGTAATGGTGCATTATCTCTATAATAGTGAGGTATCTCTGTAATGGTGCAGTATCTCTAATAGTGAGGTA
Organism: Ilyophis sp. 1 JC-2022; assembly: GCA_022702515.1. NCBI lineage: Eukaryota > Metazoa > Chordata > Actinopteri > Anguilliformes > Synaphobranchidae > Ilyophis > Ilyophis sp. 1 JC-2022. Next base: position 149,242,547 of record CM040395.1, read on the forward strand.
TCTCTGTAATGGTGCAGTATCTCTATAATAGTGAGGTATCTCTGTAATGGTGCAGTATCTCTATAATAGTGAGGTATCTCTGTAATGGTGCATTATCTCTATAATAGTGAGGTATCTCTGTAATGGTGCAGTATCTCTAATAGTGAGGTATCTCTGTAATGGTGCAGTATCTCTAATAGTGAGGTATCTCTGTAATGGTGCAGTATCTCTATAATAGTGAGGTATCTCTGTAATGGTGCAGTATCTCTAATAGTGAGGTATCTCTGTAATGGTGCAGTATCTCTATAATAGTGAGGTATCTCTGAGGTATTCTTTTTTTCATGGTTACTGCTTATGAAAGCCTTAACTATCCAACTCAGCACTTGCCTCAGCTCTCATAAACATATTAAATGCTCACTTAGACTTTGTTCTGTAAGTTTATCCGAATAAGAGCATCTGCTATATGGATGTAGCCGGAGTTCACTTCCAGTCAGGAGTCAGGCCCGTACAGACTGACATCAGCGGAATGTGACCAAAACCAGGCCAGTGAGGAAATCCCTCTCTCCCCCCTCTGACAAACACAGGGTCTCTTATTTTCTAACTCAGTGTTCCATAAACTAATCTCAGGGGGTAGCCTACACGACACGGATAAAGGAAAAAAGTTTTTTGTTTCTGTCTACTAATTTTATAAATGACATATAGTTTTTCAGGTAAAATACACCATGAAATGTGTCTTGATTGCACACCTCAGGAAACATATGGACCATTCTTCATTACATTGTGCAAAGTAGCAAGATGTCTTAAGACATAAATCTGATCTACTGACCTCCTTTAGCTATGTTTCCATTTGCGAGTGTGCTAAGCAGTCGGCAGTGGGTGTTGGATGAATGGTTCTAACGTTAGCGAATTTAACGGTCCTCAGAGGGGCTGAAAATGAAAAGCGTTGTTGTGAGAAACGAGGAGGCACAGGCTACGATGACGTCATAGACTCACACCCCACACCAGGTTTATGCATCCTGAACACACACTTTATTATGCAATTTACACCGATGCATTATTGTCATCTTATCTCATTACAAATAAAATACATTTTAAAAAGAACTGAAATACATTTACAGGTAGCGTGAAGAAGCGGCAGTCCAAATAACTTTTCGGGTAACGATAACAGCAACGATTTCCCTTCCTTCGAGAGTTTGGGTCAAAGATTCGCTAGCGCTTGGGACAGAAGTTATAAGACCGGAGTCAACAAATAAAGCGTGAAGATGATGAAGATTTCACATTATTGGGTCTGCCAAGATGTGCGTCTGCGTTGTTTGATCCCTTTTGAGTCCATGTGTAGTGCATACGGCTTTTGACGAACTGAATTCAGCCGGTTCCAGTTCTGAGTTAGGAATGCTGTTTTTCCCCTGATATCCTGGTCCAAAGAAAGCAACGTCGACATTCGCCATGCCTGCGGTTACCATGGCAAACTTCCATGCAAGTTACTGAATATACAAACATCGCACATATTCCCACGACAAAATAATTCTATAAGATATAACGTTATTGGTAGGTTAAATAATCAGCAAATGTAGAATATGTGGTAGCATGCTCGGCCGTTGAAAGTATGCGTTTTTTGGCACCAAGGTTCTTTGAATGCGGTTTAAAAAAAATAAAGCCGTTGCTCACAGCTTTATTTTAAAGCGCTAATGTTTCTTTGCTTTTTTAAATTAGGCATTTTTAACGATCCCCACGGGTTATAACATAGCCATTCAAATGTATGGATAACCATCATTTGGAGAGAAAAAAACATAATCAGAACCTACTGATAATATTTTATGATTAAACATCAATGATCAATATGAATATGAACACTAATTCCCAAATGCACTTACCAATGTTCCCCAAGTTGCTCAGATGGAAGCAGTTTTTCAGAGAGTACATGCAGGGTTGAACTGGGTAGTCAGTTCAGTTAATACGAGTAGGAGAGTATGCAGGGTTCAGTTAATAGGAGTAGGAGAGTATGCAGGGTTGAACAGGGTTCAGTTAATAAGAGTAGGAGAGTATGCAGGGTTGAACAGGGTTCAGTTAATACGAGTAGGAGAGTATGCAGGGTTGAACAGGGTTCAGTTAATACGAGTAGGAGAGTATGCAGGGTTGAACAGTGTTCAGTTAATACGAGTAGGAGAGTATGCAGGGTTGAACAGGGTTCAGTTAATACGAGTAGGAGAGTATGCAGGGTTGAACAGGGTTCAGTTAATACGAGTAGGAGAGTATGCAGGGTTGAACAGGGTTCAGTTAATACGAGTAGGAGAGTATGCAGGGTTGAACAGGGTTCAGTTAATACGAGTAGGAGAGTATGCAGGGTTGAACAGGGTTCAGTTAATACGAGTAGGAGAGTATGCAGGGTCCCATCACCCCGTAGGCATTAACACTACAATACACCTTTTCCAAGTAAGGAACAACTTTTTTTAAAAATGTTCTTCAGGGAACTTTAAAAAAAAAAGTAAAGCAGTGGCAGGCACTTAGATGAATAAAAAAAGGGGAAATACGTGTACACTTAAAACAGCGTTGTGGAAGCAAAGGCCTACAACCCCACCCCCTTGTGCATTGGACTTGTTAAGATTTGATACAGCGATTAAGCCTAACTAGATGCCACACAGTAAGGTTGATGGTAGTGCAGTTAAAAAAATCTTCTGATCAATTTTTAGTCCTTTGGAATGGCATGTAATGCTTGTGTCAGGATGAAGACTGAGTGGAACGACCCTAACCCCTAACCCCTAACCCTAACCCCTAACCCTAACCCTAACCCCTAACCCTAATGGTAGATGTTGCAACTCTAGATGCACGTCAGGGCCGGTGGCTTATCCTGTTAAGGGCACTGTTCCCGACTTCCAGTGCATGGATGGGCCCCACAGTCTGGTATCTGTTAAGGCACTGTTCTAGTGCATAGATGGGCCCCACAGTCTGGTATCTGTTAAGGCACTGTACCAGTGCATGGATGGGCCCCACAGTCTGGTATCTGTTAAGGCACTGTTCTAGTGCATAGATGGGCCCCACTCTATGGTATCAAATCTGATCTGTGCCAGTACTGACTGGGGCCAGTGTAACTGCAATGTCGTCGCCCCCTGCACGGTCGGTGATCCCCGATTTCCGGTTCCGTCCCCATTGTGATGTATCAACCCCTTATTGGATACAACGCTATCACATAATTCTGCAGTATGACACTTGCACACGTATGTTCTTATTCACATAGATGTGCTTATTTGTGTTGACCGTGTAGGGGGCGCGGACTGTGCAGTTACACCGGCGGCCTTGTGAGCCGATGCAAGTTTGGGCTCTAGCGCCACCCCAGGGACGGGAGGGTTAAACACCTCATTGCACGCTTGTGACCTGTTGAGCTGCACATAAAGAGTCTTGTTCCACCTGTGAGTCAGACTGGTGAAGGGTGAGAAGAAGCGGCGGTGACATCACGCGATTCGGAGGAAGAGCATGTGCTCGTCTGCTCTCTCCCGAGTCGACAGCGGCAGTTGCGATGAGCATTGGAGCATGAACATGATTGGGCTTCCCAAACTGGTTGAAAAAGGGGGGAAAAGCCAGTAAAAAAAAAAGCTAGGAGTCTTTTAGAAAAACTAAGGAATTACGGGAAATCACACAATACAATCATAAACCTGCACGGGCCGTGTGCTTAAGATTACATATGTAGAAGCTTCTAATAGTGTGCAAAACATAAATAACATAACTGACAGCTGATATGTGTGCCGGTTCGTTACTTCATTCAAATTAAATCCTTAAAAATGTTTTTTTTTAAGAGCAGCGTGTGGTCCAGCATTGTGAAGAGGTATATTTCTGTGAGTCTGGTGATGTCTGAACACTCAGCGGGTTTAACGCTGCTCTGATTGGCTCGTTTTTATCTGTGCAGCAATCTGGAGGAGAGAAATACAGTTTCCTCTGTGCAAAAAAAATAAAAAAAATAAAACAAGGTAGAGGGGGCGGGAGTAAGAGCTTTCCTTGTTTTTTTCCCGTAATTTTTTTTGGGGCCACTCCACCAACAATACAAATCAAAACGAGAAGGAAAAAAATATTAATGGAAGCGAAAGGTAAGCTGGCTCTAGTCATCTTTCTCCTCTATGGTGTTCCCTCAGGTTTCTGGTCTGGCTCTTGTACCTGTTCCAGCTTCTCTTCCTCTTCCTGTTCCAGCTTCTCTTCCTCTTCCTGTTCCTGTTCCAGCCCCTCTTCTCCCTGTTCCTGTTCCAGCCCCTCTCCCTGTTCCTGTTCCAGCCCCTCTTCCTGTTCCTGTTCCAGCCCCTCTTCCTGTTCCTGTTCCAGCCCCTGTTCCAGCCCCTCTCCCTCTTCCTGTTCCAGCCCCTCTTCCTGTTCCTGTTCCAGCCCCTCTTCCTGTTCCTGTTCCAGCCCCTCTCCCTCTTTCTGTTCCAGCCTCTCTTCCTGTTCTTGTCCTTGTTCCTGTTCCTGGTCTTCTTGCGGCTCCACATCCTTGTATTCTTGGTTCTGGTTGTCATGGTATCCCAGGTTCTCGTCTTCCTGGTATTCCGGGCCCTCGTCGTTATGGTATTCCTGGTGCCCGTTCCCTTGACACACCCGCTGTTCATTGTCCTGGTAAGTCTGGTAGCCCTCGTCCTGGCACTGGTCTTGGGCGGCGCCCCCTGACCCCGCCCCGTTGTGCTCCCGCTCCTCCTCGTTCTTGGGGCAGTACTTGGAGTTGTAGATCTGGCGACCCAGACCAAAGTTCTGGCCGCTCTGATTGGCTCCCTGCGTGTAGCCCATCTGCAGGGACATGGTGCTGTTGTCACACTTGTCTGTGCCCAGCTTCTGGTCGTAGATGGCACGGCGGGTCCCTGGCGCAGTCATGCCAGCCTGCCGGAGAGGAACCAACATGGTTACAGCAGCTATTCTGTAGAGGGGGCGGTGCTGAGTATAGGTGGAGGTGTTGAGTGTAGTGAACGGTTTGGAGCGTAGGGCCGGTGTTGAGTGTAGCGGTGGTGTTGAGTGTAGGGATTGGTGTTGACTAGGGGGCAGTGTTGAGTGTAGGGGGCGGTGTTGACCGCAATGAGCGGTGTTGAGCATAGTGAGTGGAGTTGAGTGTGGGGGGGCGCTGTTGACTATAGGGGGCAGTGTTGACTGAGACGACACAGTCTTGAGTGTACCAGGTAGTGTTGGGCGTAGAGGGCAGTGTTGAGTGTACCAGAGGGTGTTAGGCGTAGGGGGCAGTGTTGAGTGTACCACGTGGTGTTTGGCGTAGGGGGCAGTGTTGAGTGTACCAGGTGGTGTTGAGCGTAGGGGGCAGTGTTGAGTGTACCATATGGTGTTGGGCATATGGGGCAGTGTTGAGTGTACCAGGTAGTGTTGAGCGTAGAGTGTAGTGTTGAGTGTACCAGTTGGTCTTGAGCGTAGAGTGTAGTGTTGAGTGTACCACATGGTGTTGGGCGTAGGGAGCAGTGTTGAGTATACCGTGTGGTGTTGGGCGTAGGGGGCAGTGTTGAGTGTACCAGGTAGTGTTGAGCGTAGAGTGTAGTGTTGAGTGTACCACGTGGTGTTGGGCATAGGGGGCAGTGTTGAGTGTACCAGGTGGTGTTGAGTGGTGCAGAGCTGCAGGACTCACCTGGCTCGCACCCTTGTTGGTGCCCATCTGCAGGCTGATGGTGGAGTTATCCATGGGGGGGAGGATGTGGGCTTTGGGGTCATACAGGTGCCTTCTGGTCCCATAAGCATTCATACCGGCCTGACTGGCACACTTATTAGTGCCCATCTGGAGAGAGAGAGAGAGAGAGAGAGAGAGAGAGAGAGAGAGAGAGAGAGAGAGAGAGAGAGAGAGAGAGAGAGAGAGAGAGAGAGAGAGAGAGAGAGAGAGAGAGAGAGAGAGAGAGAGAGAGAGAGAGACAGAGAGAGAGAGAGAGAGAGAGAGAGAGAGAGAGAGAGAGAGGTAAAAGGGAAAAAGTGCAGAGGAAGAAAGAGAGAGGGAAGAGAGAGACCAGAGAGTGAGAACAGAGCATGCACCAGCCCTTCACATCTGACACACTGCAAAAAATGTCTGTCTTAACAAATGTTTTAGTTTTATAATAATTAATCTTAAAATCGTTTTTTTTCTCTAAAGTGGAAAATATTGGCTTGTTTTAAGTTACTTTTAGCTTGAATTATCATTCCCCACTGGCACATCTTGAAATGAGTAAAACCCTCACCCCATATTTTTTGTCTTATTTAGCAAAAAAGTAACAGAAATACGATTCTAAAGTCTAAATATAAGTTTAAAATGCTTGTTAAGATTTGTTTTTTGCAGTGAGAGCAGCCCCTACCTCCCTCCCCTGCCCCCGATGCCCCACCCGCCTCTGTGTCCCCGCCCTCTTCGAACCTGCAGCCCGATGACGCACTGCCCAGCCTTCATCTTTTCCTCGTTGAACCGACGCTCTTTCCGGTCAGAGTACTTTACCCCAATGTCCACACATGACTGCATACCCTTAGTCTTAGCCTGAAAATAAACAGAGGATCACTTCTCTGGGGATGCAAGAACCACACAGCAGTTAATTGAAATCTCAGCAATATGCTGGACACCACTATGTAGACCTCTAAATGGAGACTTGATTATTAATGGTCATGGGTTAGGCGGCCTTCTCTCTATTCTGCGTTCGTTCTCCCTCTGAGCATCATTAGGACGTCCGTGTTTTTCTTTTGCGTCTTCCGTTTCGGGTTTTTGCTTTCACGCACCTATTCTAGGTTTCCTGCCGGCTATATAAGGGTTTCCATTTTCCGGTGCTTCGGTATTGCCATTTGTTCTTTACCTTAAAGCCAGTAAGGTATAGGTTCATTAGCAACCACTTCACTTAAAATCCTTGCTATAGTTGCTCTCGAGACAGTTACCTTTGTACCTATTTCGTTTACTTCTCGAGAAGTAATCTATTTTTTCCGTTTCTCTACTCGAGCCTACCAGTTTTTCGCCTCATTATCGGGGTCGTTATCATTTATCTCTGTTTCTGTTGCCTCCGTCTGTGTTCTCTCATTTTGAGAGCAAGAGGTAATTTTTTCCCTTTTTCAGTTTTTCACTTGAGTATGTTTGCCTGATTTTGTGGGTTGATTTTCTTTGGCATTCGCCGGGAGTTTTTGTCCCTTCCTTTAGTTCGTCCCTCCTCCCTCGCGGATAATTTTTCGCATTTAGTGATTATTTCCTTCACAGGAATAACCTTCAGATTCCCTCTCTGTCGCGTCTGGTCCTCCGCCCCCGACTCCACCCTTACAATTACCACTTTACTTGTGTTGATAATCCATCTACACAGCTCCAAAAAATACTGAACGCTGCACCCCCCACCCTACAAAATTTCAACCTGCAACTTCCTGATTGCAATCAGAGATAATAAAATAGAACATAGTAATGTCACTTTTCACGTAGGAGCTCCACCAATCAGTGCACACATTGGTAAAGAGAGATGAAACAACCCTGACAGTGATTGGTGAATGCTTTCTGTCTGTACTTCCTGGATCCCTTTATTACTGAAGGGCATATAGCCCGGAGGGTATCCACCAATCACCTTTGGGGTTCTTCTGTTTCTTCTTATCAACATGCTCTGTGATTGGTGGAGCAATTGCTCTCTGGTTTCTATGCACAAAGTGACGACATGCCATTTCTTTCCTTATTTTATTAATCCTGGTTAACAAGCGCAGTTCCATAATGAAAACCACCTCGGCACGCTACCACACCAGACCGCTATCAAACCACATGTAACTTCATTGCAAGGCACTATAACGATATATTTTCAGCCAATCATAATTTTTAAAATATGTTAATGTTCCACCATGACATAAAATAATGCATTTACACCATGGACCTTACCATGCCAGCGAGCGCCAGGAGTGTGGTCTGCACCTGGGTCATGTTCCCGCTCTCAAACAGGTCATTGGCCTCGAAGATGTCGAGCGGCTTGAGTCCATAGATGGTGATGGCTTTGATGAAGTTGGACAGGTTCTCCAGCTGAGTCCAGAGATTAGAAAGGCAGTCAGTAACGAGAGAGACCACAAACTGTCATGGATCTTGCCTTTCTTCCCTTATCTCCGCGTCTCTTTATTCTTTTTTGTCGTTTACCGGTAATCTATCGGATTTTCCTGTGTTCCACTACGGGTTTTGCTTTCGCCTCATTAGTGAGTTCACCTGTCATTTATTTCCGCTCACAATTTATACCCCGCTTCCTGCCTCTCTCGTTGCTTCCATGTTATTTCACGTAACATTCGAGCCGGTAAAAAGGGTATAGGAAGTTGTGTTGCTATCGACCGCTTTGCTTATCAACGCGGGACTTGTTAGCAGTACAACCTTAGAAAGAAAGCAAGTTCTCTTTACGCTCTTATTTCAGAGCAGAGGTTTTAGTTTCTTTTGTTTTCTACTCAAACCTACGAGTGCTCTTACCCAAAGTCTTTGGGGTCTTTTGAGTTCTCTGTTCTTTCTTTTGTTTCGCTCCACAAACGGGAGTTAGATAAGCGTTATTGCTTATTTCTTTGTTTTTGCTCGGAGATCGAGTTCCTCGTTTTTATCGCGAGGTTTGTGTTCTTTTATTTTATTTTCTCCACTACGGATCATTGTCCGTCTCAGTGGTGTTCTTTGGAACACTTTAAGATTTCACAGCTATCGCATCTGGACCTCCAATATTTCCTCCGTGTCTCTGACATAGAGATCTCTCACACAAACGAGGGAGTATAACAACAATAAAAATAATCATAAAATTATAATAATAATAATTAATTGCATTTATATAGCACCTGACTCACTAATATGATACAAGCCAAGATAATATTTTTCCCCCACAAAATCATCATTAGTTCAGAGTTAAATGGAAGAAGATTCCGCACAAGAGTTCCATGTTCTCTTCCTTCCCACAGGCTGCGACAAACAACCAATCAGAAACCAGTGACATCATTATACAGCTCAGTCTGTTTGTGTAGCCTGCCTGCTGATTAGCTACAACTGTGGACCCACAAAACTAATAACATGACCAGTGATTGGTCAGGGTATTTATTTTGCACCAATCATTGGTTGTGTTATTAGTTTTGCATGTGCTAAAAGGTCTTAGTACATCAGGCCCATAGTGTTTCACATTGTCACACAGAGCAGGTATCTCAGGTGTGTAATGTACCGAAATCAATACCACACCCCAGCCCCCCAACCCAGCAGTGCTTCTGCCTCACCTGGTGCCAGTTTTGGGTAGACTGGCTGATCTTTTTCACTGATCCCGGCTGGAGCTTGTTGATCAGACTGTGGGTGCAAACAGAGAAATGTGATCAGTTGCAGTCTTTACGCCAGTACCCCAGAGGGGCAGAGAAAACTCTGCTTTAAAGAGCAGCCGCGGGGCAGCAGTTTGGCATTCACAAGGGCCATGTCCGAATCAGCACTCTTTCACACTATTGAGTAGCCTTGGTGAGTAGATAGGATGAGAAAATCGTTGAGTAGGCAAAAAACTTTCAAATTGCAGTATACTTCAAACACCCGGATGACACACTTACTTCCGGGGTTTCACTGAGTACTTCCGGGAGCCCACTTTTCAAGAAGTAATTAAAATAAGTGAAGCGAAGACCCCTCACTCAGATATGCTAATTAAAATAAGTGAAGACCCCTCTCACTCAGAGATGCTAATTAAAATAAGTGAAGACCCCTCTCACTCAGAGATGCTAATTAAAATAAGTGAAGACCCCTCTCACTCAGAGATGCTAATTAAAATAAGTGAAGACTCCTCTCACTCAGAGATGCTAATTAAAATAAGTGAAGACTCCTCTCACTCAGAGATGCTATTTAATATAAGTGAAGACCCCTCTCACTCAGAGATGCTATTTAATATAAGTGAAGACTCCTCTCACTCAGAGATGCTAATTAAAATAAGTGAAGACCCCTCTCACTCAGAGATGCTAATTAAAATAAGTGAAGACCCCTCTCACTCAGAGATGCTAATTAAAATAAGTGAAGACCCCTCTCACTCAGAGATGCTAATTAAAATAAGTGAAGACCCCTCTCACTCAGAGATGCTAATTAAAATAAGTGAAGACCCCTCTCACTCAGAGATGCTAATTAAAATAAGTGAAGACTCCTCTCACTCAGAGATGCTAATTAAAATAAGTGAAGACCCCTCTCACTCAGAGATGCTAATTAAAATAAGTGAAGACCTCTCTCACTCAGAGATGCTAATTAAAATAAGTGAAGACTCCTCTCACTCAGAGATGCTAATTAAAATAAGTGAAGACCTCTCTCACTCAGAGATGCTAATTAAAATAAGTGAAGACTCCTCTCACTCAGAGATGCTAATTAAAATAAGTGAAGACCCCTCTCACTCAGAGATGCTAATTAAAATAAGTGAAGACCCCTCTCACTCAGAGATGCTAATTAAAATAAGTGAAGACCCCTCTCACTCAGAGATGCTAATTAAAATAAGTGAAGACCCCTTTCACTCAGAGATGCTAATTAAAATAAGTGAAGACCCCTCTCACTCAGAGATGCTATTTAATATAAGTGAAGACTCCTCTCACTCAGAGATGCTAATTAAAATAAGTGAAGACCCCTCTCACTCAGAGATGCTAATTAAAATAAGTGAAGACCCCTCTCACTCAGAGATGCTAATTAAAATAAGTGAAGACCCCTCTCACTCAGAGATGCTAATTAAAATAAGTGAAGACCCCTCTCACTCAGAGATGCTAATTAAAATAAGTGAAGACCCCTCTCACTCAGAGATGCTAATTAAAATAAGTGAAGACCCCTCTCACTCAGAGATGCTAATTAAAATAAGTGAAGACCCCTCTCACTCAGAGATGCTAATTAAAATAAGTGAAGACCCCTCTCACTCAGAGATGCTAATTAAAATAAGTGAAGACCCCTCTCACTCAGAGATGCTAATTAAAATAAGTGAAGACTCCTCTCACTCAGAGATGCTAATTAAAATAAGTGAAGACCCCTCTCACTCAGAGATGCTAATTAAAATAAGTGAAGACCCCTCTCACTCAGAGATGCTAATTAAAATAAGTGAAGACCCCTCTCACTCAGAGATGCTAATTAAAATAAGTGAAGACCCTCTTACTCGCAGAGGACAGTTCCGTTTTTCAGCCCCTTCTGAAAGTCGTCGCCGATGGCACTGCCCGTCACTTCCTCGATCCAGAGCCGAAGCTCTTCCTCCCGCCGTGAGTCATACTTTTGTGCGATCTGCAGAACATAGCGGGGAAAAAGGCGTCTTTATAAACTCTTATATACTTGTGTTAATAAACACTTATATAGCAGTGATAATACACAGTTATGTAATAATATTAATAAACACGTATCTATTAGTGTTAATAAACAAGCGATACACCCAGTGATCCGGAATCGAATCCTCGTTTCTTTTTCTTTTTTTAAATCACAAGCTGCTTTGCCACTTGGACAGACTCAGTCCTAGTCTGGAAGTAATCCACCAAGGGCCAAGTGGGTTTCCAAGGGCCAAGTGGGTTTCTGTCGTTTTGTGCTCTGCAAATGTTAAAAGGGCCAAAAGTTCAGCAACCTCCTCGCGCTCTGTGGGAAAAGGTCAGGCTATGCCGGAACCAGGCCTTCCCAATCACATAGAGCCACTTCCTGTTCAGGAAATGAGAACTTCCTGTACACCCTCTCTGGCACAGGAAGTGAAGGGTGGAGGAGAGAAGGTCTGACAGGAGGGGACCTGACACAGCACAGTAACACAGGTGGGGAGGTTCTGGTCTGATCCAGACTTAACAGGAGCCCCATTAGAGCCAACATGGCAGCCCTCCAGTGCGTATTGCCTATACTCTTCCCATGAACACATAAACAGCCAACATCACCGAAACTAACCAGTCCCAGGGCTAAATATTGTGTACAGTAAACTATCGGCTTCATGTGTAACACTCAAGTGGGTTCTCTCACAAACTCTTTTGCTTGCTTTTTTCTTTTTTTGTTTGTTATTCTTTTTTCACTAAAATGGTAATTATAGTTTTGCAAAAGAAGTCCCAAATCTAAGCAAATTAAACAAGTTAAAAGATAAAGGACTCCCCAGCACCACCCAGTTCCCAGCATGCCACAGAGGGAAGAATGACTATGACTGTTGAAGAAGAAGCATTGTGCAACACATGGGTTTTGAAGGCCCTTTTACCTGCGGCAGCCCAGAAAATTCCTGTCGGCTGAACACTTGAATGTACAGGATGTGATGCGCTCGAGATGCGCTGCAAATTCACACGCTAAACCTGAGGAATCCACACTTAGTCAAAGTGTTGCTACAAAAAGTCCCAGGATATGAAAATAGCAATTTACCCGTTTAATAAACATACAAATTGTGGAAAGCTTCAGACAGAGAAACGAGTTCCGCTGCCAGTTCAGCACTAATGTTTTGGCAGCAGAAGAAATGAAAGCAAAAAACCCCAGAACATCTGTTAAGAATTAAACTTATTTTTTTCCTCCATAAAAGAGGATGTTCAAAGAGCCATGTTAAAACAGACTTTCAAAACCCCCCTGTAGATCTTTTTTTATTTTTGGGGGAAAATCACAACAGGTCGGAAGAGCTTATGTGTGTTCTGGAATTTTGTAAAAAGAAAAATTTCATTCTACTCTGCAGATTGTCAAAAGAAATAAATACATTTAAAAAAAGAAGAAAAATCTCCCCAAAATCATTCAAGCACATTCACTTTAAATATTTTTTTGTCGTCTTTGAAATACCATCTGCCCTTTACCCCCCAAGAGGACACTATACACTGTGCTACAGACAGCGTCACAGCAGAGGAGACCCAAAATGACGAACGTGGAGAACACTGTGTTCTGGGAGGCTGTGGTCCCGGGTTCGGGGGGGGGGGGGTGGTAGGGGAGGAGGGCAAGGGCGGGGAGGGGAAGGGGGGGGGGGGTCAGGGCTCCCTGAGCCCCATAAATCAGGGCGATGGAGGGGAGAAAGTTCTGGAATGTTCCTGAACGGAGACAGATATGGCCGAGTAGAGGGCTTAAGCAAACACTGGGCCGTCAGGCTGGGGGGGGGGGGGGCGCTCTTTTGTCTTTGCACAACCAGAAATTCAGATTGACATTGTACGTCATTATACCGTCTCACGAGGGGGGGGGGCATGAAGACCATTTTCTCTTTACTTGGCATGACATGACATGACATAACACAACCTTATGATGAGAACAGGCCATTCAGCCCAACAATGCTCACCATTGTCCTACCACTAAAGGGTACCTAGTGGTCACCACTAGATAGTATCTAGCACCATATCAAGCCTGGTCTTAGAAACCCCCTTACACCAGGAATGAAAGGAAAATTTGAAACGGCCTTGAGGAACATCTGATATGTGGATCACTTCACACCTCATAAAAAACTTCAATAAAATAAAAATGTGAGAGATGGTGAGCACACCCAGTGTGGAGGTGAGGAGGTGAGGAGGTGAGGAGCTGTGGAGGGTCGGAGGTGAGGAGGTGAGGAGGTGAGGAGGGCCGGAGGTGTGGAGGTGAGGAGGTGTGGAGGTGAGGAGGTGAGGAGGGCCAGAGGTGAGGAGGTGAGGATGTGAGGAGGGCCGGAGGTGAGGAGGGCCGGAGGTGAGGAGGTGTGGAGCTGTGGAGGGTCGGAGGTGAGGAGGTGTGAAGGTGAGGCTGCTTTCCGAAAGCAGGACGTTAACTGTGTCTTGTTTCCATGGTACTCATTATGCAGCCGTCTTTTAGACTCACAGGAAGTCCTGAGGAATTTCCTCGAGAGGACTAGGAAAACGCCCCCACCCCCCGCATCTCCCTACCCCCAAATCCAACACAAAAAAAAGAAGAAGGTTTTCTTTCCAAATTGTAAACAGATTTCCAAATGGTAAACAGCCCCATTCAGATTGGCTTATCACGGCTGCCCAGGGGCAACATTAAGACTTAACCTCCTCAGAACACTAACTGTAATTTATGATACAAACTTCATCAAAAGAGCGAACTAAGATCAAATAATTAATTTCTAATTTATTCCAGCTTAGTTAAACAGTTATACTTTTTAATTTAGCCAGATTTTCAGTACTAATTTAAATTTACAAGTTGGCTTGACAAGTAGGGATTGTGTAAAATAAGGAATTGTGTCACCAGCCAGCTGTAAGAGGGCTGATAAGATAAGCAGATTGGGAGTATCCCTGTGGAATTTGACCAGGTCGCCAGTCCATAGGACTCTAATGACAATCAGCGAGTCCGGGATTCCATTTCATATCTGGTCTGAAAGACCATGAATGGTTGAGCCTGGCTGTCTCTTGGTTAGCACTATCTGACCGCGTGTTTTAATTCCGCAACAATAAGGTCAGAAAATGGCTTTTCTTGATCAGGTCTCTAAGTCCTGAGGCTGCAGGGTGGGCCTAGCTCATCCTGGAGCCTCGGGCCCCAGACTCAATACCTTTACAATGCAATGATTACCTCAGACTGGAATAAATATCTTTAGAATACACATCTCTACATCTCAGGTTACGCAGAAGGACCCCAGCCAAAGGGACCCAGAACACTAAAGGTCTGTTGAGGAAAATATTTATCTGACAGGAGCGATAATTATATTCTTTTTTTTTTTTAGAAGTACCGTCTTCAAAACCCTTCAACAAAATGAAGTCCATTTGGAGATATACGTGTGTGTTTTGTGTGAATATTGTGTGTGGTACTGTACCAATATTTGGGGTGTTGTAGTGTAGAGGGGTGAGGGGGGTTGAGCTATCACCAGGTCAGATAATTATAGCGATGTTTCGTGTCAACACAGGCAGGGTCCTGTGCTGACGTCTGTGTGAGAATTACATCACTGACCCGTGTGAACTGACAAACAAAATATTGCAGTGGTTACAAGTGACCTGCTTGACAAACTTTTTTCACCCCTCCACCCCTCACTCCATCTTCCTTTGCAGAGCCCCCTTAATATAATACACACATCACCCTGAACATCTTAGTTTGTCTTACTGTAAGTCTGATCATTTTATCACCCTGAACATCTTAGTTTGCCTTACTGTAAGTCTGATCATTTTATCACCCTGAACATCTTAGTTTGTCTTACTGTAAGTCTGATCATTTTATCACCCTGAACATCTTAGTTTGTCTTACTGTAAGTCTGATCATTTTATCACCCTGAACATCTTAGTTTGCCTTACTGTAAGTCTGATCATTTTATCACCCTGAACATCTTAGTTTGCCTTACTGTAAGTCTGATCATTTTATCACCCTGAACATCTTAGTTTGCCTTACTGTAAGTCTGATCATTTTATCACCCTGAACATCTTAGTTTGCCTTACTGTAAGTCTGATCATTTTATCACCCTGAACATCTTAGTTTGCCTTACTGTAAGTCTGATCATTTTATCACCCTGAACATCTTAGTTTACCTTACTGTAAGTCTGAACATTTTATCACCCTGAACATCTTAGTTTGCCTTACTGTAAGTCTGATCATTTTATCACCCTGAACATCTTAGTTTGTCTTACTGTAAGTCTGATCATTTTATCACCCTGAACATCTTAGTTTGCCTTACTGTAAGTCTGATCATTTTATCACCCTGAACATCTTAGTTTGTCTTACTGTAAGTCTGATCATTTTATCACCCTGAACATCTTAGTTTGTCTTACTGTAAGTCTGATCATTTTATCACCCTGAACATCTTAGTTTACCTTACTGTAAGTCAGAACATTTTATCACCCTGAACATCTTAGTTTGCCTTACTGTAAGTCTGATCATTTTATCACCCTGAACATCTTAGTTTGTCTTACTGTAAGTCTGATCATTTTATCACCCTGAACATCTTAGTTTGCCTTACTGTAAGTCTGATCATTTTATCACCCTGAACATCTTAGTTTGTCTTACTGTAAGTCTGATCATTTTATCACCCTGAACATCTTAGTTTGTCTTACTGTAAGTCTGATCATTTTATCACCCTGAACATCTTAGTTTGTCTTACTGTAAGTCTGATCATTTTATCACCCTGAACATCTTAGTTTGTCTTACTGTAAGTCTGATCATTTTATCACCCTGAACATCTTAGTTTGTCTTACTGTAAGTCTGATCATTTTATCACCCTGAACATCTTAGTTTGTCTTACTGTAAGTCTGATCATTTTATCACCCTGAACATCTTAGTTTGTCTTACTGTAAGTCTGAACATTTTTCAGTGGATGTCAATCTCTCTATTTCTGCTGAGTCTTCTATAAAAATCAGCTGACCTTGCTTTAACCCTATCTACCCTGAATCCCCACCTATCTACCCTGAAGCTCCACCTGTCTACACTGAAGCTCATCAATCAACACTAAAGATTAATTCACAAATCAGTCATGGCACCAAAGGCGGAAAAAAATTATAAATATAGTTTTATATGTTAAGAAAACTAAACAGGGGCATGGATCTCGCATTTGCTCTACTGTTAATTCAGATCAAATTGATTTTATTATCCTAGAATTCCCTCAATAAATTATCAAGAGAAGAAATAAACCATAGACTAATTATTACGTAACCGTTTTAAAAACAATCTTGTTTCTCAAGAATCCCTCGCCCCACCCCCGAATACCAGACCCCAGACCCCATACCCCCCCCAGACGCCAGTATGCAGGAGTCGAGGAATTAATGGTTCAATCCAATTAGCCTTTGTGTAAGATAAAATATTCGATGACGATCAAATTTAAAGATAAAGATAACTTTTGACCTCCTTAAGCGATTAGCCGGGACGATGACCACTGAGAAACTGAGACCCCCTGTACTTCCAAACAAAAATGGGCGACGCCCGTAATTCCTATGTAACAAAACTTTTTACAATGTTAATTTAAAATTAAAATAAAAAACTGCGTCGCATTTAAGTTTACAGAAATACACGCATACACAAACATAGCTACATAAAACGACTACTTCAACAATAAACCATAGGCTACTATTAAAAATTATAGTCATAACATTTCACTTTTTGATCTAAACAACATAAGCCATAAAACATGCCAACGTGATGAACATGCAGAGGTCTAGATGCGCAACTTGCAAACTCGCTAACAGTGTGATATTTATAGGCTAAGCTATTCGCACATAAGATACAACATTGTGCTATTTTGTTTTGATTAGTCCCCTAAATGTTCTATTTTATTTCACACAAATTGCCTGAAACTTACTTTGCTTTTTACTTCCGCAGATAAGCCGTAGGTCGGTCCTCTGTTAAACTGCGTGCTGGACATTATCTCGCCGGCCGACTACCTTTGTCGCGTGTTCTTCTTCTTGAGTAAAATGACCGCAGCGCGCGCTCTTGTTTTCTTAATGATAGAACTGACACCCTACCGATCGGCTCCTGCGGTAAACTACTTTCTTTCTCTTTTTTTTTTCTTCTTACCACCAAAACTTCGTTCATTGGTCCTATAAGCTCCTCCTTTCCCTTTTTCCTAGTAAAGTTGATTGATTTTGAAAAGCCCTTATATGGACAGAAAGTCCCTAATTTCTCCGTTGAGGGGAGTTTCCTGTCTTCCCACCCCGGGTGCGAGATGTGTAGTAGCCGAAGAATCTTGAGTCACAATTGGGCTACTGAATTACGTCACTAGCACAGAATTTTTCAGCGATAACGTAATGCGTATTTTATGGAAGTCATACGTATGTTCCAAGTCTGTGAGAATCGTTTAACAGTGCGGATTATCAGTATGCCTTAGACAGTGACCGGATTTATAACGTCTATTCTCAATTTTGCCAAATTGAAAATGAAAATGGCTAAACCATAAAGATGGTAAGGACTAATTTAATAATTTAGTCAATTAAAAAAAAAAATGTGTTCCCCACTAATCAATAGGCTACATGATGATTAACAAGAGAGCCACATCAGACACTACACAATATATAGGCTAATGGTTCGAGTATGACCAGGCATGGTTACTACTGTACAGGACGTTGACATGGCAACTCGATGCTGTAAAGGCCCCTACATGCTGAATCAGGTCTTTTCTACTCTTCCTGAAAGTTTGATGACACCCTTGGGTAGATTCGATGGAAAAACACCCCCCTCTCTCCCTCCCTCCCTCTTTCTCTCCTTTGTGTGCACTACAGCACTAAACTGCCGTTGCTGTATCTTTGACAAAACTGACCCAACGAACAATAACACCTACAGCGAACGATAGCTACACCTACTCGCTCTGCACCAATCAGCTGCAACCAGCCGCATCCTGTTGGTTGCAGCAGCTATAGAGCGTGGCTGTTGCTCTAGCTACTATTTCGAACCGAGTGCCGCGGGACAGTGAATCCGCATTAATGCAAGAACGCCTGCAACACGATTGCCACAGCGCAAAGAAAAAAAAACAGCTGGAAATGTTTAGGTAGACATCGTCCCATTCCTTATTAGGCTAACTGCCAGAGCGGACGGATGTCTGGGCGGGATGCTATGCTATGCATTCGCCATATAGAGTGTGGCAGTAGGCTGGAGGAGGTACGCTATTTTGTATAGAGAGCGCATACTTTTCATGTTCACGTCTCTCAGTTTCCAGAAATACACCACTATTCCGATGTGTATATTTGGGGGGGTTTATACAAATTGACAATAATAACTTTGCGAGCCATCATCGTCGTCATAAGTCCGGTATCGATTCGCCACATTACTTCAATGCCGAGTCTCCTGTTTATTTGCTGCAGCCGGAAAAGCATCGCATTCCTGGCGTGTTTTTTTTCAGGTTTTAGTTTTCTGCTTCAGCGCCCTGCGGTGGGGGACTCACATTCCTGCAGTGCTGTGAAAGGAAACACGCTGAGGTTGAGAGAGAGAGAGCGAGAGAGAAAGAGAGTGTGAAAAAAAAGCCTACCGCTAATAAGCTGTTATGCCCAAAGTGCTAAAGAGGGGGACGGGACCCCAATATAAAATGAAATGAGGTTGAGTTTTAACTGCTGCTAAAGAGCTCCGAGTCATTGGCAACATGCGGGTAATATCTAATAGCATTGAGCACAATATCTTCATGAGCACTACATAAAGCCACAATAAGCAGGCCTACGGTGTTTACACACGTGCCAGCTGACAATGGCAGTCACTCGTAACATATCCACTTCATGCCATGTATTACCAAAACACATAGCACACTCCAGTGGGTTGAGATACATATTTATAACTGTTCGAGAAGCGCTTATGAATGTCTTATTATGAAGGCTTTGTCTGACACTTATGTAAGCCCCTGAATTGGTATAGGGCCTGATTTACTAAGATCTTTAGTGTGTGCAAAACCTTTTAGCACACACAAAACTAATAACACAACCAATAATTGGTGCAAAAAAAAATTCCATGATCAATCTTTGGTCATGTTATGCGTGTGCTGAAAGGTTTTGCGTGTGCTGAAAGGTTATGCGTGTGCTGAAAGGTTTTGCGTGTGCTGAAAGGTTTTGCGTGTGCGGAAAGGTTTCGCGTGTGCTGAAAGGTTTCGCGTGTGCTGAAAGGTTTTGCACACACTAAAAGTCTTAGTAAATCAGGCCCATGGGAAATGTTCACAATGGTTTGGAGGAATTTGGGGAGAGGGTATAACCAGGAGCAGCGCAGCACGGATTCTGCGGATTTTTGCGGCTCCTTTAAGGAGGGAAAATGGGTCCCAGGTTCTAAGCTGCTGTGTTTATCCTGGGGTTTGGTTTCTGGTGGTTTTCTGGCTGTATGGTGGTGGAACAGACCCCTGAATATGTATAACAGGGGTAAGCAACCCTGGCAATGGAGTGAAGCTTCTGCTTTATGATGGATCTTGTGTGATGACTGAGTAAAGAGTGAATATTCAGAGTCCTAGAGGCGAAACAAACACTGAGTACCTTCAACACATGGCCAGCCGCCTTCATTAAACCTAAAAAGTATTGCAATCATGTCGCTGCATGTTTATATGGAGCTAAAATCAGGACCTCCTCTAGCAGTAACAGGGTTGATTTAGAAGGGCGGAGAACGGAAATGAGAGTTTGTTCTTTCATTCTGAATAATGAAAAGAAGAGAGAACCAAAGTTCCCAAAGTTTGTCCAAACTCCAGCCGTGTACTTTTGCTCAGCTCTGGGGGCTTTTTGTTCTGCTGCTGCTGGACAATCATCAGGTCAGCAGTGATGTCCTTTGTGAGATTCTGTTCGTGACGCCACATTTTTAACTTTGCAATTCTCCAAGTAAATCAAAGCTGAGAAAATGGCACACATTATTAAAGAAGAAAAATACATTTAAAAATAACGGCGCTGTGAGAAGCAACACGACTCCGTAAGAATATAAGGTTCTCAAAATTCCTTAGTGTGAGTGAAGTCTTTATCCCAGTGCAAGAGGGGGATGTGTAGAATCATCAGTTCATAGGTCACATGACCTGATGTGTATTGATAAAAGCAACCAGAGCTTGTGACCATGGCAACCTGGGCCCCTGACCTAACTGAGTCAAGGATGCCACGAAGATTATAGGATATGTTTGTAAAATCAGGCATTCCCCCTCACCATTCACAGTCCCTCCCAGGATAACAAACTCTTCCCCCTCACCATTCACAGACCCTCCCAGGATAACAAACTCTTCCCCCTCACCATTCACAGTCCCTCCCAGGATAACAAACTCTTCCCCCTCACCATTCACAGTCCCTCCCAGGATAACAAATTCTTCCCCCTCACCATTCACAGACCCTCCCAGGATAACAAACTCTTCCCCCTCACCATTCACAGTCCCTCCCAGGATAACAAACTATTCCCCCTCACAATTCACAGTCCCTCCCAGGATAACAAACTCTTCCCCCTCACCATTCACAATCCCTCCCAGGATAACAAACTCTTCCCCCTCACCATTCACAATCCCTCCCAGGATAACAAACTCTTCCCCCTCACCATTCAGTCCCTCCCAGGATAACAAACTTTTTTTTGCACATTCAATGCCCGAGCTTCTATGAATCAGACTAAAGTTCAAGAAACAATTTAGCTATTTTAAAGATTCAAGTGATTCAACTGCCACATAACAAATCACACACATAGTACAGAATAATTCCCTTCTTATACTGGGTACATTGTACTTTATGGACAATTATAAGTATAACAAAGATATTTAATTATTAGAGGTAGATATTATTAGATACGATTGTGTACTGCGGAAAGGAACTGAATTAAAGAAGCAAACACACATGGTGTGATGGTGATATCGCCAAGAGCCCCCATTTCCCACTTCACATTCATGGTGAAAGGGACATGAATTCACACCATCACAGTCGGAAAGCTCACAGAAGAAAAGAACGCACAGCTGGTTTTATTGTTTGTTTATCATTTTACATTTATCACCAAGCCAGACGTGAGATAAATCGTCCCTGGTCTCAATTGCAGTCGACAAAACTTTAAAACCAGGATGGATGGAGATTTATTAAAGAAGCAACCTAGTATCACGCACTTTCGTGTCATAGTCACAATTTTATGATATACGAAACACCGATCTATAGTTCGGTGATATGAAATCGTGGTGAGTGACACGATTTCAGTGAAATTATCGTGTCCACCACCACGAATTTGAAGTTTATTGTTGAAATGTTTAACTATGTACAAAGTTAATAAATGTTCAAAGCATTAATGACTGTTTGATTTATTGAACATGCATACAACCCCGTGGAACCCCACTATCTTAACAGTTCGGGCATGAGCCCGAGTTACGTGAACTCCTGTGAGGTTATGTTTGGGGGTCGGGGTGGGGTACGGGAATCACAAACTCACAAAAATCAGGGGTCTTTGAATTCGACATACAGTATATTTTTGTATGACTTTGTAGTGCACTCCGGTTCGGCCTATATGAATGCATTGAATCTAAATTTGTGGTGGTGGACACGATAATTTCACTGAAATTGTGTCACCCACCACAATTTCATATATCACGAAATCGTGACCATGACACAAAATGGCGTGATACCGGGCTGTAAAGAAAATGGAGAGAGAGAGAGAGTTCAGGCTTAGGCTGAGGGAAGGGAACATACAATGCTGTGGAGTTATGAGTTTACACTGCTTGGTTAAGGAAGCCTTTTTAGGTCGGCCCAACAGGGCAAACTGAACATACGTGCAGAGACGAGGCAACACGGTCCTTTCAGCAAGTGATTTATGAGCATAGATGGTCTAAACGGCCTGTACTCAACATTAATCTTTTAAAAATGCTATAATGCATGCAAGAGCTGTTCTTATTGCCAACACACACAAGCAGGCGCACAAGCATGAATTTGTGCATGTGCACGTGTTCACACAGGCACGAGACTGCATTGAAGGCCTAGATGTGGGCACGACCCAGTAAACGCTACTTAATCAAACTTCTGGACGTCCTGTCAGCAGAGCTGATGGTTTCTGTCCAAGGACCTGTAAAATGGGGGTGGGGGGGGGGGGGGGTGAAGGAGGAGACCATCAGAGAAACGCTCTATGCAAGCATGTCTCAACCTGCTCTGCCTTTCCTTTTGATTGGACAAATTAGGATGTTTAAGTTGTTAAACATGGTTGCAGACACCCTTGGCAATTTGTAGCAGTCACGCCAAGGCTTGTACTTCTGAGGTGCAGTCAATCTTCTGGCCTGTCCCTCGGAATCACCGTCAGAGGACCAAAACGGGGCCAAGACGAGCCGCTCACCAGAGTAAGACTCAGATTGAAAGTAAATACAGGAACTTGTTTTTGTTTTGTTACCTTTGACGTTTGATATTTTACTTCTGAATAAACCATGTTTTTAAACCCACTGATGCTCTACACTAACATATTGTACACAGTAAAATGTTAAAGTGTTAAATCAACTCTTACAGAGTATACAGGTGCAGCTCAAAAGATTTGAATATCGTGAAAAAGTTCAATATTTTTTGTCACTCATGTCAGAAAGTGAAACTCATATATTATATAGATTCATTACACATAGAGTGAAATATTTCAAGCATTTATTTCTTGTAATTTTGATGATTATGGCTTACAGCTAATGAAAACCCAAATTCAGTGTCTCAGAAAATTAGAATATTACATAAGATCAATAAAAAAGGATATTTTAAACAGAAATGTCAGCCTTCTGAAAAGTATGTTCATTTCTATGCACTCAATACTTGGTTGGGGCTCCTTTTGCATGAATTACTGCATCAATGTGGCAATGTGGCGTGGCATGGAGGCGATCAGCCTGTGGCACTGCTGAGGTGTAATGGAAGGCCAATCAAGCACAGTAATACCATGGTCATTGAACCAGCTTTTGGTACTTTTGGCAGTGTGGGCAGGTGCCAAGTCCTGCTGGAAAATGAAATCAGCATCTCCATAAAGCTTGTCAGCAGAAGGAAGCATGAAGTACTCTAAAATTTACTGGTAGATTTGCGTTGACTGTGGACTTCAGAAAACACAGTGGACCAACACCAGCAGACGACATGGCACCCCAAATCATCACTGACTGTGGAAACTTCACACTGGACTTCAAGCAAAGTGGATTCTGTGCCTCTCCACTCTTCCTCCAGACTCTGGGACCTTGATTTCCAAATGAAATGCAAAATTTACTTTCATCTGAAAAGAGGACTTTGGACCACTGAGCATCAGTCCAGTTATTTTTCTCCTTAGCCCAGGTAAGACGCTTCTGACGTTGTCTCTGGTTCAGGAGTGGCTTGACACGAGGAATGCGACATTTGTAGCCCATGTCCTGGATTCGTCTGTGCGTGGTGGCTCTTGATGCACTGACTCCAGCCTCAGTCCACTCCTTGTGAAGCTCCCCCAAATTCTTGAATGGATTTTGCTTGACAATCCTCTCAAGGCTGCAGTTATCCCTGTTGCTTGTGCACCTTTTCCTACCACACTTTTCCCTTCCACTCAACTTTCTATGAATATGCTTGGATACAGCACTCTGTGAACAACCAGCTTCTTTAGCAATGACCTTTTGTGGCTTACCCTCCTTGTGGAGGGTGTCAATGACTGTCTTCTGGACATCTGTCAAGTCAGCAGTCTTCCCGATGATTGTGTAGCCTACTGAACCAGACTGAGAGACCATTTAAAGGCTCAGGAAACATTTGCAGGTGTTTTGAGTTAATTAGCTGATTAGAGTGTGACACCATGAGTTTCCAATATTTAACTTTTTCACAATATTCTAATTTTCTGAGACACTGAATTTGGGTTTTCATTAGCTGTAAGCCATAATCATCAAAATTACAAGAAATAAAGGCTTGAAATATTTCACTCTATGTGTAATGAATCTATATAATATACGAGTTTCACTTTCTGAAATGAGTGACAAAAAATATTGAACTTTTTCACGATATTCAAATTTTTTGAGCTGCACCTGTATATGGTACCTATTGGACTTTATTGAATTAACACTGGACATTTTAGTCGACCGTGTAGTCTACAGCTCCCCGGTCTACTCTATACGACCGTGTAGTCTACAGCTCCCCGGTCTACTCTATACGACCGTGTAGTCTACAGCTCCCCGGTCTACTCTATACGACCGTGTAGTCTACAGCTCCCCGGTCTACTCTATAGGACCGTGTAGTCTACAGCTCCCCGGTCTACTCTATAGGCGTGTAGTCTACAGCTCCCCGGTCTACTCTATAGGACCGTGTAGTCTACAGCTCCCCGGTCTACTCTATAGGACCGTGTAGTCTACAGCTCCCCGGTCGGTCTACTCTATAGGCTTACATCAGCTTCCAACATTGATGATTTTGTGGTCCAGCTCCGATTTTAGCGAATAAGAATATTTTATTAATCTTCATAATACAATTAAATTAATTGTGAAATGGGTATAGGATGTAAAGCTATAACAAATGACATAAGTTACTTCTACATTTCTTATATATTCAATCCAGGCCTATTTGACCTTCACGTCAGCGTATTGGTCAATAAAATTACTATCAAACTTTATCAATGAAGGGGTGAAAAAACAAACCTTGACGTTGGTTTTCTTACCGTTTATCATTCATGATAAATTTATGATTTTATTCAGGGTGAGCTTGTTGCATATTCTTCCTTAGACCTCCAAACCCCGTTAAATAAATAAAAACCCGTTAGCTGGGACATTTTGGGTGACTTCATTTCGCACATGAAAGAATGACACTGGGGAAAATAAATAAAAACCTGCATTGTACAGGAGATACAAATGACTCCACATCCTTAAACGCCTTCATAGTAGATTTAATAAATTACGTTTTAATAAACGTTATTGAAAATTCTAATAAAAAGTCAAAAATTATGTCACTTCTTTCAACAACAAAAAAAATGATTAAAAAAAATAAAAAAACAGGAGTGAGAAATGTAGTGTGAAATGTAGTGTAATACGTCATGTGATACGTCATGTGGGTTGAGTACTCCATATAAAACAAAATAAGGTGACAAAACGGCGTGTCCCCGGAACCTTAATGCAGCGGGCCGTGTTTTGGCAGCAGTGTGTATCTGCATAACAGACATGTGGAAATGGACATGTCATAAAAACAGACCGCTTCAGAACCCCAACCCCAGGATCTAGCTACACATATTTGCACTGTTTGGCATTCACACCTTAATAAAAATATAAATGTCGGCCTACTCACACACAGTCAGTCATCAGCTGAAAGTTCCTCAATTGATTAAGAGAGGAAAGTCTACTCTTTGAAGAGCACCGCTGGACTTTTTAAACTAAATCTGAAATAAAAACATTATCATAAAGGATGTCTATACACATATGCTTTCCTACCAGGCCGAATTTTACTAAGGACATCAGTAGAACATAATTAGCTACACAAAATCTTACACAAAGTTCCCCAAGTGTATGCTGTTCAACATGAATTCCAGAAAAAAAAAATTTCCATGATGCAAATAAAGTAATCTGCTGCAAATAAGATAAAATGCTAATTAATTTAAATTAGTATCCAGTGAGATGAACAGAAAGGTTTAATTTTTTTTAAAAAAAGAACTTCCCTACAACGCATTATCATAGTAAGTTTCTTTTACTAATTAATCAATAATAAAGCTACATACAGTAGATACCCTTCCAAACTCTATGGATTCCGTTTTTCACAACTTTGTGAAAAAAAATATATACAATCATACATTTATGATGACGCTGAAATGCCAGCATCCCTGTGGGGCTTTTAAATATTTTCACTGTGAAATTCACACCTCCAACCAACCCACAAAGATGTTAACACTCAAATGGCTGGCTCATGGCGTCCCAAGGTTAGACAGCGATGTGCAATCATACGTTACAGCCACTGTTATCCACCCTCTGTGGCCTCTGCCTGTTTTAATTACAGCGGGACAACTACGTTCAGCTTCCCCTGGTTCAATTACTCAGGGTGTAGAACATGTTACATACACACGCATCACCAAAATCAAGCGCCAGGCCTAGCGCACTGTAATCTCCTCTCCCAAAAATATATCATTTACATATTAACACAATATTTACCCATGACTAAAAAGCCAACATAACAGAAAATAAATGTGTGTTCAGAGCGAAGATGAGCCGTCTCTGCGGGTGGAGCATTTCACCTCGAGGCACTCCAAACCTCTCGGTTTCTGCCCCACGAGGGTGCGTTCTGGTGACTGCACAAGTACAACTTTACAGCCTTTTCACTGCGGTAAACTTTGATCCTGAGCGGGGACGCTGCAGCCATATGTATATACGTTTCCTTTTTCAAAAAGAAAGAAAGGCTCGGAGTACCAGGGCCAATTCCAGAAATTAAATTAACTTTGGGTTCACAAATCAAAATGTGCCCATTTCGTTCTCTGAGGATTTAGAATTTGATTTCAGCTCATTTCCCCAATTGGCTGAAATGAAATAGAATGGAACCCCCAATTCACGCTGAAAAGTTATAACGCACCAACGGAAAAATCTCCACCAGCCGAAGACATTATAATCCAGTTCTGAGGCTATGTACAGTAATCATAGCAAATGAAACCTTTACATACTGTACGTATATACACTGTAGCCGCACAAAAGAGCCAGAAACAGCAGTAAGATTAGGACGAGCCAGGCACATTCCAGCCATTCCACCTGAACCATTCACCCTGCAAAAATCTGGAAATCACATTTTAACTGTTGAGCAGTAGTATCAAAACTGAATCTTTCACCGCGCGAAACGACGACATCTAATCCAGACAGTTCACCACTTTAACGTTAAAGATCAAATCAAATTTATTTGCACAGCGCATTTTCAAAACATTATTCGCAACAGAGTTTAAAGGGGACCCTGGGCTAAACCCCCAGAAGAGCAAGCCTAGGGCGACGATGGAAAGAAAAACCTCCACGGCGATGAAATCACCTCTAACAGCTGACCCCAACAGCAGCTTTCCTTGACAATGCATTGTGGGTAACTGCACCTACCCTACAGCAGTGAGTGTCGCTGCTTGTATTAAGACATTAAGGGCCTAATTTACTAAGGCCTTCAGTGTGTGCAAAACCTTTTAGCGCACAAAAAACTAATAACACTATTCATGTCATGTTTTTGGTTTTGCATGTGCTAAAAGGGTTTGCATACACGAAAGGCCTTAGTAAATCAAGCCCTAAATATGTAATTAAAACTTTTACAAATGCTTAAACTGCTTGACAGACTGCAGTTTTCAAAAACTACCATCATTGTTATGTTTACCAATTATTTTATTTACTTTGCAGACAACTAGCTTATTCTGTAAAAATATGATCAATTTATACAGTTGAGTCTTTAAACAAAGCATTCTGCTCAAGAGTGGGACGGTTATGCAAGACGGATTTATGCTGGCAACCTCCTGCCAGTGACCTGCTGAGCCACATTTCCGTGACCTCACAAGAGTTAGAGTCACCTTCGCCTCCCTAAAGGCCAAAGGTCATCAGCCAAGAGAACCAATCACACTATTATTCAGGTTTCAGGGCTCAATGATGTCACCTCCTGAGGGGGTTACTCACACCCCCCACCACCACCACCACCACCACAACCACAGGCATCAACATTATTCTCTGTGTCCCCAGGAGAGCACCCAGGCCCTACTTCCTGTCCTGGGAGCCCCCGCGTTCTGAGGGGCTGCAGAACTCACTAACAGCACAAATTCTCCAAAAGATTTTACAGCTTCTCTCAACATTACACCCAGTTTACACCCAAACTGACCACAGTCATCTGCCTCGAGCAGAACAAACGCACAATAAAAGGCTCCTATTAAACAGATGGCACCGGCGGTACACATGGCATACAGTGATAGCGACCTTTAACCAGGAAGTCCTCCAGGTTAGGCAACTGCTTCCTAGAAAAAAACCTATATATTAATAACTAAAACATCATGTTACATAAATACACCTTAAAACAATATTCATTTGAATTGTCCGGTCCAGTTCTATAAAAGAAGGTAACACTATGTAAAACGTACCATTCAAGTTGTTTGTGCCCCTTCAAAAACAAAGACAATTTAAAAATGAAAAATAATAAACGCAAAAACCCATACAATGCCTTACCTTAAAAAAAAAAATTAGGTAAACAAATCTGTGTGACAAACAACACACAAATCTGTGTGACACAAACACACACAAATCATGTACAAAATGACCTTTCCTGGGCACTGGTGGCGAGGTCAGATCATGGCATGCGGTCAGTCTCGCTCTCCAGAATTCCAGAATTATTATTATTTTTTTAGAAACGCATACTTTTTAAAATATAGTAAAATCCCTTGAAATTGATTGATTAAAAAGGCAAAGAAAGTTATGATGATTCCAATTGAATGATCAGGAATGATCCGGAATGATCCAGCCCAAACAAGCGAACAGGCCCGGAAACAGAAGTACATAAAGAGAAAACCACAGATGTGGAGAACGTTCGGATTTGTATGTGGGTAGTTCTGGGATATACTTCCTCCTCTCTTCACATAAAACCGTCCTAAACACGTAAACATCTCGTCTGTGCTGTCCTGTAGTTCAGGACTTATCACAGGAAAGGCCCTTCAAGAGCTGTCCACATACACGTACACAAGAACAAGAACTGAACTGTGAAAAGATCAACAACACGTTAAAAAAAAAAGGCTTTAGAAAAAAATTCATATTCAGGACAAATATCAGACAGAAAATCAGTTTTTTTGTATTTAAAAAAAAATAAATAAAAAAAAATAAAAAATATATAAAATCGCACAGTCCTGTGAGTCCTGGGAGGGAGGGGGGGGGTTGTGAGCTTTTGACAATAAAATAAAAAAAACACCAAAAAAATATTATATTGGTCTGCTTCTTTACTGTGTGCCTTTTTGCTGTTCCCACACACACACACACACACACACACACACAGACACAGACACACAGACACGCACACACAGACACGCACACACACCCCTACACATCATACTGTGCAGTCCCGTGTGGGCTCAGATAGGGCACGCGGCCGTACTGGAAATGGTCTGTGAGCTCGCCGGCCCTCTCCAGGCCTGGCCCGAGGGGGAAAGGTCCTGCACCATTGTGGGCCGCCCCTTTCTCCAACCCAAGGGCTCCAGGGTCAAAGGTCACCACATCCTGCTGGGCGAAAGGAAGCAGTTTCTTTTTGGCCTCCTGGTTAGCATCGTATTTCGCCTGATGGAAAGCAAACAAAAAAAAAAGATGGATAACAGACCAGAGGATATAAACACGATAGGTCACCCAGTTTAACAGATAGGCCCTGAATTTTTATTGACTATATTTGTAAAGCATCTCTGAGCAGAAGTGCAGATCTAGGATCAGGTTTCCCCGGTTTTTTTTGAATATTTCTTACCCTGCAAGCATTCGGCATGTAAAGTCACATAATATCTCGTTGCTCCAAAACTATGGGCCCTTTTACAGCTAGCCCTGTGCTAAACTACAGGCTCTTTCACAGCTAGCCCTGTGCTAAACTACAGGCCCTTTTACAGCTAGCCCTGTGCTAAACTACAGGCTCTTTCACAGCTAGCCCTGTGCTAAACTACAGGCCCTTTCACAGCTAGCCCTGTGCTAAACTACAGGCCCTTTCACAGCTAGCCCTGTGCTAAACTACGGGCCCTTTTACAGCTAGCCCTGTGCTAAACTACAGGCTCTTTCACAGCTAGCCCTGTGCTAAACTACGGGCCCTTTCACAGCTAGCCCTGTGCTAAACTACAGGCCCTTTCACAGCTAGCCCTGTGCTAAACTACGGCCCTTTTACAGCTAGCCCTGTGCTCAACTACAGGCCCTTTTACAGCTAGCCCTGTGCTAAACTACAGGCCCTTTTACAGCTAGCCCTGTGCTAAACTACAGGCCCTTTCACAGCTAGCCCTGTGCTAAACTACGGGTCCTTTTACAGCTAGCCCTGTGCTAAACTACAGGCTCTTTCACAGCTAGCCCTGTGCTAAACTACAGGCCCTTTTACAGCTAGCCCTGTGCTAAACTACAGGCCCTTTTACAGCTAGCCCTGTGCTAAACTACGGGCCCTTTTACAGCTAGCCCTGTGCTAAACTACAGGCTCTTTCACAGCTAGCCCTGTGCTAAACTACAGGCCCTTTTACAGCTAGCCCTGTGCTAAACTACAGGCTCTTTCACAGCTAGCCCTGTGCTAAAGCAGCTGGATCATCAGCGGTCACCTTGTTGTACAGGAACACACCCACGATGGCGGTGAGCATGCCCATAAGGTTGCTGGACGTGACTGGGTTTCGCAGCATTAGGAGGGAGATGCTGATGACCATGATCCTCTTGGTGGCGTTGGCCACGGCGTAGCTGAGCGGACTGACCAGGCTCAGTACGCTGAACGCGATCACGTTCTGTGCAAAGTTACAGAAGCCACTGATCACCAGCAGCAAGAGGGTCCCAGACCAGTTAGACACATCACTCTGAAAGAGAGGAAGAGAGGGAGAGAGAGAGGGAGGGGGAGAGGGAGAGAGAGAGGGAGGGGGGGAGGGAGAGAGAGAGAGAGGGAGAGATGGAGGGAGTGAGAGAGAGGGAAGGAAGAGAGAACAAAGATTAAAGTTTCAGAAAAAAACTGCAACTCACATTACACACAATTAGCAAGAATAAAGTAACCATTATTCAAAATACAAAACAAAAAACATTTTTGATAATTTCTTGATAAACTAAATTATTTATGCTTGATTATATGCAAACATGCACTTGCATATAGTATGACTACATCCTGTAATATTGGTGAATATCGCCCTCTAGTGGTCATATTGAGTAATCTGAAATTGTTGAGTAATTGTTGAATCCTTCCCCACCCCCCCTCATCCCTCCTCCCTCTCTCACCAGATCTTCCTGAAGCAGGAAGGAGGACAGGTCGACCAGCACCCAGGTGGGGACGATGAAGAGGACTGCGTTAACCCCGAGCATGCTGAGGAGACGCAGGTGATGCATCTGTGTGTCCCGCAGCACCTGAGGGGCCCGCAAACGCAGCACACGGTTAGAACACGCTATGCAAACACAGCACAGTACACGGTTAGAACAAGCTATGCAAACACAGCACACGGTTAGAACACGCTATGCAAACACAGCACAGCACACGGTTAGAACACGCTATGCAAACACAGCACACGGTTAGAACACGCTACACAAACACCGTGGCACACGGTTAGAACACGCTACACAAACAACGGGGCACACAGTGAAGACAGGCTACACAAACACAACGTCACATGGAGACACAATAAAAAAAGCGCACACACTGCTGTTTGTGTCGGAGGTCGGAGTAGTCTCGGCCACGCCTGCAGGTGGAGAGAGCACACACACCTGGTTTGTGCCAATTAATCAGCCCAGGTGCTTAAAGGTGCCCTCCTCTCCACGGTATGTGGCCGAGACCAGGAGCAAGTGCAGAGAGAGAGTGAGTCTGTTTGGAGTTTGTTTGTCCGTCGGACCACAGTGAAGAGCTGAAAAGCTGTGGCTCGGTTTTGCTTTCTTTCGTCTTTGCTATTTTAGTTTATTGTTTTTGTCCGGAACCCAGTAGGTGAAGGTGTTTGTATTTATTTTCGTGTTTGTGTGGGCGCGCTCTCTCTCTTTCTATGTGGTAATCACAGTGCGCGCGTTTGCGTTGGGCTGGGTAGAGCTGCGCTGGGCGCGTTATCGTTGGGTAGAGCGGCGCTGGGCGCGTTTGCGTTGGGTAGAGCGGCGCTGGGCGCGTTTGCGTTGGGTAGAGCGGCCCTGGGCGCGTTTGCGTTGGGTAGATCGGCGCTGGGCGCGTTTGCGTTGGGTAGAGCGGCGCTGGGCGCGTTTGCGTTGGGTAGAGCGGCGCTGGGCGCGTTTGCGTTGGGTAGAGCTGCGCTGGGCGCGTTATCGTTGGGTAGAGCGGCGCTGGGCGCGTTTGCGTTGGGTAGATCGGCGCTGGGCGCGTTTGCGTTGGGTAGAGTGGAGCTGGGCGCGTTTGTGTTGGGTAGAGCGGCCCTGGGCGCGTTTGTGTTGGGTAGAGCGGCCCTGGGCGCGTGTGTGTTGGGTAGAGCGGCCCTGGGCATGTTTGTGTTGGGTAGAACGGCACTGGGCACGTTTGGGTTGGGTAGAACGGCCCTGGGCGTGTTTGTGTTGGGTAGAACGGCCCTGGGCGCGTTTGCGTTGGGTAGAGCGGCGCTGGGCGCGTTTGCGTTGGGTAGAGCGGCGCTGGGCGCGTTTGCGTTGGGTAGATCGGCGCTGGGCGCGTTTGCGTTGGGTAGATCGGCGCTGGGCGCGTTTGCGTTGGGTAGAGTGGCGCTGGGCGCGTTTGCGTTGGGTAGATCGGCGCTGGGCGCGTTTGCGTTGGGTAGAGTGGAGCTGGGCGCGTTTGTGTTGGGTAGAGCGGCCCTGGGCGCGTGTGTGTTGGGTAGAGCGGCCCTGGGCGTGTTTGTGTTGGGTAGAACGGCACTGGGCACGTTTGGGTTGGGTAGAACGGCACTGGGCACATTTGGGTTGGGTAGGGAGGCCTTCGGAGTATTTGCATTGGCCAGGGCTAAGCTGAGCGCGTTTGGCAGACCTCACCTTCTTGGAGAAGATGTTCTGTAAGGAGAAGCAGAGTGTGGCAGCGAGAGCACTGATCAGACCCGACATGTCAAAGGACAACTCCGTTACCGTGGCAAGGAGAACTCCCCCAATGATGGGGATCAGAGAAACATACACCTGAGAAAAGGAAGAGGAAGAGGAAGGCATCATCTTCAAATTCAGAGCTTCCCCACGATTAGCCCTCTATGAATGCTGTATCTAAATTAAATATAATACTTGACTTTAAAACAACATTATCTTATTTGTACATATTTTCTGTTTTTATTTCCCAGGCTGCCCATCTCACTGAGCATTGTGGGTAATGCTCTCCTGGCTATTTGCTGTACCGTGCTTGAGGTTGTCTGTCACTAACTTTTCAATCATTTTAAAGGGACAATGGTCCATGTACAGTGCAGTCAGAAAGTATTTGGACAGTGACACATTCTGTGTTGTTTTGGCTCCGTTCTCCAGCACATTGAATTTGAAATGAAACAGCGATGATGAACCTAAAGTGCAGACTAAGTTTTAATTTGAGGGTGTTTACGTCCGTATCAGGTGAACCGTGTCGCAATTACAGCCCTTTTAAGGGTGTTTACGTCCGTATCAGGTGAACCGTGTCGCAATTACAGCCCTTTTAAGGGTGTTTACGTCCGTATCAGGTGAACCGTGTCGCAATTACAGCCCTTTTAAGGGTGTTTACATCCGTATCAGGTGAACCGTGTAGCAATTATAGCCCTTTTAATACATAGTCCACCCCATGTTAGGGGGCCAAAAGTAATTGTACAAATTAAACAAAGTCATCATATTAAATATGTGGTTGCATATACTTTGCATGCCATGACTTCCTGATGTCTGTGACCCAACAGAACCAGGAGCTCTTACAAGCGATACTACAACCTCTCTGCAACCTCTCTGCAACCTCTCTGCATTTGAATGGATCTCAATGAGAATTGGGGGGGGGGGGGGGACTAGATTATGCTGTAAATTATCATTTTAGCTGTAAACATGTTTGTATGCCTACCTTATAATGAAACTTATTCATCCATTTTCTTATTTCAACAATTCTGAAATAATATTGTATATCATAAGAAACTGGTCGAAAAGAGTCTTTGTCCTGCCCTGTACAAATTTGAAATTTCGGTTGAAATTTCCTTTCTGCTCCCCACACTGACCCCGCCCCAAACGTGATGTCAGAGTACCTCTTTGGAGGTACCTCTACGTCATATGTATAATTGTTATCGCCCACAGTGGAAATAGCCGGCACTTGATTGGTTAGACGCAGTAAGGTCCTTTGGTTTCGGCTCCACCATTTTTTAAACCAGAACAACGTGGCGCCATGTTCACAAACTCTTATTGACGTCACGTGGCGCTGTAACGGCGGTATGTAGCCCAGCTGTTTCTCGTTTTCGTGTTTGTTCATTTTAATGTGTTTTGTTGTATCAAGTTGTCTTGTTTTTTCATGTGGTGGCATGTCTGTTATAAGACAGGGAAGCAAGCTGATCATTGTTCAGGACGCTCCTGCTGCTCTTTTTGATCATTATTAATCATTAATTATTACTAAATTGTCCAGTTTATATGTTGGATCTGCGGCGACAGGGTTGCCATGGATCTTCACCGGCAATCCTCAAAAGGCCACCGGGAAAAGATGGAGAAGAGGACGGGGAAGGATTAAGACGACGATTGGGGAGACTGAGTGGATTCGGTGCTCTGTTTCGACTGGGGAGGCAGAGTGGATTCGGTGCTCTGTTTCGACTGGGGAGGCAGAGTGGATTCGGTGCTCTGTTTCGACTGGGGAGGCAGAGTGGATTCGGTGCTCTGTTTCGACTGGGCGGAGTCCGTGCGTGGGCGGAGTCCGTGCGTGCACGGAGGCGGAGTTTGTGATGTCAGCAGGGCTTGGAGTGGAGCAGCTGTGATCAGGGAGGTGCATTTCTCTGGTCGACTCGGGGCGGCTTTGTCCCTGTGGCTGTGTGACTGCTTGGTGGCGCTGGGCGTCTCGGGACGGCAGAGGCAGATGAGGAGCTGTTGTTGCTTTTGATGCTCGTGCTTAGTTATATTGATTCTATGAATGTCTTTGAAATGTTTGTTTGTGTGTTGTGGGTCTGCCCCACTGTGTATGTTTTTGTTTGTTGTTGCTGGTGGCTACAACTGAAGTTCCCCCACAAGTTATTCTATTCTATTCCATCTAAATAGTCCACTAAAATATGTTTCTGAAAATATCTGAGGTGAGAATTTGATTTATATTTGATCTGCAATGTCTAGTTTGACAGTTTGAGCCGAGTTATACAAAATCATTTGTAAATTGTACGTTCATTTGTGCAAATGATGACGGACACACCCCACAAAGTCTTTTTTGTAAATTGTGTCGTAGGATGAGACGGGCTGAGACAGTGGGTGCGCTTACTCTTTAAGGGTTGTTTCTCCTGACTCATTTTCCTAACTCAACAGTAGAAACCCCATTTTAGACTGCTACAATTGCTACACGGTTCACGATATGGATGTAAAAACCCCTCAAATTAAAGCTGATAGTCTTCACTTTAATCTCATCATCACTGTTCCATTTTAAATCCAATGCCCTGGAGTACAGGGCCAAAACAACAAAAAATTTGTCTGTCCAAATACTGGGACTGCACCGTATATGCACTGCAAAACATCTTTATTATCACACTCATCACGGACGATGGCCGATTCCCTCTGTTGCTTTTTACAGTCGATCATGTTCCTCCAGTGCAGTAAGAAGGCTCGTCTGCTTTGCAGAAACCCTTGTCCAGAACAAATTGCACGATCACCACATACACAGTACCTTGTGGCACCATAGCAGCCTGGAATTCGAACCGGCGAGCTCCAAATCACAAGCCTAGATACCGAACCAATGAACCGCGCGAACGGCCCGCCCGTCTTACCTTCGTCGTCTGCTTTTCCTTCATAATGATTCGTGACAGCAGAACCACCCATATGGGCATCGTGGCCTTCACTGCGACGGAGAGAGAGACAGAGATCACAGGGCGATAAGGGTCTAAACAGCAGGTCAATTCAAACTGCACTGGACAAAAAGACACACGGCTGCTGGGACAGGTCTGGAAAGTTGTGCGTTTGAAAAAGTAAACCAAGCTGACCCGGCAGGAAAAACCAACTCTTTGGGGGGGGGGGACCAAAGCAAGACAAAAAGCACAAAGGTTCTCAGGTAAACCTGATATTCACACTGTAGGTGAGCTTGACACTGAAATTCCTTATCACCCTACAGATGTGTACATCGGCGTGTATGATGGGAACATGTTTTATTACGTTTAAAAAAATTATAATTTTTTATTTGTATTTTTTTTTAAACAGACTAAACAGGAAATAAATTATTTTCTTTTTCCCTGAGTAGCCTACAACAAAACACCAGCTGGTCGACTGAACGGTTTCTACTGGTATATAAGGTTCCAGATTGATCACCACCTCGCTGTGATATGTCATATCGTGACATAATTATTTGAGTCGCGACATGGAAACATTGGCTGGTCGGGGAAAATGCACGCGGGGGAAGAGTAGAAACAACTCCGGCTGCACCAGAAGGCACTCCAGCCAGAACGCGAGCGCTGCCTTTCTGGAACACCGCGACGCTAGGCCATTCACGGGCTACGCTGCGAGTACAACCGCAATGGGGAAAGCACATCCGCATTTTACTGAAATGCAGTGTTATTGCAGGCGATGGTGATTTTGCTAGCATTGTCTGCGGACTCACACCTTAGGTCTCGTGTGAGAGGCAAAGGGGTAGACTACGGGCTGCACATAATTCGGAAAAGGGTATCTGGCACGTCTTCGACGAGGGTTAAGAAATGACAGTCCACGGACTGTCGCTCATCTGACCAAAGCACACAACGCAGCCGCTTCATCGCATTACGGTACTCGCATGACTCTCCATATTTTACACTTTAATCGCATCATCCAACCCGTGCTGCAGTTAATTAATCTCATGACTTGGCTAATAAGGATACCGTGGCCGCTCATTTGAAGATGTTCTTGTGCTTGTTAGCTGGTTTATATTGTCATCAGCTCCGGTTTGCTGTGCAGATGCAAAGGGGAACATGGTTAGCTAACGGGTACACTTACCTGTGTGAGCATATGAAACCGGTACCTTCCATATACTGAAGTGAGCAGACACAGACGCGAAGTATTTTCCAAAAGCTAAAGGGAGAATATACCATCGGTAGTATCTCCCAGGCAGTTCAATTTTGGGTACTCCCCAAGCACGTAACAACGGCGGAAGGAACAAAACGATAGAAAATATGTGAAAGAGCGACACCGTGACCGGATAGGGGAATCCGTTCAGTATAATTTTGTTGACGACGTTGCCGCCCGAGCTGACAGTATACCAACAGGCACACAGTAGCGCGATCCGGACTCCCTCCGTGGCTTGCGGACTCTCCACCGCAGCCATCTTCCAAAGCAGAGTCACCGGTAGCGCGGAGACGTGGAGCGGGTCTGCGTATACCAGCCAGCAGATAGACCACTTTCTTCGCGCGTCACTTCCTTCATTTAAAGAGCTCGCGAAACAAGAAAAACTACCAACGGACCACGTGCACCATTATTTGAAAATCTACAAATGACTCCATGAACTTTTAAATAGTATTTAAAGTAAAGTCAGGGAAGGTTTATTGCTTGTCAAAGGTGCAAGCATTGGAAAGTAATTAACCAAATTTCTTAGTCAAGGCATTTTAGTAAAATCTCTTAATATTAACCCCCATAAAGTCGCCTATAATCTATTCACGGATGCAATGAGTGCGTCAGTGTAGCGATACTCGCTGTCCTGAATTACAGTAATGAAGCCGGTCAAGATCCATCGCTCTTATGTATTTTTGTTTTACCGTAATTGTGTGGTTAAACGCATTTTAAAGATGCACGAGGCAGGATTTTTACCTAGACAATATAAAATACTCATGCTCATTGCTCAGTGATGCACCGGCTATCTCTATTGGATGAAACCTTGCTCAGTGATGCACCGGCTATCTCTATTGGATGAAACTTGCTCAGTGATGCACTGGCTATCTCTATTGGATGAAACTTGCTCAGTGATGCACCGGCTATCTCTATTGGATGAAACCTTGCTCAGTGATGCACCGGCTATCTCTATTGGATGAAACCTTGCTCAGTGATGCACTGGCTATCTCTATTGGATGAAACCTTGCTCAGTGATGCACCGGCTATCTCTATTGGATGAAACCTTGCTCAGTGATGCACCGGCTATCTCTATTGGATGAAACCTTGCTCAGTGATGCACCGGCTATCTCTATTGGATGAAACCTTGCTCAGTGATGCACTGGCTATCTCTATTGGATGAAACCTTGCTCAGTGATGCACTGGCTATCTCTATTGGATGAAACCCTGCTCAGTGATGCACTGGCTATCTCTATTGGATGAAACCTTGCTCGGTGATGCACTGGCTATCTCTATTGGATGAAACCTTGCTCAGTGATGCACTGGCTATCTCTATTGGATGAAACCTTGCTCCTCTGCCTGCATTTATTATTCTAAGATGTGTTTGGGACGTTTCTGTGTTTGACTCTTTTCTGTGTGGGGAGGGGTGGGTGTGGCTACAGAGCCAGTGGGGGCGGGATCAGGTTACTTTCAGCAGAGCGTTTGTTACCCAGCTGGCTACTGCAATGGCGGAGGTGAGCAAGCGGAAGTACAGCGAAACTAAACAAGCCGTCAGGGTGGGTTCAAGAAGCAGTCAACCTAGGATTTGCTTTTATGGCAACAGCTGAAGTTTAGCAAGGGGATGAAAAGCGACGCAGAGTTGGCGTGTTTTCTGTTGAACCTGTAATTAATGCTTTCTCTAGCTATCCAGCTAGCTCCGTTAGGTAGCTAGATGGCCAAAGTCAGATACCTTTTGAATCAACATAATCTGTGCAATATTACGTTGTATTTGAGAAATAATATTTGTATACAAATATCTTTATTAAAATGTAATTTACTTTACAAGGTTATTAGCTAGCTATGATGGACAAGATACGGTCTGCTAATGTTACTTATTCCACACACAATTCAGTCCTTACATCCCAGTTATAGATGAATGTTTAGAATAAAATTAGCTAAATACTGAACAAGGAAAAACACAAGATAGCTACAACTGCACTAAAGCTACCGGTACAGTAGCGATGTTCCTACGAGGTGCACTTATTTACACGTAGTGTAAAGATTGTTGTATTACCTGATGATTCTGAAGATGCCAAGTCGAAATGTCAGTCGTATTTAACAAACGTGCTTCATTCTATGTTCATGTTTACTCTGGCAGCTTCTTTGATGAGCCCGGTTCATTTCTTTATATGCACTAGCCAGCCCACACTGAGAGCACCTTCTCTCTTTTATAAGTTTTGACTGAAGCATGCAGGATGGCCTTTATTTCATCGTTATAACACTGCCTAATTACTGTTACCATCCATGTAGAACAATGTGCATGTTGCTAAAAATGTTATTTTCATTTGATCTCTGTTCGACATTTTGCTGATCGAGGCGATCAATTGTGCACTCAACAGAGGTGAGTGGGCGGGGTTTAAGACAGAGGTGAGTGGGCGGGGTTTAATACAGAGGAGACTTTTGTCATTGTAAACACAAGAGGGGTTTGCTGGGGGCAAGGCTAAAAACCCTGCATAGTGAAACTTTAATCTGATGGAAAAGTAGTGAATGCTGCTCCCTCTAACACCTGGCATTGCCTTACGGGTGTGCATGTACATAAATTATGTATGTACATACACCTGGCATTGCCTTACGGGTGTGCATGTACATAAATTATGTATGTACATACACCTGGCATTGCCTTACGGGTGTGTATGTACATAAATTATGCATGTACATACACCTGGCATTGCCTTACGGGTGTGCATGTACATAAATTATGTATGTACATACAC
This sequence comes from Ilyophis sp. 1 JC-2022, assembly GCA_022702515.1. Taxonomy (NCBI): domain Eukaryota; kingdom Metazoa; phylum Chordata; class Actinopteri; order Anguilliformes; family Synaphobranchidae; genus Ilyophis; species Ilyophis sp. 1 JC-2022. Next base: position 149,282,111 of record CM040395.1, read on the forward strand.
CTGGCATTGTGCCTTACGGGTGTGTATGTACATAAATTATGTATGTACATACACCTGGCATTGCCTTACGGGTGTGCATGTACATAAATTATGTATGTACATACACCTGGCATTGCCTTACGGGTGTGCATGTACATAAATTATGCATGTACATACACCTGGCATTGCCTTACGGGTGTGCATGTACATAAATTATGTATGTACATACACCTGGCATTGCCTTACGGGTGTGCATGTACATAAATTATGCATGTACATACACCTGGCATTGCCTTACGGGTGTGCATGTACATTGTGCATGTACATAAATTATGTATGTACATACACCTGGCATTGCCTTACGGGTGTGCATGTACATAAATTATGTATGTACATACACCTGGCATTGCCTTACGGGTGTGCATGTACATAAATTATGTATGTACATACACCTGGCATTGCCTTACGGGTGTGCATGTACATAAATTATGTATGTACATACACCTGGCATTGCCTTACGGGTGTGCATGTACATAAATTATGTATGTACATACACCTGGCATTGCCTTACGGGTGTGCATGTACATAAATTATGTATGTACATACACCTGGCATTGCCTTACGGGTGTGCATGTACATAAATTATGTATGTACATACACCTGGCATTGCCTTACGGGTGTGCATGTACATACATTATGTATGTACATACACCTGGCATTGCCTTACGGGTGTGCATGTACATCAATTATTTATGTACATACACCTGGCATTGCCTTACGGGTGTGCATGTACATAAATTATGTATGTACATACACCTGGCATTGCCTTACGGGTGTGCATGTACATAAATTATGTATGTACATACACCTGGCATTGCCTTACGGGTGTGCATGTACATAAATTATGCATGTACATACACCTGGCATTGCCTTACGGGTGTGCATGTACATAAATTATGTACCTGGCATTGCCTTACGGGTGTGCATGTACATAAATTATGTATGTACATACACCTGGCATTGCCTTACGGGTGTGCATGTACATAAATTATGTATGTACATACACCTGGCATTGCCTTACGGGTGTGCATGTACATAAATTATGCATGTACATACACCTGGCATTGCCTTACGGGTGTGCATGTACATAAATTATGTACCTGGCATTGCCTTACGGGTGTGCATGTACATAAATTATGTATGTACATACACCTGGCATTGCCTTACGGGTGTGCATGTACATAAATTATGTATGTACATACACCTGGCATTGCCTTACGGGTGTGCATGTACATAAATTATGTATGTACATACACCTGGCATTGCCTTACGGGTGTGTATGTACTTATGTACATATTGAAATACATAACACGTACAGGTTTTGTTCATTTTATTTTTTATTTACACATTTATATCACGTGTCCATGTAAAAGGACCAATTAGCAAAGTTGTTCCCTCCTGCATGCGACCGGATGCAGAAGCCTAATACCTGTACATTCACTAAGGCTCTTACATTTTTGCAAGAAACTGTTTTGTGATGGATTCCCATCTAAAGGAATGGTAACAAGTATAGTTCCAGCATTCATCTTCTCCCTCACAGTACAATAGTTGCAGTTGTAGTCGCACCCTCCCTCCGTTCAGCCACCATTTTAACCCTTTCAGTTGCATTTTCCTGTATTTCCTGGGTGGGTTGAAAATTGTAAATCAAGGAAAGATTTCTCACACTCTAACAATCAGATCAAAAAAAGAGAAAAAGGCAGATTTCCTTAAAAAATACATGTTTTTTCTTTTTTTTTCTTTTTGTATTGAGAACACATTTTTAAAAAATAGATATTTTCTGCAGATTTTATTTTCTTGAGTAAAAAGGTTTTGGTGTGGCGATGCGAGGAGATGACATCGCATAGGGGTGGAAAGGTCAGGGGTGAGGGTGGGGGTGGGGGGGGGGGGGGGGGTAATGGAATGTTGGTAGCTACCACATTAGCCAACCCGTTTATTGTGAGAAAAAACATGTGCAAAACCTGGGTAGGCCTTTTTTTTGTCATTTTCTTTCTTTGTTCATTGCAGAACAGGCCAAACAGAGAGTGATGCTCTACAATTAGTTTTTTTTGTTGTTTTTTTGCACAGACTTTTTTTTTGTTAATTTCCAAAACAAAAAGAGAAAATAAAAAATAAAGGTCAAATAAATAAGATGCTGCAAACATGAGAAGAACTTTTATTTATTCTTTCGTTTAGCTTTTGCTTTTTTTGTGCCAAGTAAAGCTGCTTGTAACTTCCACGCAAGATCCAACCCGGTCGCTGGACACACATTAATCCTTACCCTGCCCTTTGACCCCTTTCTGCACACAAATGTTGCCATGACCACGGTAGTGGGGGTTGCCACTCCCCTCCCGTCAACCCTGATCTTGAGCCCTTGTTGGCACTTCCTGGTTGGTAGTAGCCCTCTTCAGATGGGCTGCCCTGCTTTCAATGCGATAACCCAGGAGGGTGAGCGGGAGAGATCACCCACTTTGGGAGGAGAGGGAACAGAATCCCTCTCATTGGCTGGAACGAGGTCGACGGGGTGAGAGCAAGCCACCGCCCCCCTTCTCCCCTCCCCGATAGCTCCTCCCCCTTTTTTTGCGTAAAAGAGAAAATGGCCGGCCGAGGAGGGGGCGGGGTCAGTCCAGGCACACGTAGGGCAGGATATGCAGTTTGCTCTCATCCCCGTGGGGGTCTAAGGATATGCACTGCGTCCAGTCGTACCAGTTGTCCTTGGTGTCATAGCAACCGTTGACCCCGGGCCAGTGCTCGGCGCTCACCCTGCGGAGATCGTCGTGGGTGATCTCGCGAGTGACCCCGGGCGCGCCCGTGTCCGGCCCGGTGGGCGCCAACACGTGCGTCCTACGCGCCTCCCGAACGTGCCGCTCCTCACCCTGCAGGTACTCAGTCATGAAGAAGTGAGCCCCGGGCGTCTGGGCCCCCGAAGATGTCAGCACATTGCTCTGCAGGTTCAGGTAGAACTGGATGATCTCGTTTCGGGAAAGTTCCTTCCAGTTGGTCTGCTGGAAGGGGCTGGGGAGAGGGTGGGGGGCGGCCGCCGGGGGCGCGGGCTGCGGCGGGGGTTCTGTCCGCAGGGATTCGGGCGGGGCCGACCCCCCCAGGGGCTCCTCCCCTGGGCAGGACTCCTTGTGCACGAAGGGCTTGATCTGCCCGGTGGTGGGGTCAAAGGTCAGCCGCCGCTCTTTTAAGCGCACAGGCTTGGTCCTCTCCTCCTCCGTCTGGCCGCCCAGGTTCACCGTGTAGTCCCGAGGCCGGTACTTCTTCTTTCGCCTCTTCCCACCAGTCTCCGAGGCCCCGCCCCCCTTCAAGGCCCCGCCCTTATCGCTCTCCAGCCGGGCCGCCTCACAGGGGCGGCCCTGCCCAATCGGCTCTGCCGCACCACCCCACTCCGGGGCCGGCCGGGGCGGGGGTGGGGAGTGGTCCTGCAGGGGCGGGGCTGGGGGCGGGGCTAGGAGCGGAGTTTGTGAGGGGCGAGGCTCCGCGCACTGGCGCACAACGGATTCTGGGAGCGGGGAGGTTAAAGGTGGCGACGAGGGGGAGGGGGAGGGGGTAGTGCCCTTAGGGGTGTAGCTGGCGGGGGGCCGGGGCGTGGTGCGGGGGCTGTAAGGCTGCCCCGCCTCCTCCATCTTGGCGTGCTGCTGCATGACGGCGGCCTTGAGCAGCGAGGACGCGCTGGGCGGCCGGGTGGCAACCGGCAGTCCGGGAGAGCTGGGTCGCGGCCGAACCGCGTTCACAGGGATCCTGCCGTGCTTGTCGTTCTCCTGGGGCTCTGCCCGATGGGCGTCGGCCTCCCCCGGGGCGGGGAGGGACTCGGGGCTGCCCCCGACGCCATTGGTGGGCGGCGGCGGCGTGGAGTTGCACACCCGCTCGTATGCCGCCATTGCCTTGGCGACCTTAGCGGGAGGGGCGGGGCTGTTGCGGGCGTCGGCTTTGCGCTTGCGGCTGGACGCTTTCTCTGCCTTGGGGGAGTACGTGTTGTGGAAGTCATTCCGCCCTTTTAGCTCAGGGGCGGGCCTCGCCGCCGGTGACAGCCTGGGGGGCGTAGCATCCACCCGACAGGGGTGAGCACCGCCATTAGCTGAGCCCGGCATTCCCGGCCCCGCCCCTCCCGGCTCGATCAGCTTCTGCCAGTTCCGCAGGAGTTTCTTGGCACGTTTGGCGAGATCTTCATCCTTCGTCTTCTTCCTCACGTCGTTGATTAGCTTGCCCAGTCGAGTTTCCTGAAATGGGAGAAAAATAAAAGCTGATGAATTAAAGGTTCCCTGTTAGAAGAACTGACCACAGGAGCCTGTTGTTTGCACGGGGTCTTACCTCCAGGGCTTCTTTGGTGATAGGGTACCTCTCCAAATAGGAAATCACTTCTAGTACCGCAACCATGTTGCGGATCTGCTGAAATCAAAACAAATGAACAAACGGTTCATAACATTATTAGTCATATAAAACAGCATAAAGTGTGTGTGTGTGTGTGTGTGTGTGTGTGTGTGTGTGTGTGAAAAAGAGACCACAGCACCAGAAGCTAAAAGATACAATGAAATTACAAACAGCACATGTCATAAAGTGCCTGAATACAGATTTAACATTTACAGAGAGAGAGAAAGAGAGAGTAAGTGTGAATGTGTGTGTGGGGGGGTGTGGTGTGTGGGTGTGTGTGTGTGTGTGTGTGTGTGTGATAGAGTGTTACTCAAAGACAGTGTAACATGTGTAGGCATCAGGTGACTGCTTCAGGGCCCAAACACAGCAGAATTGCTAAAAATACCCACACACACACACCTCACACACACACCAACGTAGGTACGCACGCACACACACACACACATGGATAACCCTGTAAAATAGACTACTGAGGAACAGGCGCTAATTTCTTGTTGCCCAGGAAACTTCAGGCAATCGCCGTGTACTGGAAAGCACCAGATCTAAGCAATGCTTTAATTTCAAAGTCAAACGATGCCTTCAGGTGCCTTACTGCCCACGAATCAACAATGCTGCAGCCAGGCAAGAAAAATACACACATACATGGCCTTGTGTACACATATACATACATGGCCTTGTGTAAACACACACATACATGGCCTTATGTACACATATACATACATGGCCTTGTGTAAACACACATACATGGCCTTGTGTAAACACACACATACATGGCCTTATGTACACATATACATACATGGCCTTGTGTAAACACACACATACATGGCCTTATGTACACATATACATACATGGCCTTGTGTAAACACACATACATGGCCTTGTGTAAACACACACATACATGGCCTTGTGTAAACACACACATACATGGCCTTATGTACACATATACATACATGGCCTTGTGTAGACACATACATATATGGCCTTGTGTAGACACATACATATATGGCCTTGTGTAGACACACACATACATGGCCTTATGTACACACATACATATATGGCCTTGTGTAAACACATACATACATGGCCTTATGTAGACACATACATATATGGCCTTGTGTAGACATATACATACATGGCCTTGTGTAGACACATACATATATGGCCTTGTGTAGACACACACATACATGGCCTTATGTACACATATACATACATGGCCTTGTGCAGACACATACATATATGGCCTTGTGTAAACACATACATATATGGCCTTGTGTAAACACACACATACATGGCCTTGTGTAAACACACACATACATGGCCTTATGTAGACACATACATAGACACATACATGGCCTTATGTAGACACATACATAGACACATACATGGCCTTGTGTAGACACATACATAAGACACATGGCCTTGTGTAGACACATACATGGCCTTATGTAGACGCATACATAGACACATACATGGCCTTATGTAGACACATACATAGACACATACATGGCCTTGTGTAGACACATACATAGACACATACATGGCCTTGTGTAGACACATACATAGACACATACATGGCCTTATGTAGACACATACGTAGACACATACGTAGACACATACGTAGACACATACGTAGACACATACATGGCCTTGTGTAGACACATACGTAGACACATACATGGCCTTGTGTAGACACATACGTAGACACATACATGGCCTTGTGTAGACACATACGTAGACACATACATGGCCTTGTGTAGACACATACGTAGACACATACATGGCCTTGTGTAGACACATACGTAGACACATACATGGCCTTGTGTAGACACATACATGGTCTTGTGTAAACACACTAGTATATTCCACTACTGTAGAGAGAGCAGATAGTGTCATTGCAATATGTACTGCACCAGAACTCTCAAAGGAACCTCACCTTCAAAACAGCGCATCAATCATGCAGGGCCTTATGCCTTTTTGACCGTTCACTGGAAGAGTTCCACTGCGTGAGTATGATTCATTATCTGCAGTCATTTGCTTAACTGAGGTACCCATGGCGACAGCACTCAACCAATGGGAACAAAGAGTTAGCTACCTACTATTTAGCTCCAGGCAGGCAACCTAGAAATCGCGCGCACACACTATACACACACACACACACACCAACGCGCACACATACATGCACACACTATACACACACGCACAAACAAACAAACACACACAAACACACACACACACAAGCAAACACACTCACACAGCCATGAGAGCAGCTGGAATGTTGGTGGACACGCATTGAGGGGAAAAAAGAGCAGCAAGAGCAGCAACTCACACGATACTAACGTGAGCTCAAAACAGCTCAAACCAGCTCGACAACTGCATGACCCAACACTGCATGCTCCGCCCTCGTAAACTTCACTTGCAAACTTCACTTGGGAGGATGTGACGTACCAATAAAACAGGAGTATACGCTTGCGTTTAGCGAGCGGTAGGGAGCGAGGGCGGAGCTCTTTTGCAGACTCGTTCCCTTGAGAAAAGTTGAGGGTGGAGGGGCTATGTCACAAACTTCAGGAGCAAAAACTGGATTGGGACGCAGCCCTTGATATTCTTATTGAAACATCGCTAGAAAAACACTTTCTCAGAGTCAGCGAGCGCCCACTCACACCTGCCGGCTCCCATGAGGTAATAAAACAAAACGCCAGAGTGATGAAGGGAACAGGATGGCAGGCGACCATTAAGAAGGAACAGGATGGCAGGCGGCCGTTAAGAAGGAACAGGATGGCAGGCGGTCGTTAAGGAGGAACAGGATGGCAGGCGGCCGTAAAATAGGAACAGGATGTCAGGCGGCCATTAAGAAGGAACAGGATGTCAGGCGGCCGTTAAGAAGGAACAGGATGGCAGACGGCCGTTAAGGAGGAACAGGATGGCAGGCGGCCGTAAAATAGGAACAGGATGTCAGGCGGCCGTTAAGAAGGAACAGGATGTCAGGCGGCCGTTAAGAAGGAACAGGATGGCAGACGGCCGTTAAGGAGGAACAGGATGGCAGGTACCCATAAAGAGGGCATGGATAAACCAGCTGTAAACACCCACAGCCAACAGCAGAGTAAAACCATTCTGGCAAGATGCAAGTGTGTAAAGCCATCAGATCCCTGTGTGTGGCAGCTCACGATTTTCATCAGGGCACACCTTCTCTGGTATTTCCGATGAGGTTTTCCAGGGGCAGCAAGTGATTGTGCAAGACTGTGTTTGTATTTTACCATCCATGTATCAAGGTGGTCATGATACTGTTTTATCTGAGTTCTCAGATTATCTCCAGCTGAACTTCCCACAACTAAAGCATTGTGGACGGTTTTAACTCTTGCGGAGCCGATGTTCTACAAGGTCCAAGGTCTTGGACATAATACCCTGCGATCTGGAGCAGAGGAATTGGGTGTAGTAACAATTGTTGAAGATGAAGGAGACGGGGGGACAGCGGGCAGCGGTGTAACGTTATTACCCAAGAGCTGCTGCCACTGCTCCAAGGCACCAGCAGTCTCTCTGAGCAACTGCGCGACTGATTTAGCCATTTTAGCTAGATATGGCCGCCAAAACATTGATCTCTTCCTCGCGGTGGCAGGTGGGATGGGAGGTTACCCTACCAGCACCTTTCCTGCGCGGTCCCTAATTTCCATTACCCTCAGCACCCTCACAACTATTTAGCATGCCATAACCATTACCCTACCAGCACCCTCACACTGCATTCCCTAACCATTACCCTACCAGCACCCTCACACTGCATTCCCTAACCATTACCCTACCAGCACCCTCACACTGCATTCCCTAACCATTACCCTACCAGCACCCTCACACTGCATTCCCTAACCATTACCCTACCAGCACCCTCACACTGCATTCCCTAACCATTACCCTACCAGCACCCTCACACTGCATTCCCTAACCATTACCCTACCAGCACCCTCACACTGCATTCCCTAACCATTACCCTACCAGCACCCTCACACTGCATTCCCTAACCATTACCCTACCAGCACCCTCACACTGCATTCCATAACCATTACCCTACCAGCACCCTCACACTGCATTCCATAACCATTACCCTACCAGCACCCTCACACTGCATTCCCTAACCATTACCCTACCAGCACCCTCACACTGCATTCCCTAACCATTACCCTACCAGCACCCTCACACTGCATTCCCTAACCATTACCCTACCAGCACCCTCACACTGCATTCCCTAACCATTACCCTACCAGCACCCTCACACTGCATTCCATAACCATTACCCTACCAGCACCCTCACACTGCATTCCCTAACCATTACCCTACCAGCACCCTCACACTGCATTCCATAACCATTACCCTACCAGCACCCTCACACTGCATTCCCTAACCATTACCCTACCAGCACCCTCACACTGCATTCCATAACCATTACCCTACCAGCACCCTCACACTGCATTCCATAACCATTACCCTACCAGCACCCTCACACTGCATTCCCTAACCATTACCCTACCAGCACCCTCACACTGCATTCCCTAACCATTACCCTACCAGCACCCTCACACTGCATTCCCTAACCATTACCCTACCAGCACCCTCACACTGCATTCCATAACCATTACCCTACCAGCACCCTCACACTGCATTCCCTAACCATTACCCTACCAGCACCCTCACACTGCATTCCATAACCATTACCCTACCAGCACCCTCACACTGCATTCCCTAACCATTACCCTACCAGCACCCTCACACTGCATTCCCTAACCATTACCCTACCAGCACCCTCACACTGCATTCCCTAACCATTACCCTACCAGCACCCTCACACTGCATGCCATAACCATTACCCTACCAGCACCCTCACACTGCATTCCATAACCATTACCCTACCAGCACCCTCACACTGCATGCCATAACCATTACCCTACCAGCACCCTCACACTGCATTCCATAACCATTACCCTACCAGCACCCTCACACTGCATTCCCTAACCATTACCCTACCAGCACCCTCACACTGCATTCCCTAACCATTACCCTACCAGCACCCTCACACTGCATTCCCTAAACATTACCCTACCAGCACCCTCACTGCATTCCCTAACCATTACCCTACCAGCACCCTCACACTGCATTCCCTAACCATTACCCTACCAGCACCCTCACACTGCATTCCCTAACCATTACCCTACCAGCACCCTCACACTGCATTCCATAACCATTACCCTACCAGCACCCTCACACTGCATTCCATAACCATTACCCTACCAGCACCCTCACACTGCATTCCCTAACCATTACCCTACCAGCACCCTCACACTGCATTCCCTAACCATTACCCTACCAGCACCCTCACACTGCATTCCCTAACCATTACCCTACCAGCACCCTCACACTGCATTCCCTAACCATTACCCTACCAGCACCCTCACACTGCATTCCCTAACCATTACCCTACCAGCACCCTCACACTGCATTCCCTAACCATTACCCTACCAGCACCCTCACACTGCATTCCATAACCATTACCCTACCAGCACCCTCACACTGCATTCCATAACCATTACCCTACCAGCACCCTCACACTGCATTCCCTAACCATTACCCTACCAGCACCCTCACACTGCATTCCATAACCATTACCCTACCAGCACCCTCACACTGCATTCCATAACCATTACCCTACCAGCACCCTCACACTGCATTCCCTAACCATTACCCTACCAGCACCCTCACACTGCATTCCCTAACCATTACCCTACCAGCACCCTCACACTGCATTCCCTAACCATTACCCTACCAGCACCCTCACACTGCATTCCATAACCATTACCCTACCAGCACCCTCACACTGCATTCCCTAACCATTACCCTAACAGCACCCTCACACTGCATTCCCTAACCATTACCCTACCAGCACCCTCACACTGCATTCCCTAACCATTACCCTACCAGCACCCTCACACTGCATTCCATAACCATTACCCTACCAGCACCCTCACACTGCATTCCCTAACCATTACCCTACCAGCACCCTCACACTGCATTCCATAACCATTACCCTACCAGCACCCTCACACTGCATTCCATAACCATTACCCTACCAGCACCCTCACACTGCATTCCCTAACCATTACCCTACCAGCACCCTCACACTGCATTCCCTAACCATTACCCTACCAGCACCCTCACACTGCATTCCCTAACCATTACCCTACCAGCACCCTCACACTGCATTCCCTAACCATTACCCTACCATCACCCTCACACTGCATTCCCTAACCATTACCCTACCAGCACCCTCACACTGCATTCCATAACCATTACCCTACCAGCACCCTCACACTGCATTCCCTAACCATTACCCTACCAGCACCCTCACACTGCATTCCCTAACCATTACCCTACCAGCACCCCCACACTGCATTCCCTAACCATTACCCTACCAGCACCCTCACACTGCATTCCCTAACCATTACCCTACCAGCACCCTCACACTGCATTCCATAACCATTACCCTACCAGCACCCTCACACTGCATTCCCTAACCATTACCCTACCAGCACCCTCACACTGCATTCCCTAACCATTACCCTACCAGCACCCTCACACTGCATTCCCTAACCATTACCCTACCAGCACCCTCACACTGCATTCCCTAACCATTACCCTACCAGCACCCTCACACTGCATTCCCTAACCATTACCCTACCAGCACCCTCACACTGCATTCCCTAACCATTACCCTACCAGCACCCTCACACTGCATTCCCTAACCATTACCCTACCAGCACCCTCACACTGCATTCCCTAACCATTACCCTACCAGCACCCTCACACTGCATGCCATAACCATTACCCTACCAGCACCCTCACACTGCATTCCCTAACCATTACCCTACCAGCACGCTCGCTCACACTGCATTCCATAACCATTACCCTGAACTAAATTAGTTGCAGGTTTGAAATGCTCAAAAATATACGTCACTAGTTTACAAGTAGCAGCCAATCCATGTGTGTACACAAGTTGATTAAGAAAAAATAAATAATTAGCCACAACCTGAAATGTAGACCGTAATCTGTTCAATCTCGTCCTGTTGATTAAACAAGCCTACTTAATATGGAAGGGTGCTGATTCGGACACAGCCCAACACTTTTTACAACATGGACTGACTGGAGCTCACAGGAAGGGACAGTATGACGTATCTACAGCAAGGCTATGGCATTCAACTGATCCAACAGAGTTATTTCAGTATAATTTTTTTATTTTTTTTTTAACCACACCATCATTTGAGTGACCCCAAAATGTATGTTGGCTCTAACTCAATGAAAAGAGCATTTATATTTTATCAATCACAACTTAACTGTTGCAGTTGAAGTGGGTGTAATTCAAAAGTATCAACAATGCAAACTGTCACAGTTCACATTACCTAGTAAAATCTAAGCGCTTACTTTTTTTTTGCCATCAAGTGTATTTATTGGCATTCGTATGCTTCATACTGGAAAGAGACGCTGGACTACAAGAATGGCTTTGAGGTCTGACTCCTCGGTCCGTCCTTTCAATGGTAACCTTACGTTTGATTACCTGTGCTATAAAACAAATGGGGGGCCCTTGGCTTGTGTCGCGGTAAGCACCATTGGCATTACATTACCAGTGCGATCACTTCTGCAGGAAACCCCGGGCAAATCTGTGAAATTGTATCGCAGTCTTGCTCTGAAATCCAAGGCATGGATTTGGACGTTGAGGGGAAGAAAAGAGCCTCCAGAATTTCCAGCTGTCAACACATCCATTTGAGGCAGCAGAAAATTCTCAAACCAAAATTTAACTTCCGTTTTTTTACCATTCTATTTTAATATGAGATTGCTCGTTAGTGTGAGCTAATGATTCACTTAGAAACAGCAAATGGAGCCTTACGGCGAGGTTAGCGAGCTGATCTGTGTCAATAAGCCATTTATTGGATACAATTGCCAACTGGCCGTCCGTGTCACCTTATACGAAAGCTAGTTTATTGGCCACTGTAAATATTTATTAATGCAATTCTGGAACTTTGTGGCATTAATGAGAGTTAAATCCTGACGTTCCTAAATTACAGATTGTCATACATAGCTAGTCAGAGAAGTCACTGTTGGAATCGCCAAGACAACACACAGGCTAGTTGGCTAAAAAGTTTTTTTTCTTCTTTTTAAACAATGATTAACGAGCTGACATGATTTGACAGAAAAATGTCTCGCTGCCTTGCCACAAATTCCGTCGCCACAGCACACATACAATCCAGATTAGCTGCCTACCAGGCCAGTTAAGAATGACCAACAGGCAAAAAACCTGCTGGCACTGGGCGATATGGCTACCTGGCTAAAGTTAGCCAATTTAGCATGCATTAGCCACAAGCTTGGCGTTTTAATTCGTGTGTTGACTATATTCCTCTCGAAAAGGGGAATATTTAATGATTAAAACATTACAGTCAACACATAAACAGTGTTACCTCCCCGGTCGTCGAAAGCTGTGAAAACAAAACATAAAGTTCTCCATGTAACGCTAGGCTATCTCTCCTAGCATGCTAGCTAACCAAACCAGGCCATGTCACACAGCTAATGCGTTCAGCAGGCAGTCTGGCGCTCAGGTACCAACTCTAAATGAGTTTAAAGAGTAACGCTAGATTAACATTTCTACTGAAACAGTTAGTAAGCTAACAGTTAACAGTAAACGTAACATAGTTTATCGCCAATAAATTTGTATAACTTCAACTTTGTGCTGCGCTAACAAAGTTAGCGAGCTAATGGCTAATTGAAGCTGGATGTCAAACATTGCAAGTTACTAATGCAAGCTAATCTATCGTGTTAAGTTACCTAAAAAAGCGTCGGGGAAAGGTTGCAGCCGTCAACTTTATTTCTGTTTCGCTGGCAAGTCAACAAACTATTCTATTATTTAGCCACGTTTGTATGACAAACCACTAAACTAGCGAGTTGGCTCGCAAACGATGGTCCTGTGATAGATGCAGTAGACACGCACTCTATATTAAAGGTGGCTAGCTATACAATTAATTCAACACTGTACACAGTTAACTAGATGTGACGTTATATATACATTCAACAACTCTGCCAACCAGCTACAAACCACACAGTGGATGAGCAGCTAGTGGAGCCCATTTCTGCGCTCGTTGTTAGTGATGCTAGCTAGTACAGCTCATTGGTAACGTTAGTTAACTTAACTGATAGTTAACCGGAAACTAGAACCAACCGTCTAGATAACGTTAGTTGATGCATCCAGTCATGCATATGACGGTAATGTTGTTCAACTTCAACTTGCGAGTTTGCAAGTCTTCTTGAGCAAACTTAACTTGAAAGCCCACATGCGGCACGTCACCAGGAAAACGACCTCGAAGCGAAGCAAGTTAGTCACCGTTAGGTCGCTTCATAATCACGCTTGTCTGCGCCAGCTAATGAGCAATATTCACCTTTCCAGGCGGTAAGTTATGTCAACAAGGCCAAACGTACTTTGTTGCTGCGGGTTACCCAACAACAGAGTGCCTTCCAAAATGAACAAATACGCCGGTTAACAATTACGCAACTTGTAGTTACAGGCCAGAAACTGTCAAAAGCTTATAGCTGGCGAGCTATCAGATGGCCAACAGCATTAGTTTCGTGGCTTGATTAACCCAAGTTTTCGAGCTCCATGCTGAACCACTCCGAGCTACTTACCTATGCGAGGCGCTACAATAAAACCAAGGCTGAAACCGTTGTGTTCGTGTTTGTTTGGAACTTCAGCTGCTTATATTACAGACCATACGTTTGTTACCAAGCTAACGTTACTCTTTTAGCACAGCTGGCTAGCAATCCCGCTAGCTTACAAGCCATTGGTACCTGCTAGCACGCTAGCCAGCTATCAGTATCACCATTTGGGAGCTAGCTTAGCGCTAGTTGGTTTGTTATGGTGTTGCCCGTGTAGCTAACAAGCGATCGACACAGCCAAGCTAACGTTAGCTACAGGAAGCGGAGAAGCTGGCGGCTAATGTTAGCGGAGGCAGGACCATGAGCTACTCACATTGCTCTGGCTATCGATGGCCTGCAGCAGCCGGTCTCTCATCTGCTGCGGGGTTGCCGGGGCCGCTGTCATTGCCTGGTCGGTGCGGATCGGCGGGCGGGGGGAGGGGGGAATCCTCCGTAGAGACGGGTGGGTGACTTGTAGACACTCACAGGCCTTTCGGGAGATGTGCTAGGAACTGAAGCCTCATGTTTTCTACAGTGCTTTTATTGTTTGTTTGTTTGTTTGTTTGTAAGTGTATATCGCCCAGAAGATGGAGCTCGGATTGCGGTTGTTTGAGTGCCTCTCCGGTGCTCACCTAACTCAACAGATCCCTGAAATAAACTGGAGCAAAATGCTCGCGCAATGCATGGTGGGAATTACAGGACGCGAGGCGTCAGTACGTCACTTCTGACGCATGTGCGTAAGACACCTGTCAGTTTAGCGCATGCTCAGATCACCAAATCCAATATTATAAAAACAGATCAAACGAGGCAGTGCCAGTCAGTCCCGAAGTGAGAACAGCAGTCTAGACAGGGTATGGGTTTTCTAAAGCCAAACAAATTTTTTATGGTAACATTTGATTCGCCAATATCACATACAGGTTTTAAAATATATAATTAAATGAACAACCCTCAAGTTTGTATATAATCGAAATAAATAACCATGCGTATTCCCAGTACAAGCGCTCAATTAAAGCCGATACATCGGGATACCCAAGAAAAACACAAATCGGAGAAAAATAGGAAATTTCACTGTACATAAATTGCATCACAGCACATTCTGTACGACTCTATTAAAAAAAGAAACATTTTATGACAGCACACAGTTCAGTCAGGTTCAGTTGCAACAACTCACAAAAACGATTTGGTGTGGGGAGTAGCCCAAAAAATGTAAATGATTTAGTCCATTTAAAGGTTTGTAATTAGGCTCTCACTCCCATCATATTTACACTTGATGTTCTCATACCCACTTTGTAACACTCCTACCTTTGTATTAATTCACATGATGGTATTTTTATGGTTTTGTTTTTCTTCTTCAGGTTTGTTGTGGGTGTAATCTGCATGTACTCAGGGTTTGTATCGTGGTTGTTGCTTTGCATCATTCATTTGCATTCGTGCTTCAGTGATGTTCCATATATATTCACTGTTCTGGGAATTCTGTCAGCCAGGTCTGGCACAAATACATCAGATGAACATACTTACAGTACATTACCTCACTCTACTGTGAGAGCGCCCTGATACATTACCTCACCCCACTGTGAGAGCGCCCCAATACATTACCTCACTCTACTGTGAGAGCGCCCTGATACATTACCTCACTCTACTGTGAGAGCGCCCAAATACATTACCTCACCCCACTGTGAGAGCACCCCAATACATTACCTCACTCTACTGTGAGAGCGCCCAAATACATTACCTCACCCTACTGTGAGAGCGCCCCAATACATTACCTCACTCTACTGTGAGAGCGCCCTGATACATTACCTCACTCTACTGTGAGAGCGCCCAAATACATTACCTCACCCCACTGTGAGAGCGCCCCAATACATTACCTCACTCTACTGTGAGAGCGCCCTGATACATTACCTCACCCCACTGTGAGAGCGCCCCAATACATTACCTCACTCTACTGTGAGAGCGCCCTGATACATTACCTCACTCTACTGAAAGAGCACCCCAATAAATTACCTCACTCTACTGTGAGAGCGCCCCAATACATTACCTCACTCTACTGTGAGAGCGCCCTGATACATTACCTCACCCCACTGTGAGAGCACCCCAATACATTACCTCACTCTACTGAAAGAGCACCCCAATACATTACCTCACTCTACTGTGAGAGCGCCCTGATACATTACCTCACCCCACTGTGAGAGCACCCCAATACATTACCTCACTCTACTGAAAGAGCACCCCAATACATTACCTCACTCTACTGTGAGAATGCCCCAATACATTACCTCACTCTACTGTGAGAGCGCCCCAATACATTACCTCACTCTACTGAAAGAGCACCCCAATACATTACCTCACTCTACTGTGAGAGCGCCCCAATACATTACCTCACTCTACTGAAAGAGCACCCCAATACATTACCTCACTCTACTGTGAGAGCGCCGATACATTACCTCACTCTACTGTGAGAGCGCCCCAATACATTACTTCACTCTACTGTGAGCACCCCAATACATTACCTCACTCTACTGTGAGAGCGCCCCAATACATTACCTCACTCTACTGAAAGAGCGCCCCAATACATTACCTCACTCTACTGTGAGAGCGCCCCAATACATTACCTCACTCTACTGTGAGAGCGCCCTGATACATTACCTCACTCTACTGTGAGAGCGCCCCAATACATTACCTCACTCTACTGTGAGCACCCCAATACATTACCTCACCCCACTGTGAGAGCACCCCAATACATTACCTCACCCCACTGTGAGAGCACCCCAATACATTACCTCACTCTACTGTGAGAGCACCCAAATATCATTATGGACCTGCAAGTTCAGTGTTAATATTCATAGTGTATCTTACCTGTATCACTGTGTTGACCCTAGCGGATATTCACCCCGCTGAAGCGGTTTCCCTGTTCTGTCACTCAGAAACACTTATGAGCCCATGTAGAGATCAACACAACAAATTACCAAAGCTGCTATGCTTTTGGTTTATTTTTCTTTTATTTTTCTTTTTTTTAAAGTACATTTCATTTACAAAGAGTAATGCAAAGATACAAAGACAGAAGCCTTCATACAGGGAAAAATACACTGGGTATCAATTTCAACTCTCCAGCACATACAATTAGCCCACTTTCCACTTGTTTCTCCATTTTGGATTTTTTTTTCCAATATAAAAAAGCACAATAAATAAGAGCAGAACTGAATCCATTGTCTTTTTTTAAAGGGCCAGCTCAACAGAAGCCCACCACTGCAGAGCCCAGCTGATCAATGTTCACATTGGTCCTGGGTTTGAGAGAGCTGTGATTGGCTGGGCCCTGGATTTGAGAGAGCTGTGATTGGCTGGGCCACTGCAGAGCCCAGCTGATCAATGGTCACATTTGCATAATTAAGGAGAATAAATAGATACTGTAGTGTGGAGTTGGAGGTGCAGCATTCAGACAGTGGAGTGCAACATTTCACCGTTTTCTCAGATAAATAAAGCTGTCGTACATTTTAGCTGCCGTTGTGTGAACAGGTCAGTCTCGTGTGGCGCTCAAAAGCACAGGCATCACTACTGTTATTATTCACCTGCTAAGACATTTTGTCTCAATGCAGTTTTTCTTTCCTCTGGTTCATGTCAGTCAATTTGGCAGAGTTTCTAAACACACATTTTGATACAGTAACAAACTAAAATTAGACACAGATTTTTTCAGTGCGGCCACCTATTTGAGGAATACCGTAGCATTGCAAAAGGCACTCGCTGCAGTTTCTTAGCTCATCTCAGGAGATATTTAGTCTGAGCAAATCATTTGCTTAAGGCAAAAAAAAAAAAAAAAAAACTTTATCAAAAAGGAGCTTTGAAAATCTAATCCACATCAGACATCATTTCAAGCAGAAAGTCCAGCTCAGCCATGCTGGATTATTCATGATCTTTAATGCAGAAGGTAAGTCTGAAATAGCAAACACTGACGGACACGTATTTTTATTTAAAAGGCTCTTGCTGTACAGTTATTTAAGGTCTGCAGCTCTACTGTCAATCAAGTAAACTAAATTGAAGGACAAAACAGTTTAGTAATTATGAGACAAGGACAGGACTACAACACAACCAAAAATGAAGGTATGGCTGTCTCAATTTACTTCCAAATCTCTAAATGGTTTATTAATCACTATTTAATCATTTAGATAATATTTAATATTTAGATCATTTATGCATAGGCAACACTCTAGTGTCAACTTCAAATAAAAGGCTCAGTTTTAACTTGATGATTATGATTATAGATATAAAAAAATATGGAAGTTCAGTTTTGAGAAAATGAGTGGATATTGGATATCTGGCCAGATCGGCGAGGGTGGCTGCTAATGACCTGCATTTACCAGAAAAATCTTTGTTACACTTGTAGAATGCTTTTGAGGCTAATTGCTTGATTTGGTAACAATAGTTTTTTGGTCCGGGCTGATCACTAACTAAGGTAAACGGCTTCAAATGCTGCACGTCCACATTAGCACTAAGGAGGGTGTCACTTTAAAAAATGTTTTATTAAACTTTCATTTTGTGAATCCCTCCTCTCCTTTTTTTATTATTATTTTTTTAAATACAGCGGAAAAAAGTAGCTCTATACAAGTCTCACAATTATTAACTACAATCGCTTTTTTTTTTTTACAGCATAAAAAATTTAATAAGCCGGTGTGATTTTTATATCTCTCTACATATATATTTATTTTTTAAAACTCTGACATGAAAGACAACAGCATAACAAATTAGAAAATTAGCTGAAACATACATTTACAAACTTGTTGAATCGTATTTCCCCACATCATTGTATAATGCATGATCACATTTAAGTACAGAACAACTGTCTTCCTTTGTGAAACTGTCCTGTTGATTTCATAATCTCTGCAAACACAAAATAAGTAAAAGAAGTGACCCATCGACAAATAAAATGCCGTGCCACTCAAAACTGATTCAGTCTTCTAAAGCCAGGGCTGATATGCACAGGTTAAATTAGAATTTGAACAAATAATGTAAAATGCCAATTTGAGTATTTCCCAGCTGTTGTTTTTTAGATAGCAGTTAAACAGTATACCTCAGAGAGCAACCTAATAATGTTTATATGCAGATATAGATATATTATTTATTACAGCATGTACCTGAAACAAGAGAAATAACATTATTTAAATCGTTAAAAAAAATTAAGAAAAGAAAAATTTATTTACTGAAAATCAGTTCCAGAGTTTTTCAATGATCTTGGCAAACCTAGGAATAGATATAAAGTGCATACAATTGATTTTATTTTGTAATCAGGGTAAGGGACACTTCAAAAATATAGATTATATTCATAATGCATGTATATGTAGATCTCAAACCTTTTTAAAACACCGTACGTCTGCCAGTTTAGATGGGAATTGAGCACCACAGCTGAGACCAGTACAATTAACTCATTTAATTAATTAAAGCGGAAACAACAACCACGTACTGTGCTGTCCGCTGAACATACACTGCACTCCGTATAACATGTATCAAATTACACCTTGCTTTATAAAAAAAGAACTGAAAAACATACTAAATACATGCAGAATATGCCTGTGACTCTTAAATAACATTCAAAACTTCAAAACAAACACAGCAGACTCAAGCAAAGCAATCTCTCCACAATGTTTCGTTTTTTTACCAGCGCAGCCAGGACATATGCATAAGAACGCATCTACTTTTGCATGTATGATGCATTCATGTATATACATATATTGTTCATCCCGTTGATGTGCATATTGAGTGTACTCTTTCTCATTTCCTCTTGAATGGTGAAAAAATGCTGGTACTCGTTCACATGCACAAACATTTAAGAGTGAGATTTCTAAAGGGAATCACCCTCAAGAAGAGGGCAGTGAGAAGCAGTGAGCTCTCACTGAGCACAAATTCAGCATTTAGTGTGAACACCATACACTGAGCACATAAAAAACCCTCCTCCTCAGGAGAAACTCCCCATCTGAACTACAGAGCAAGAGAGTGTCCCCATCTGTACTGTAAAGCAAGGAGAAACTGCCCATCTGTACTGTAAAGCAAGGAGAAACTGCCCATCTGTACTAAAGAGCAGGAGAAACTGCCCATCTGAACTACAGAGCAAGAGAGTGTCCCCATCTGTACTGTAAAGCAAGGAGAAACTGCCCATCTGTACTGTAAAGCAAGGAGAAACTGCCCATCTGTACTAAAGAGCAGGAGAAACTGCCCATCTGAACTACAGAGCAAGAGAGTGTCCCCATCTGAACTCTAAAGCAAAGAGAAACTGCCCATCTGTACTATAAAGCAAGAAGAAACTGCCCATCTGTACTGTAAAGCAAGGAGAAACTGCCCATCTGTACTGTAAAGCAAGGAGAAACTGCCCATCTGTACTGTAAAGCAAGGAGAAACTGCCCATCTGTACTATAAAGCAAGGAGAAACTGCCCATCTGTACTGTAAAGCAAGGAGAAACTGCCCATCTGTACTGTAAAGCAAGGAGAAACTGCCCATCTGTACTGTAAAGCAAGGAGAAACTGCCCATCTGTACTGTAAAGCAAGGAGAAACTGCCCATCTGTACTGTAAAGCAAGGAGAAACTGCCCATCTGTACTGTAAAGCAAGGAGAAACTGCCCATCTGAACTCTAAAGCAAAGAGAAACTGCCCATCTGTACTGTAAAGCAAGGAGAAACTGCCCATCTGTACTGTAAAGCAAGGGGAAATTGCCCATCTGAACTCTAAAGCAAAGAGGAACTGCCCATCTGTACTAAAGAGCAGGAGAAACTCCCCGTCTGTACTAAAGAGCAGGAGAAACTCCCCGTCTGTAACTCGGAGCAGGTACTCCACACATGCACATAAAACACCAGAGGAAAAAAAACATTATATTTCGTAGCTCAAAGTTCTCCACAGTCCCACGGTTACAGCAGTGACATCACTATAGCCAATTCAAACGATTGGCTGGATGACTGTAGGATCGAATGACAACATAACAAAAATTAAATGTTCAGTACTGGACAACATGGAATCCCAATGCATACTAGTCTGGGAACATTCCACACAAAATAGTCTTCCTTTTCTCCTTCCCTCTCTGTGTATTCCACGTACCGTACATATGGGAGACCCCAAAGACGGTTGTACACCCGGCCAATCAGCTTACATGCTTGACACGTAACACATCAGCACAGAGCGATATAGGCTGCTTCCCAATTCAGATAAAAACAGACAACAGAGTTTAATAAAATACTGGACACATAAACAGAAAAACAGGCTGAGTAAAACTGACCTCTGTTACACACAAAACATACGTAGATACATTTTATTTTAAAAATATACATTTCCTTTTTAAGAGTAGAAGGCAGGTATGACTAAAAGTTTGGAAAAATAGGCTCAGTACACATAACAGTCACTCAATAGTGCATTAAACAGTCCTGCATTTCAATGCCAAGAAAAGTCCACAAAAGTCGCAAGTAAAGTGCAAAGCAAAATAAAGGCTACAACCGGAACAACGACGACGATGGGATTTTACAGTGACGTTACTACACTGCAGCAAAAGACACAGAGAGAACAGAACAGATAATATCCTCTGAAACCACGGCCGTTAAGCACTGCATGCTCAGCTGCCAGACTGTCTGAAGAACCGTTGTGTCAAGACGATCCTTTCAGTGAAAAATCACGTTACACAAGGACAGAACGAAAAGACCCACAGGGCGAAAGAACCACAGGTTACGGAACACAAGTCAACATGAGGCAAATCCACTTTACATTTTCCAATATAGTATTAAATGAAAAAAAAAAAAGAATAATACTTTGGAGCTGAAAGGTTTAGGCCCAAACACGATTCCCGTTGTTATTCCCGAGTTAATGTGGCTTACATATAATCCTAGTAGCTACGTGGTAATATGATACATATAGTTATAGTAGCTATGTGATAATATGATACATATAGTCCTAGTAGCTACGTGGTAATATGATACATATAGTCCTAGTAGCTACGTGGTAATATGATACATATAGTCCCAGTAGCTACGTGGTAATATGATACATATAGTCCCAGTAGCTACGTGGTAATATGATACATATAGTCCTAGTAGCTACGTGGTAATATGATACATATAGTCCTAGTAGCTACGTGGTAATATGATACACATAGTCCTAGTAGCTACGTGGTAATATGATACATATAGTCCTAGTAGCTACGTGGTAATATGATACATATAGTCCCAGTAGCTACGTGGTAATATGATACATATAGTCCCAGTAGCTACGTGGTAATATGATACATATAGTCCCAGTAGCTATGTGGTAATAGGATACATTTTCTATTACCAGCGCAACAAATCAATGAAACCAAAAGAAGAGTCGTAACACAGAACATTCCTCCGGGTCCCGTGCAGTGGAAAAGTTTAGCTATGCTTACTGAACAGTGGCAAGTCTAATCATGTTCATTCACATTTTTACTTTTAATCAATGCGTAAGTGTAGGATATACTGCATTCAAATATTTATCATGGAAAAATGATGTACGCATCAAAAATAAAAGCAAAAATTATTATTTAACAAAACAAAGAAGCACTAAAATATTTGAATGCCAATATTTTTAATGGTTAGAAATAAATATTTTCTTTTTGGAAAAGATTTAAACTAATAAAATGCTTCAAAACAGCCTTTGGGTTTTTGTTTGTTCAACTGTTTAAGGGTTTTGCATAGACATCAGCCGTTCATCCTTGGTAAACAAAACCCGATAATAAGATGTCTAAACTTAAACGCTACAGCATTACACCTACGGTAAAAAGGCACCTTAATGTGCATGGATTTCTTTAATATAGATCTGTAGTCACTCTCAATGGGCCACAAGAAAAAAAGAAAAAAATTACCCAACTGAAGATCAATTAAAATAAATATTAAAATATTTAAAACCTTAAAAACAGTCGCAAAAAAAAATGGGCCAGAACTTAAGAATAAAAAAATGAGAGTGCATCTTCCTTCCTGTGTAGCAAGAGCAGTTTTAACCGCCCCGCGAAAGGTAGTGTTGTTTTTAAACGTACTAGCCGCTGCTTGTGTGATTGTAATTAGACCTTAATTCCCCCCCCCCAAAAAAAAAAATTTTAAATAAAAAAAAACCCAATCATACTGACTGCGCCTAGTACTTATATTCGTGTTTACCTTTTAGGATTGTTTTAACGCACTTGTTCCTAGTTCGGAAATGCACTATGTACGTTGCTCTGTATAAGAGCGTCTGCTAAATATCTATAATGTAATGTAATGTACTGTATATATTATAAATGAGTGTTGGAGAGGATGCCAGTGTACTGTATATATTATAAATGAGTGTTGGAGAGGATGCCAGTGTACTGTATATATTATAAATGAGTGTTGGAGAGGATGCCAGTGTACTGTATATATTATAAATGAGTGTTGGAGAGGATGCCAGTGTACTGTATATATTATAAATGAGTGTTGGAGAGGATGCCAGTGTACTGTATATATTATAAATGAGTGTTGGAGAGGATGCCAGTGTACTGTATATATTATAAATGAGTGTTGGAGAGGATGCCAGTGTACTGTATATATTATAAATGAGTGTTGGAGAGGATGCCAGTGTACTGTATATATTATAAATGAGTGTTGGAGAGGATGCCAGTGTACTGTATATATTATAAATGAGTGTTGGAGAGGATGCCAGTGTACTGTATATATTATAAATGAGTGTTGGAGAGGATGCCAGTGTACTGTATATATTATAAATGAGTGTTGGAGAGGATGCCAGTGTACTGTATATATTATAAATGAGTGTTGGAGAGGATGCCAGTGTACTGTATATATTATAAATGAGTGTTGGAGAGGATGCCAGTGTACTGTATATATTATAAATGAGTGTTGGAGAGGATGCCAGTGTACTGTATATATTATAAATGAGTGTTGGAGAGGATGCCAGTGTACTGTATATATTATAAATGAGTGTTGGAGAGGATGCCAGTGTACTGTATATATTATAAATGAGTGTTGGAGAGGATGCCAGTGTTCTGTATATATTATAAATGAGTGTTGGAGAGGATGCCAGTGTACTGTATATATTATAAATGAGTGTTGGAGAGGATGCCAGTGTACTGTATATATTATAAATGAGTGTTGGAGAGGATGCCAGTGTACTGTATATATTATAAATGAGTGTTGGAGAGGATGCCAGTGTACTGTATATATTATAAATGAGTGTTGGAGAGGATGCCAGTGTACTGTATATATTATAAATGAGTGTTGGAGAGGATGCCAGTGTACTGTATATATTATAAATGAGTGTTGGAGAGGATGCCAGTGTACTGTATATATTATAAATGAGTGTTGGAGAGGATGCCAGTGTACTGTATATATTATAAATGAGTGTTGGAGAGGATGCCAGTGTTCTGTATATATTATAAATGAGTGTTGGAGAGGATGCCAGTGTACTGTATATATTATAAATGAGTGTTGGAGAGGATGCCAGTGTACTGTATATATTATAAATGAGTGTTGGAGAGGATGCCAGTGTACTGTATATATTATAAATGAGTGTTGGAGAGGATGCCAGTGTACTGTATATATTATAAATGAGTGTTGGAGAGGATGCCAGTGTACTGTATATATTATAAATGAGTGTTGGAGAGTATGCCAGTGTACTGTATATATTATAAATGAGTGTTGGAGAGGATGCCAGTGTACTGTATATATTATAAATGAGTGTTGGAGAGGATGCCAGTGTTCTGTATATATTATAAATGAGTGTTGGAGAGGATGCCAGTGTACTGTATATATTATAAATGAGTGTTGGAGAGGATGCCAGTGTACTGTATATATTATAAATGAGTGTTGGAGAGGATGCCAGTGTACTGTATATATTATAAATGAGTGTTGGAGAGGATGCCAGTGTACTGTATATATTATAAATGAGTGTTGGAGAGGATGCCAGTGTACTGTATATATTATAAATGAGTGTTGGAGAGGATGCCAGTGTACTGTATATATTATAAATGAGTGTTGGAGAGGATGCCAGTGTACTGTATATATTATAAATGAGTGTTGGAGAGGATGCCAGTGTACTGTATATATTATAAATGAGTGTTGGAGAGGATGCCAGTGTACTGTATATATTATAAATGAGTGTTGGAGAGGATGCCAGTGTACTGTATATATTATAAATGAGTGTTGGAGAGGATGCCAGTGTACTGTATATATTATAAATGAGTGTTGGAGAGTATGCCAGTGTACTGTATATATTATAAATGAGTGTTGGAGAGTATGCCAGTGTACTGTATATATTATAAATGAGTGTTGGAGAGGATGCCAGTGTACTGTATATATTATAAATGAGTGTTGGAGAGTATGCCAGTGTACTGTATATATTATAAATGAGTGTTGGAGAGGATGCCAGTGTACTGTATATATTATAAATGAGTGTTGGAGAGGATGCCAGTGTACTGTATATATTATAAATGAGTGTTGGAGAGGATGCCAGTGTACTGTATATATTATAAATGAGTGTTGGAGAGGATGCCAGTGTACTGTATATATTATAAATGAGTGTTGGAGAGGATGCCAGTGTTCTGTATATATTATAAATGAGTGTTGGAGAGGATGCCAGTGTACTGTATATATTATAAATGAGTGTTGGAGAGGATGCCAGTGTACTGTATATATTATAAATGAGTGTTGGAGAGGATGCCAGTGTACTGTATATATTATAAATGAGTGTTGGAGAGGATGCCAGTGTACTGTATATATTATAAATGAGTGTTGGAGAGGATGCCAGTGTACTGTATATATTATAAATGAGTGTTGGAGAGTATGCCAGTGTACTGTATATATTATAAATGAGTGTTGGAGAGGATGCCAGTGTACTGTATATATTATAAATGAGTGTTGGAGAGGATGCCAGTGTTCTGTATATATTATAAATGAGTGTTGGAGAGGATGCCAGTGTACTGTATATATTATAAATGAGTGTTGGAGAGGATGCCAGTGTACTGTATATATTATAAATGAGTGTTGGAGAGGATGCCAGTGTACTGTATATATTATAAATGAGTGTTGGAGAGGATGCCAGTGTACTGTATATATTATAAATGAGTGTTGGAGAGGATGCCAGTGTACTGTATATATTATAAATGAGTGTTGGAGAGGATGCCAGTGTACTGTATATATTATAAATGAGTGTTGGAGAGGATGCCAGTGTACTGTATATATTATAAATGAGTGTTGGAGAGGATGCCAGTGTACTGTATATATTATAAATGAGTGTTGGAGAGGATGCCAGTGTACTGTATATATTATAAATGAGTGTTGGAGAGGATGCCAGTGTACTGTATATATTATAAATGAGTGTTGGAGAGGATGCCAGTGTACTGTATATATTATAAATGAGTGTTGGAGAGGATGCCAGTGTACTGTATATATTATAAATGAGTGTTGGAGAGGATGCCAGTGTACTGTATATATTATAAATGAGTGTTGGAGAGGATGCCAGTGTACTGTATATATTATAAATGAGTGTTGGAGAGGATGCCAGTGTACTGTATATATTATAAATGAGTGTTGGAGAGGATGCCAGTGTACTGTATATATTATAAATGAGTGTTGGAGAGGATGCCAGTGTTCTGTATATATTATAAATGAGTGTTGGAGAGGATGCCAGTGTACTGTATATATTATAAATGAGTGTTGGAGAGGATGCCAGTGTACTGTATATATTATAAATGAGTGTTGGAGAGGATGCCAGTGTACTGTATATATTATAAATGAGTGTTGGAGAGGATGCCAGTGTACTGTATATATTATAAATGAGTGTTGGAGAGGATGCCAGTGTACTGTATATATTATAAATGAGTGTTGGAGAGGATGCCAGTGTACTGTATATATTATAAATGAGTGTTGGAGAGGATGCCAGTGTACTGTATATATTATAAATGAGTGTTGGAGAGGATGCCAGTGTACTGTATATATTATAAATGAGTGTTGGAGAGGATGCCAGTGTTCTGTATATATTATAAATGAGTGTTGGAGAGGATGCCAGTGTACTGTATATATTATAAATGAGTGTTGGAGAGGATGCCAGTGTACTGTATATATTATAAATGAGTGTTGGAGAGGATGCCAGTGTACTGTATATATTATAAATGAGTGTTGGAGAGGATGCCAGTGTACTGTATATATTATAAATGAGTGTTGGAGAGGATGCCAGTGTACTGTATATATTATAAATGAGTGTTGGAGAGGATGCCAGTGTACTGTATATATTATAAATGAGTGTTGGAGAGGATGCCAGTGTACTGTATATATTATAAATGAGTGTTGGAGAGGATGCCAGTGTACTGTATATATTATAAATGAGTGTTGGAGAGGATGCCAGTGTACTGTATATATTATAAATGAGTGTTGGAGAGGATGCCAGTGTACTGTATATATTATAAATGAGTGTTGGAGAGGATGCCAGTGTACTGTATATATTATAAATGAGTGTTGGAGAGGATGCCAGTGTACTGTATATATTATAAATGAGTGTTGGAGAGGATGCCAGTGTACTGTATATATTATAAATGAGTGTTGGAGAGGATGCCAGTGTACTGTATATATTATAAATGAGTGTTGGAGAGGATGCCAGTGTACTGTATATATTATAAATGAGTGTTGGAGAGGATGCCAGTGTACTGTATATATTATAAATGAGTGTTGGAGAGGATGCCAGTGTACTGTATATATTATAAATGAGTGTTGGAGAGGATGCCAGTGTTCTGTATATATTATAAATGAGTGTTGGAGAGGATGCCAGTGTACTGTATATATTATAAATGAGTGTTGGAGAGGATGCCAGTGTACTGTATATATTATAAATGAGTGTTGGAGAGGATGCCAGTGTACTGTATATATTATAAATGAGTGTTGGAGAGGATGCCAGTGTACTGTATATATTATAAATGAGTGTTGGAGAGGATGCCAGTGTACTGTATATATTATAAATGAGTGTTGGAGAGGATGCCAGTGTACTGTATATATTATAAATGAGTGTTGGAGAGGATGCCAGTGTACTGTATATATTATAAATGAGTGTTGGAGAGGATGCCAGTGTACTGTATATATTATAAATGAGTGTTGGAGAGGATGCCAGTGTACTGTATATATTATAAATGAGTGTTGGAGAGGATGCCAGTGTACTGTATATATTATAAATGAGTGTTGGAGAGGATGCCAGTGTACTGTATATATTATAAATGAGTGTTGGAGAGGATGCCAGTGTACTGTATATATTATAAATGAGTGTTGGAGAGGATGCCAGTGTACTGTATATATTATAAATGAGTGTTGGAGAGGATGCCGGCCTACAGACTGGTGCGTACGTGTGCTTGCGTTAAAGGGGCAGCTCACCCAAAACTTTTATTTTGATATGTTTCTACATACACAGAGTGCTATCTATCCATTCAAGTAGATTCGCTGAGAACTCACAAGTATTGTAGATATCCGCTGCAACTCACCGTGATATCACCCTGAACTACATTCAAAGGTCCTCAGTGAGTCCAAAGTTTGTGGTGCTCAAAACGGCAAAAGTGTACACTTGAAAAAATCAACAGGAACGTCTCTTTCAAAATATAATGACAGGGTCACTCACGAACACCCACAGACCTTGTTGTACACTTTTATTTTGAAAACTACTTTCTACCAAAGTACGCCAACTGTGTATATACACACGCAGTCTCCACCAAAGGACAGCAGTATTCTGGGGCGCGCTGTGTTCACATAAACCCCAGAATACTGCCGCGCTTTGGTGAAGACTTTGTGCAGATACAGTTGGCGTACTTCGGTAGAAAGTTTTTTTTTTTTTTTTAAACTGTACCCCGGGGTATGTAGAAACACCGAAATGTAATTTTAAAGGTGAACTTTAATGCTTGCACAGGCGATGAATCCATGCATGTGCGACACACATTAGCGTATACGTAAACCTCAGTTAAAGAAAAGGTAAGCCAAACATTTTACCTGGTGCACTTTTAAATCAAAGTTAAAAAAATAAATAAAAGGTAAGGTAAGTGGGGGTGAGGAGGGTAAGTGGGGGTGAGGAGGGTAAGTGGGGGTGCATTTTAATTGATCTCTATGGGAATTGAGGGGTGGAACACATGGTTGGCTAAACGGCTCCAAGTCAGCAAGGGTCTGACGTATCAAACAAGCCTTAAACCATCACTCTGCTGCCAGAAATACAGTAGATATGGATGGATAACTTGAAGGGTTTCTTCTCCTGACTTATTTTTCAATATAGTTCAATAAGAAAATTTGTCAGGAGAAACAACCCTGTGATCCATCCATATCTACTGCATATCTGGCAGCAGAGTGATGGTTTGAGGCTTGTTTGATACCTCAGACCCTTAATGACTTACAGCCATTTTACCAACCATGTATTCCATACTGTTCCAGCATAATTTACAGCTAAATCTAGACCCACACCCCAATTCCCATAGAGATCCATTCAAATTCAGAGACGTTATAGTATCGCTTGTAAGAGTAACAGAAAATAAGATATCAAGAGCCTTTTGATATTGTTGGGTCACAGACATCAGGAAGTCGTGGCATGCAAAGGATATGCCACCAAATATTAAGTATGATTACTTAATTCTACTTAATTCTAATTATGTTAAACTCTCCAATATTTTTTTATGCCCAAAAATGGGGGGGGGGGGGGGGGGGGTTGGGGGGTATGTACAAAAGGTTCTATAATTTCTACACAGTTCAAATGAAAGCTGACAGTCTGCTTAATGATGTGGTGTGAATCATATACTGTATATATCCAATGGCTGCCCTTAATGATGTGGTGTGACTCATATACTGTATATATCCAATGGCTGCCCTTAATGATGTGGTGTGACTCATATACTGTATATATCCAATGGTTGCCCTTAATGATGTGGTGTGACTCATAGATATATCCAATGGCTGTCCTTAATGATGTGGTGTGACTCTTCACACTTCCATTGCAAAACCAAGACAAAAAAACTGCCAAAAACAAGGGTTTTGTTTGGGAACGTCTGCACAATGTTGGAACAACGTATGAACAAAAACCGAATCGCCCCTCAGCTGCCCCGCCCGTGAAGGGTGCCTCCCTCCTCGTTTTTTTACACCTCTCCCGTCCTCTTTCCCTCACTCTTTTTTTCTTTCACCAAAGTGGCGCATTTCGGGGAGTTCTCACGTGCTCGTCCGTCCGTTCGTTGGGTTCAGGGGTGATGGAGGAGGGTACTCTACATCCTGGGGTATGGGAGGTGGAGTAGCAGCTGGGTGTTTTTGGGGTTCCGCTTGCCCCGCCCCGCGTCACAGCCGGTCCATGCGAAAGGTGTCCTCGGTGGCAGCATCGGTGAGGACCATGTCTGGGTCGTTGAGCATGTGCAGTCCATCCAGGGTCAGGGGGTCAATCTTCAGCTCGTCCAGCGGAAAGTGGGGGTCCACGTCGAAGCTGAGGTCCACCGACAGAGAGCCGCTCAACTCCTTAGACCGGCTGGGCGGGGACTCGCCTGTCACTGAAACAAGCAGCAGTGCATTATGGGTAAATCTATATGGGGGGGTTAGGGGTTAAAAGGGGGGTCGGTAGACGTTTTTGAGGACACCGATTTCAGTCAATTGAGTCTGTGAACAAAAGATATCACTGGCCTCTCCCATCCACATACTGAAACAGAGCCTTAACAGATACCAGACCGTGGGGCCCAGCCACACACTGGAACAGAGCCTTTACAGATACCAGACCATGGGGCCCATCCATACACTGGAACAGAGCCTTAACAGATACCAGACCATGGGGCCCATCCACACTGGAACAGAGCCTTAACAGATACCAGACCATGGGGCCCATCCACACACTGGAACAGAGTCTTAACAGCTAGCAGACTGTGGGGCCCATCCACACACTGGAACAGAGCCTTAACAACTAGCAGACTGTGGGGCCCAACCACACACTGGAACAGAGACTTAACAGATACCAGAGCGTGGGGCCCAACCACACACTGGAACAGAGCCTTAACAGCTAGCAGACTGTGGGGCCCAACCACACACTGGAACAGAGACTTAACAGCTAGCAGACTGTGGGGCCCAACCACACACTGGAACAGAGACTTAACAGATACCAGACCGTGGAGGCCCATCCACACACTGGAACAGACCCTTAACAGCTAGCAGACTGTGGGGCCCATCCACACACTGGAACAGAGCCTTAACAGATACCAGACTGTGGGGCCCAACCACACACTGGAACAGAGACTTAACAGATACCAGACCATGGGGCCCATCCACACACTGGAACAGAGCCTTAACAGATACCAGACCATGGGGCCCATCCACACACTGGAACAGAGCCTTATTGGGACCCTAACAAAAAAAACTAAATAAATAAGCAAAGATAAGTAAGTAAATAAAAAGCTAAAGTGTTGCCATGGAGACAGATGAGATGAACTGGGGGGTGAGAATCGGGTCATGTGATGGCTCTCTCAGCACAGACCAGCTGGTACCCTACCTGTGAGAATGATGTTGGGGATGTTGCCGTGGTTACTGTATCCCAGTTGCTGGATGTCCTGCAGGTTGCCGTGGCTCCCGGTTAGGCCCATCATGGCGGCCTGTGTGTAGTTGAGGGTGGAGCCCTGGGTATAGAGGCCGGCGGAGCTGACGGAGTTCTCCATCATGTTGAACTGCTCCAGCTGGAGAGCAGGCAGACAGGACAGGTCAAACAGGGCCCTGCGTGCCTTAAATAACTGCTCAGGGGGTAAGAGTCTCACCTGGTGAGACAGGGCTCTTCATGCCTTAAATAACCACTCAGGGGGTAAGAGTCTCACCTGGTGAGACAGGGCGCTGGTCTGACCGGACTGAGGCTGGTGCTCATAGAAGCTGTCCCCGTAGACACTGGCTAATATAGACGTGTCCTGAAACACAAACAGCAAGATATGAGGGAATCTTTCCATCCTTTGTGTGTGTGTGTGTGTGTGTGTGTGTGCCCATGTGTGTTTTAGACAATCCATATGATATGTTTATACTTTATTGACATTTGGAAGACTTCGATACATAATTTAGTATTTCAATCACAATTTCAATTTCAATGCAAGAATTTAATTGGAAACATGGAATTTCTTTTACACGTCATTATATGATTATGGAACTGAGATTTGCTGGTAAATTCCCAGGTAGGACACTGTTGTTGTACCTTTGAGCAAAATATTTAACCTGAACCGCTTCAGTAAATGTGCAGCTGCCTGTATGGATAACAAGCTCTGTAATGATAGAAGTCTGTGCTAAATACCTAAATGTAATTACTATTTTTACACATTATCCACTGTGCCAGAGAACTGACAAGACTGACAAGTTGAGCACATCTGCAATTGAGCGAGCGAGCGAGCGAGCGGTCATCATGCCTCTGCAAGCCGAGCGAGCGAGCGAGCGGTCATCATGACTTTCAAACATACAAGCGGCAGTAAGAAAAGACAAGAGAGAAAAGAACAGGAGAAGGTAGCAAAGCTCCCTAAATTAGATGAATGTTTTATAAACAGTCGCCAGCCCACGGACGACCCCCCTCCAAGCAGCAATGCAACAGTTCGGCTGGCATCAGCATCGCTGCCCTCAGTGCTGTGGCAACGATAGCAAGCTAGATATAACGTTAGGCTATTGTTAGATATACATTTTTTTATCTTCATACCTTCCCAATAACAGTTATAGTTCTAGCCGCCGCGGTGGTACAACGGTAAGAGTTGTACTCCGAGGATCGGGGTTCGCGCCCCGGTCCTGCCATAGCCGAGCGTGGCCGGTGCCCTGTGGAAGCGGCAATTGGCGGTCGCTTCCGGGTGGGGGGAGGGGCTTGGAGAGAATCGCTGCACACGGACGACCCAAGAGGAGGTGGGGTCACGGTCAAGAGCTCGAGGAGCCGCGCCCTCTAGAGGACGTGGCGCCCTCCTTCCAACTACTAGTACCGGTTGACGGGGTTGTGTAGCAGTGGTTCTCAAGCGGTTGCTACATGGGGGGGAATTGAATTAGAATAGGGGTTCAATTGGCTACCAAATTGGGAGAAAAAGGGAAAAATCAGAAACTAATTTTTTTTTTTAAATAAAAAAAAAAACAGTTATAGTTCTGTAAATATTCCAGCCATAGTTTAGTTGACTTGTTGATTTGATTGACCATCTGTTTACGTTACCGTGGTTCTGATAGCTTTCTCTTTGACCTCTCTATTTTCAATAGCCTAAGTAACTAATTCGACTGTAAAACACAACATATTGTTGGTGAAATATATATACGCCTAATGATGTGTGTGTGTGTGTGTGTGTGTGTGTGTGTGTGTGTGCTTCATAACTAGTAACTAACATGCACTAGGGCCCGTCATAATAGCTTGCACTGGGGCCCGTCGTAACTACCTTACGCCACTGGTGGGGGGGGTGGGTATGTGCGTAACTCACCGAGTTGATGTTTGCCCCCCCGGAGGTTGTCAGTGTCTGGCTGGCTGTGGGGGACTGTGGCAGGGAGGAGGGGGTGACAGAGAGAGGCGGAACCTGGACCAGCCTGGCCAGCTGAACGCTCTGATTGGCCGGCTGATCCTGGGCCAGTGACGTGGGCGGGCAGTAGAAGGGATACTGACACAGCTGCTGCTCCAGGGTCAGAGTGTCTATCGTCATGGCCTGGAGAAGCAGGAAACAGGAAGTCACCAAGATTCATGGGACGTGTCCTAATCAGATCCCAGGGTGTGTCCCAATCACAGAACTATATGGGTGCTGTGGTCCCAATACTCAAAAAATGCCTCCTCTTTTCGAGTGGAGGAAAGGAGGAGTGAAGAATATTGGGACACACCCCCTATCTATCCTATAATCCTATTTTCCTATATCCTATTTTTTACTGTGGAAGTGTCATAAGACGTCCCCACCCGTGCACGGCCATTTTTGTTGTTATTGAAGGAATATGTCAGCGAAGCTGAGCCTCATTTTTAAAACTAAGCTGCGCGTCATATTTATGCGACCAAAATGTTTGCGTACTTCTTGAAAAATAAGGTCCCGAATATACTCAGTGAAACCCAGGAAGTAAGTATATCATCCGGGGGTTTTAAGTAGACTACATTGTATACTAAAACAGACAGAAGAGCGGGCGACCCCGTTACCTGGGTGATGGTGAGGGGGGGTGAGAGGGTGGGGGAGAGCTGCTGGAGGGGTGGGTGTTGACAGGCTTCGCCATCGAGGATGAGCGTGACTCCATCCTGCATTCTGCACTGGGCCGGCTGGGCGGGGCCTACACCTGCATGGGGACACAAGACACGGCCACATCCCAAACTTTAAAAACACACACATGAAGCATACAGCCCTCGCAGTCTGTCATCTAACCAATGCAGAAAGAGATAGAGAGAGAGAGAGAGAGAGAGAGAGAGAGAGAGATCCTTTAGTTTAATTTAGCTAGCATGGCTAATCCCGGGTGAGTGAGTGGGGTTCATTTAGCTAGCATGGCTAATCGCAGGTGAGTGAGTGGTGCTACTTTAGCTATCATGGCTAATCCCAGGTGAGCGAGTGGCGCTACTTTAGCTAGCGTGGCTAATCGCAGGTGAGTGAGTGGGGTTCATTTAGCTAGCATGGCTAATCGCAGGTGAGTGAGTGGGGTTCATTTAGCTAGCATGGCTAATCCCAGGTGAGTGAGTGGCGCTACTTTAGCTATCATGGCTAATCCCAGGTGAGCGAGTGGCGCTACTTTAGCTAGCGTGGCTAATCGCAGGTGAGTGAGTGGGGTTCATTTAGCTAGCATGGCTAATCCCAGGTGAGTGAGTGGTGTTCATTTAGCTAGCATGGCTAATCCCAGGTGAGTGAGTGGGGTTAATTTAGCTTGCATGGCTAATCCCAGGTGAGCGAGTGGGGCTACTTTAGCTAGCATGGCTAATCCCAGGTGACTGGGGGGGTATTTACCTTGGCTGGTGGAGGTGAGTCCCAGGTGGGTGGGTGTGGCAGTCAGGGCGGGGCAGGCGGCAGCATCCTCTGGGTCCAGCGGAGTGGGTAGCGGAGGGGGAAACTGGACGTTGGTGAGGTCAGGGAGGGACCCTCCTGTGCTATGCGAGGCTGGGATCAGAGCGGTGGTCATCTCCTGGTCCGGCGACGGGAATATGCTGAGTGAGAAAAAAAATAACTTATATCCCCTTTCTTAAAAGATCTTATACTTGGGTCCCCTTTCTTAAAAGATCTTATACTTGGGTCCCCTTTCTTAAAAGATCTTATACTTGGGTGCCGCTTTCTCTATTTTTAGGATTTTTCTCAGGAGATAAGCAAAGCAGTTAAATTTTAACTTCCGAAACAGGAAGCGTGGGGTTACAGTAAAGCATGCTGGGCAATTTCACTACCCGAAGTCTGCAGTCTTGCGGACTTGTTTCCTCCAGCCAAATCGAGAGTCGAGGAACTAATTTCACATACTCCACTTGTATTTCTAACGGATTGGACCACACTCGCCCTTGGCAATGCACAACTTCCGGTTTCTAAAGGGATTCCCCCAAGTGGAGGGGGGAAGTGCAGGACATTTAATGGATTGGACTACAGCCCTGGCTTCACCGCCTGGCCTACCCTCTCCAGTTCCTGTTATTCTGCAGAGAGGTTGCTGATTGGTCTGTTTGAAGAGATGATGTCAGATACACGAGCCGCAGCAGTGAATTACCCACAGTTCATATCATTTGTGGCGATAAAAACGAAAACGCAGCCGGAAGCGTCTCAAAAATTGTAAAAAATATAATTAAATTACACACATGGCAGGCAGAATTCTTTCAGCAGGTACAAACCTAAAATTAAAAGTCCTAAAGCGGCGATTGTCATAAATATCTTGCTTGCGAGACAGGCGTCGTCAAGGCAACATATAACATCGCAAAGTGCTGTCCCATTCCTCGCGTTTGTACCATTTAGAGCCCTTGCACTCTCATGGCACTCTCATACACTCTCATGGCACTCTCATGGCACTCTCATGGCACTCTCATGGCACTCTCATGGCACTCTCATGGCACTCTCATGGCACTCTCATGGCACTCTCATGGCACTCTCATGGCACTCTCATGGCACTCTCATGGCACTCTCATGGCACTCTCATGCACGTGAGGTCACCCAAAGGGTGTGGGGCTCAGGGTGTGGGGCTCAGGGTGTGGGGCTCAGGGTGTGGGGCTCAGGGTGTGGGGCTCAGGGTGTGGGGCTCAGGGTGTGGGGCTCAGGGTGTGGGGCTCAGGGTGTGGGGCTCAGGGTGTGGGGCTCAGGGTGTGGGGCTCAGTGTGTGGGGCTCAGTTCTCAGGGCTCAGTGTGTGGGGCTCAGTTCTCAGGGCTCAGTGTGTGGGGCTCAGTTCTCAGGGCTCAGGGTGTGGGGCTCAGTGTGTGGGGCTCAGTTCTCAGGGCTCAGGGTGTGGGGCTCAGTGTGTGGGGCTCAGGGTGTGGGGCTCAGTGTGTGGGGCTCAGTTCTCAGGGCTCAGTGTGTGGGGCTCAGTTCTCAGGGCTCAGTGTGTGGGGCTCAGTTCTCAGGGCTCAGGGTGTGGGGCTCAGTGTGTGGGGCTCAGTTCTCAGGGCTCAGGGTGTGGGGCTCAGGGTGTGGGGCTCAGGGTGTGGGGCTCAGGGTGTGGGGCTCAGGGTGTGGGGCTCAGGGTGTGGGGCTCAGGGTGTGGGGCTCAGGGTGTGGGGCTCAGGGTGTGGGGCTCAGGGTGTGGGGCTCAGTTCTCAGGGCTCAGGGTGTGGGGCTCAGGGTGTGGGGCTCAGGGTGTGGGGCTCAGGGTGTGGGGCTCAGGGTGTGGGGCTCAGGGTGTGGGGCTCAGGGTGTGGGGCTCAGTGTGTGGGGCTCAGTGTGTGGGGCTCAGTTCTCAGGGCTCAGTGTGTGGGGCTCAGTTCTCAGGGCTCAGTGTGTGGGGCTCAGTTCTCAGGGCTCAGGGTGTGGGGCTCAGTGTGTGGGGCTCAGTTCTCAGGGCTCAGGGTGTGGGGCTCAGGGTGTGGGGCTCAGGGTGTGGGGCTCAGGGTGTGGGGCTCAGGGTGTGGGGCTCAGGGTGTGGGGCTCAGGGTGTGGGGCTCAGGGTGTGGGGCTCAGGGTGTGGGGCTCAGTGTGTGGGGCTCAGTGTGTGGGGCTCAGTTCTCAGGGCTCAGGGTGTGGGGCTCAGGGTGTGGGGCTCAGGGTGTGGGGCTCAGGGTGTGGGCTCAGGGTGTGGGGCTCAGTGTGTGGGGCTCAGTGTGTGGGGCTCAGTGTGTGGGGCTCAGTTCTCAGGGCTCAGTGTGTGGGGCTCAGTTCTCAGGGCTCAGTGTGTGGGGCTCAGTCCTCAGGGCTCAGTGTGTGGGGCTCAGTTCTCAGGGCTCAGGGTGTGGGGCTCAGTGTGTGGGGCTCAGTGTGTGGGGCTCAGGGTGTGGGGCTCAGGGTGTGGGGCTCAGGGTGTGGGGCTCAGGGTGTGGGGCTCAGGGTGTGGGGCTCAGGGTGTGGGGCTCAGGGTGTGGGGCTCAGGGTGTGGGGCTCAGGGTGTGGGGCTCAGGGTGTGGGGCTCAGGGTGTGGGGCTCTGGGGGGTGGGCTCAGGGTGTGGGGCTCAGGGTGTGGGGCTCAGGGTGTGGGGCTCAGTGTGTGGGGCTCAGTGTGTGGGGCTCAGTGTGTGGGGCTCAGTGTGTGGGGCTCAGTGTGTGGGGCTCAGTGTGTGGGGCTCAGTGTGTGGGGCTCAGTGTGTGGGGCTCAGGGTGTGGGGCTCAGGGTGTGGGGCTCAGGGTGTGGGGCTCAGTGTGTGGGGCTCAGTGTGTGGGGCTCAGTTCTCAGGGCTCAGGGTGGACATGTTTGGGCCAGTATCTGCTGTAGCCTTTTGGGCTATCTCCCACAGGGGGATATTTCACCTGCTGGGTCTAAAGGCAAACAGAGGTACGATATGTAAATCTTAATCAAGAGCCAAAAAATCTAACAGACTAATTACCACAGCATCTCTTTTAAGAGTTTAATTGTAACAATCTGGACTTAATTCATCTTCTCATTCTGTAAAGATAGTAATATGACCCTTTATTCATAAATAAAATAACATACCTGGTGTCTCGCAAAAACTGTATTCGTGTTTCATAAAGGTGTCATGAATGATCACTGCAACGGTCTCACCTAGAGTGATTATGAGATCCCTACAATGGAGGGGATGAGGCCACAAATTTTGAAAGTTTATACAAAAAAAGCCTTTATTTTAATGCACCTGGGGCCACATGTATAAACAGTGATGAGTGGAAAAATGTCCTCAGAAAGTCGTGTATAATATAACACGTGCCATGAGAATCTGCGTACCTCTGCACAAGACGGACACCATATGGACGCAATGTTTGGAGTCCATGTGATATGGCGACACCGTGACAGAAAGGCAGAGGTAGAAAATGCAGATTTCCAACTTTCACCGTGAGCGCTCTTTTATGCATTCTTTTACTTAGAGTTTTATACATGTGGCCCCTGGCATCCTAACTGCATGTTACAGTACCAGTGCGGAACATAATGGCTCGTCCTGCCAGTATTTCTGAGCAATGTGATCCTGGATTACGAGGGACACCACAATCTATTTAAAGCTCATTTAAATCCCAGTGCTCCGAAGCTTCATTTCCTTGAATGATTGGTAAGGTAGCGGTAATATCCCAGCAGCCTTCAACCGCAGAGAGGCGGAGGATCGTTTTCAGTGTAACTATTTTATGTTCCGAATCACATTCATTTATATGCTAATTTTGGTCACGGCTCAATTAACCAGCGTTTATGAATGGAGCAAGGGCACAAATCAATGGTGTGAGTTCATATCACCATGGAAACATAAATGATAACACTTATGGATACCTGCTTCAGTGCTCCGCCTGGGCTCCACCTCCCCCAGAGGAGTTTGACAGTACAGGAGGAGGGGCTTAGCAAACATTGTGGGAGGGGCTAAGCAGCCTTGAGGCAGGGGCTTAGTGCCACAATGGGGGCTGATTGGCCAAGGAGCCATAGGGGAGGGGCTTAACGGTCAGTTTTAATAAAACTCACTTGATTCCTGGCACCTTGCAGTGTTTGGGCCTGGACAGCACATTCTGAAAATTGAACATAGACACCCAATGAGGAAAAAACTGCAGCCCTTTCTCCAACCAATCAGAAAACAGTACTGAAGAGATGGAGCCCCCTGGAGGGTGGGAGGGGCAGTTCCTCTACCTGTTTGTCCCAACTCTGGTTCTGTCCGTCTTTATCTGCCTCCAACTCGGCATCTTCAACTCCTGGCACAGTGAGGAGGAGAACTGAGGAGAGAAAAAAACTGCTCAACCTGAAGACGAGCGTTTAATTCCCCAAACTTCACCTCGCTCTGCAGACGAGCGTTTAATTCCCCAAACTTCACCTTAATTCCCCAAACTTCACCTCGCTCTGCAGACGAGCGTTTAATTCCCCAAACTTCACCTCGCTCTGCAGACGAGCGTTTAATTCCCCAAACTTCACCTCGCTCTGCAGACGAGCGTTTAATTCCCCAAACTTCACCTCGCTCTGCAGACGAGCGTTTAATTCCCCAAACTTCACCTCGCTCTGCAGACGAGCGTTTAATTCCCCAAACTTCACCTCGCTCTGCAGACGAGCGTTTAATTCCCCAAACTTCACCTCGCTCTGCAGACGAGCGTTTAATTCCCCAAACTTCACCTCGCTCTGCAGACGAGCGTTTAATTCCCCAAACTTCACCTCGCTCTGAAGACGAGCGTTTAATTCCCCAAACTTCACCTCGCTCTGCAGACGAGCGTTTAATTCCCCAAACTTCACCTCGCTCTGCAGACGAGCGTTTAATTCCCCAAACTTCACCTCGCTCTGCAGACGAGCGTTTAATTCCCCAAACTTCACCTCGCTCTGCAGACGAGCGTTTAATTCCCCAAACTTCACCTCGCTCTGCAGACGAGCGTTTAATTCCCCAAACTTCACCTCGCTCTGCAGACGAGCGTTTAATTCCCCAAACTTCACCTCGCTCTGCAGACGAGCGTTTAATTCCCCAAACTTCACCTCGCTCTGCAGACGAGCGTTTAATTCCCCAAACTTCACCTCGCTCTGAAGACGAGCGTTTAATTCCCCAAACTTCACCTCGCTCTGCAGACGAGCGTTTAATTCCCCAAACTTCACCTCGCTCTGCAGACGAGCGTTTAATTCCCCAAACTTCACCTCGCTCTGCAGACGAGCGTTTAATTCCCCAAACTTCACCTCGCTCCCGGGTTTCCCGGGAAATCCAGTCTAAAAAAACAGGGGCGTTCTAGTAGGTTATAATCAAATGTGCGGCCACACTTATTGGTTTACAGGCTACCGGCATCCATATGCCATATTAAACTATCTTTCAGCACCATGGCATTCTCCACTAGCGTACTATTGGCTGAGATTCTTGACCATCAATAACAACAAACTGTTCTTCAAAGACGTTTTATTAATAAAAGCAACATATTTTCTGTACAAAATTATGGCTGCTTTGGAACTTTGGACATCTAAACAAAGGCTATAGGGCTATTAGGCCTATCTAAACCTTGATAAGTATTAACGCTGGCAATAACTGTTCCCGACAAAAAGGCTTTAGGTCTACAGGCAAATGGCCTGTGTTTAAGGAAAAGGACTATACGCCCCCTCAAAAAATAATGCCTACACATTTTTACCCTCTGCTTTGAAATGTCGAGGGTTTCAGCGGTGAATGCCCAAAACTGAAAATTTTTGAAATAAAGTAACGTGTGTTATGCAGAAATTTCTCACGTTTATAACAAGCCAATAAATAAAACCTAAATAAAATATTTAGGAACTGAGAATGTGAGTAATACGCCGACATTATATAGCCTAAGCAAATGTTATGGCATAAATACAATAACTTAATATGATGGCATAAATACAATATCTCCATCAAGACACATCAGCAAATATACGCTAGCCTAACATTGTGAAATGAGGGATGTTTAGCCGTAGGCTACGAGTTGGTAAGAAAAGCGAAGGTATCTAATATACTTGCAACTTGCTCTAAGAATTCCAGCTTGTTTTGTAATTATAGCTGGGCTATATTCCTGCAAAATGCGATGTCCTGGAATAACAAAACTATGGGTTTGCGTTAATTATTAGGCTGCCCCTCGTCCCTATCCACGGTTGCCCCCTAGTGGTAGCCAAGTCATTGATGTCTCAATTATAGTAGCCTATTCTTTTCTCTGAAATAAATTTACAGCTTTAAAAAAAACGACATTTTGCCTCGTTAGTATTAAGTTTATCAAAATTATTTCACACGTTGCTTGACATAATTTTGCTCTCCATGTTTGGAGCAGGTATATTGAGCAACTATTTCCTGTGCGTGCGCTAGCAACGTTCACGTGCTCTAAAGTGAAATCAGTTACCAAGTTTTCACTTGTCAATAAGCAGTCATGAGTCGGCGTCAGTTTTTTCAAATGGTGGATACTGCATTTTGGAAATAAACTTGATATATTGATTATTTTATTGTATTTAATTAGGCCAAATATAATGCAAGAGTTATTTATCTGCACTGCCCATGTTAAATTTCCTGGTTTCCCGACGTCACTCCCGGTCAGGAAAGGGAAGGAATTGTGATGGGGAATACCGGGATCTTGGGAACCAGGATTAATCACTACTGCAGACACACAGCGCACGCTTTAGGACTGGTGTTAAACCTACAAACACAGCGCCACCTCCAGGACTGGAGTTAAACCTGCAAACACTGCGTCCCTACAGGACTGGAGTTAAACCTACAAATACAGCGCCCCCTCCATTACTGGAGTTTGTGACCCCTACTCTAGATTATCAGGGTGCGTCTCAATATTCTTCACTCCTGTCCTCCTGTCCTCC
The DNA here is from genome assembly GCA_022702515.1 of Ilyophis sp. 1 JC-2022. Classification (NCBI taxonomy): domain Eukaryota; kingdom Metazoa; phylum Chordata; class Actinopteri; order Anguilliformes; family Synaphobranchidae; genus Ilyophis; species Ilyophis sp. 1 JC-2022. Next base: position 149,323,956 of record CM040395.1, read on the forward strand.
TTTCCTCCACTCCCCCACTACCACTCCTCTCCTACCCGGAAGTGTGCAAAACAGCCTGCATATTTCAAGTACAAGTAGTTGCATGTTGAGTATACAATGCACCTGACATTGGGGTTTGCGTCGAGACATTAATTAGTTTCCGGGGCACGGAGGAGAGGAAGAGGTAGTGGAGAAAAGGAGGATGCATTTTTAGAGTATTGGAACACACCCTCAGAAGTCCTAATGCTTGAGCCAGGAGCACGCCACTTCCTCATTCTTACACTTTCACACATGGCAACTGAATTTGCCATTTGAGCAAGGCGTTTGAAGTAATACATTTCAAAAATACATTTAAACAATTATGGCCTCTGAACAACCTTATTGCCTTCTGGTATATCACTGTGGTAAAGGCAGCTTGAATTATGCATTTGGTTTGATATTGGTAAAAAAGCAAACATTTCCTGGCCTCAAATATGTGATTTATCTCAGATATTCCCAGAATCACAACTCCTACAAAAAAAAACAGTAAAGTCAAACCCCAAAACCAGCCAAATAATACCACATGCTGTTTCCATGCGTGTGCAAACCCCAAAACCAGCCAAATAATACCACATGCTGTTTCCATGCGTGTGCAAACCCCAAAACCAGCCAAATAATACCACGTGCTGTTTCCATGCGTGTGAATTTGTCTGGCACCCCTGCAGATGGCTACACTCTGTTTGTTTGTAAATAACTCGGGATTCAGAACTTGTGTTTTGGTTTTTGGTTCTTGCTTAGCGCCGTTAATTTGCCAGCCCTTCATTGATGTCACATGTCCATACTCGTCCGTCTGGGAATGTCGTTAGTCAGGTCTGGTCCCAGGACTCAAATTAAGCAGGTGAATACACTTCTATTCTCCTGCACTGTAAGTCACTTTGCTGAATGAATGTAATGTAAAATGTAACGTATGATATAATGTATGTGGTTTGCCAAATGTACATTTACATTACTTTACAGGCATTTAGCAGACGCTCTTATCCAGAGCGACTTACACAGCATTCATTTATACAGCTGGATATGTACAGAAGTAATTCAGATGAAGTACAACGGGGATACAACGGCAGTGTCCTACCTGGGAATTGAACCGGCAACCTTTGTGTTGCGTGCAATTCTCTAACCACTAGTGCTTCAGTGATATTAAATGTCCTGTTAGCCTGTTAGCCTGTTAGCCTGGTCCCAGTACTCAAATTAAACAGGTGAATGCGCTTCTATTCTCCTACACTGTAAGACATTTTGGATAAGAACATTTTATACATTAATGTAAATGTACTGTAAAATGTAAGGTATGATAATTATGATGTATGGTGGATTACCAAATGTGCATGAATGCTCAATGGCCTACAATATACCTTCGAGGAAGAGGAAGAAGCCCTGGTGCACTTATGGATGCAGGTGACCTACAGGTGAGCGGTTACCTCTTTTCAGCTGCAGTTCCTGGGATCCTCCCACATAGCCGTCCTGAGGAGCAGGGTTAAGGGTGCTTTGGTGTAGGGCAGAGTCTGAATTGGTCCTACGGGGGTACAAGAAACGGGGATACAGACACCCCCAGTCAGCCCAGAGGTCCACACTCCAACGAGGGCACCACTGAGAAGGGTCAAAGGTCAAAGGCGTCATTAGCTTAGCTTAGCTTACCTCCTCCAGCTGGTGTCAGGCGGGGGTGACAGGTACACGGCTCCATAGGGACAGCTGTCAATGTGACGCACACAAAATTAAGGACGATAAAAAAACAGGCATCTGCTCTTCAGAACTGACTTACTGACTGACTGACTGATAACTGACTGACTGGCTGATAGCTGACTGACTGGCTGATAGCTGACTGACTGGCTGATAGCTGACTGACTGACTGATAACTGACTGACTGGCTGATAGCTGACTGACTGGCTGATAGCTGACTGACTGATAACTGACTGACTGGCTGATAGGTGACTGACTGACTGGCTGATAGCTGACTGACTGGCTGATAGCTGACTGATAACTGACTGACTGGCTGATAGCTGACTGACTGACTGGCTGATAGCTGACTGACTGGCTGATAACTGACTGACTGGCTGATAGCTGACTGACTGGCTGATAGCTGACTGAGATCTGGCAGACTTACAGGCTGATTAACATGGCTGACAGACTGACTGATTTCCTGACCGACAGACTGGCTGGCTGGTTAGCTGAGTAACTGACTAACTGAATGTCTATCCAGCTGACTGAGTGACTCCCATAGCCACACATCTGTAGTGTAAAGCTGGTTTTGATGCGGCTAGGACAGAGGACGGAGAAAGGATATCTGGCGGCCATGTTTATCCACAGACAGGGGCCTGCGGTGCGGGGATGTGATGCGGTTGCGTTCGCGGTAAACCCGATCCACCAGGCCGTGGTGTCGCGTGCTTCGACTCGTGTCCAGACCTCCTGTCTGGAAGGAAGCCTGCGGAGGAGTCCAAACACAGGCCAGAAAAATTGGGCATTGCAGATAGATTGAACCTGAACCCTCTTATTAGAAAAAGCGTATTTCACTGCTTTAGCATATGAATAAGATATAATATTACATTAATACATAAACCAAACAAATAAAAAGATGGAAACACTCACCTGAAAAGGCAGGTCAGTGGTGCCGTTTCCGATCTGGTTGACGTTGGGTAACGAGCCTCCGTAGTACTGCCCACGATTCTGACCAAGCTGCAGATACTGGGTTTTCTGTGACTGTAACTGTGCGGTGTGGGGGGGGTGTGGGCACGGAGAGAGAGGGGGGGGGGGGGTGTGGGCACGGAGAGAGAGGGGGGGGGGGGGGGGGGTGGGCACGGAGAGAGAGAGGGGGGGGGGGGGGTGGGCACGGAGAGAGAGATAGGGGGGGGGGGGGTGGGCACGGAGAGAGAGATAGGGGGGGGGGGGGGTGGGCACGGAGAGAGAGATAGGGGGGGGGGTGGGGTGGGCACGGAGAGAGGGGGGGGGGGGGGTGTGGGCACGGAGAGGGGGGGGGGGGGGGGCATTGAGAGAGAGAGAGAGGGGGGGGGGGGGTGGCACAGGGAAAATCAAACAAAAAAAGGCGAATTAGCCAACAGTGCAAATTCTGCGGCACACCGCACACAGCGTAACAAACTGTCACTTACAAAGCTAAAAAAGCATGATCCTTTCTCTGTATTTCCACAACTTAGATTACATTCATTTAGCACATAATCATATCCAGAGAGACTTAAAACGTGTAGAGAGAACATGCGTGCGTCCAGCTGATTAATATAAGCTATCATGGCCGAGCTGGTTACCATCCCTCCAGGCCAGCTGAGTACAGACGCTACATCAGTACAGACACGTGGAGCGATCACCATGTGATTTTCACCAGTGCGGGCGAGGGTTCAAATCCTGCCGTGACACTTTCTTAGCTGTGATCCCATCTGTATCTATTACCCTCTCTGCTTTCTACCCGTCTGTATCTATTACCCTCTCTGCTTTCTACCCGTCTGTATCTATTACCCTCTCTGCTTTCTACCCGTCTGTATCTATTACCCTCTCTGCTTTCTACCCGTCTGTATCTATTACCCTCTCTGCTTTCTACCCGTCTGTATCTATTACCCTCTCTGCTTTCTACCCGTCTGTATCTATTACCCTCTCTGCTTTCTACCCGTCTGTATCTATTACCCTCTCTGCTTTCTACCCGTCTGTATCTATTACCCTCTCTGCTTTCTACCCGTCTGTATCTATTACCCTCTCTGCTTTCTACCCGTCTGTATCTATTACCCTCTCTGCTTTCTACCCGTCTGTATCTATTACCCTCTCTGCTTTCTACCCGTCTGTATCTATTACCCTCTCTGCTTTCTACCCGTCTGTATCTATTACCCTCTCTGCTTTCTACCCGTCTGTATCTATTACCCTCTCTGCTTTCTACCCGTCTGTATCTATTACCCTCTCTGCTTTCTACCCGTCTGTATCTATTACCCTCTCTGCTTTCTACCTGTCTGTATCTATTACCCTCTCTGCTTTCTACCCTTCTGTATCTATTACCCTCTCTGCTTTCTACCCGTCTGTATCTATTACCCTCTCTGCTTTCTACCCGTCTGTATCTATTACCCTCTCTGCTTTCTACCCGTCTGTATCTATTACCCTCTCTGCTTTCTACCCGTCTGTATCTATTACCCTCTCTGCTTTCTACCTGTCTGTATCTATTACCCTCTCTGCTTTCTACCTGTCTGTATCTATTACCCTCTCTGCTTTCTACCCGTCTGTATCTATTACCCTCTCTGCTTTCTACCCGTCTGTATCTATTACCCTCTCTGCTTTCTACCTGTCTGTATCTATTACCCTCTCTGCTTTCTACCCGTCTGTATCTATTACCCTCTCTGCTTTCTACCCGTCTGTATCTATTACCCTCTCTGCTTTCTACCCGTCTGTATCTATTACCCTCTCTGCTTTCTACCCGTCTGTATCTATTACCCTCACTGCTTTCTACCCGTCTGTATATATTACCCTCTCTGCTTTCTACCCGTCTGTATCTATTACCCTCTCTGCTTTCTACCCATCTGTATATATTACCCTCACTGCTTTCTACCCGTCTGAATAAAGCAGAACATTGTGAAAGGGTTAGGGTTAGGGTTAGGGTAAGATGAGTGCAAGTTAGCGGCATTAACTAGAAAGAGAGAGAGAAAGTCAGTACATGGCGGGTATTTCACAAAGCAGGATTACTGAGTTAGTTGGATAACTGAGTAAAACCCGGAACCCTCCCAAATCTGGACCATGGACTGAAGTAAAAAGGGCTAACTCAGTAATCTTGCTTGGCGAAACAGAGCCCAGGAGTCGTTAACCCTGGTCCTGGAGAGCCACACAGTTAACTCGCAACACCTGGTTTCTTGGATACAAACAGGGTGCTGATTTTATGGTGAAAACAAACTGTATCAGTCCCTGTGGTTCTCTGTGATCAGAGATAGGGACTCTGTGATCAGAGATAGGGACTCTGTGATCAGAGATAGGGACTCTGTGATCAGAGATAGGGACTCTGTGATCAGAGATAGGGACTCTGTGATCAGAGATAGGGACTCCGTGATCAGAGATAGGGACTCCGTGATCAGAGATAGGGACTCGACTCTGTGATCAGAGATAGGGACTCCGTGATCAGAGATAGGGACTCCGTGATCAGAGATAGGGACTCCGTGATCAGAGATAGGGACTCCGTGATCAGAGATAGGGACTCCGTGATCAGAGATAGGGACTCCGTGATCAGAGATAGGGACTCCGTGATCAGAGATAGGGACTCCGTGATCAGAGATAGGGACTCATTCCCCAGAAGTTGAGTTTTAACATCTTTTAGTGTGCAGGGAATCATTTTACAGTTTTTCTAAATTGGATGCAGTCCATTCCAAATGTCCGTTACTAAGTGCTGTGTGGTAACGGACCTTTTTGCTGTGCAAAATAACAATTGAAAAAATTGTATTGTATTGACCTACCAGGGCTGGAACAGACAACCTGCTCGCTCACCCAATCCCCAATCTACAAAAAATTTACTTTTCATTATTTATTTTTATTTAATTTTTTTAATCACCATGGGATTTGGGAAAACAAAGCAGACTTTCTGAAACCCTCTTCGTCCTTTCCTGCGGACGGTCATTGTAAAAGTGCGGCGGAGCGGTTGCGCGAGCCGAGGGCACTGCAGTGTGCTGAAATTCACCCAGCGCGCACCAAGAGATACCGCCCGGCGCTCGCTGACCGCCTTTCCGTGGCCAAGGGATACCGCCCGGCGTCACTGGACCCAGGACAGGTTCATTCATTCCTTTGCTATTGCACTGCGTCGGACGAAAAAGACACGGCGCATGCGCAGGCAAAAGACAGGCGAGATGACAGAACGCAACATTTGGTTTCTCAGCGTTGTTCTATCGTTATTCTATCGTTATTTGTCCACAAGCGAACGTTTTTGTTAAAATGGCTTTACTGCTTTACATAATTGATAAAATGCTTATCACGTAGCTAAATATTCCAAACAGAAAATAAAAAAGTGTCCTGTAGGCTACTGTAAAACTGGACGCAATTGACCCGATTTTTGACTTGTCCATTCACAAAAATACGGCATCCCCAGTTGAATCACGAAACACTGAACGGCTGCAAAATATTTTTTTTTTAGCGTTGCATCGCCTAGTCTCACGACACCACACTTTTAGCAATACATCTCCATTCATGGCTTTTACTGAGTCCAACGGATTAAATAAAAGGCTGCGTTTTAGGGGATTAGCTCAGCCGTTTCACAAAACATCTGATTTACATAAAATATTTTCGTTTAGAAATAATCTCAATATAACTAGCTACTAGCCTACATGATTGAAAAGTAACAACTTTACTTCTCAAGAATAAATAAATAATTTGCAGCAAGATGTCGATAGCATTTAGCTCAAAAATATCAGCAACCTCATTACTAAGCAAACAACTCACTGTCGCCTTGTGAGAATAAAATGTGTGCAAAGATAAGAAATTGTACATTATCAATGATATTAAATTATTCATAAAATGCCTATTTGCCCTTCACATCTCTCTTTAATGCAAGGCTAAATTGGATTTAGCTAATGCTTACAAATGTGCCAATAATAAAAAAAATTAAATATCATCTCGATCGCAGAACCAAAACTACTGAATAAAAAGAAATAGAAATATTCGCTAGAAATATTGCCCTTTTAGTGTGGTAAATATTGCAGAAGTCCGCGCTCCTCTCGCCAGGGGAGTTCGATTCGCCTCGTCAAAACCCGCCCCCTTTGAACCGTGCACTCATGCAGAGAAAACAAAACACACTTGATACTGAAATTGACCCCACTGCAGGGATTCACCACTTTTCCGATATTGTAAAGGCGAATGAGCGAGCCGTTTATGAATCACACAGATATGCTCCCGCGCTGAGTTTTAACCGGCAGCGACGATCGCCCATCATTCTCACAGAAACTGCGAACTTGCAGCGCCGGGGTTCACATTCACCTAGAATTTACTTAATAGTGCCAAGCGAACCCCAACCAAGCTTGTCAGCTGGAGTACTACAGACCAACTCATTGATATTTTCCCTCCATGGTTAGCTGTTTCTCTCTTGCTCATCTCTTTACAGAACATACCGACGACTAGGCTATTCTTCCAAAAACAATTACGGGATGTGGCATAACTGGGAGATGGGTGAAAATCTGTTATCATTTTTGGTGCGAACTGTCAAACGCGCATACGCACGCTCCTGCCATTTGCCAGCAAGTGCAACCCCTCCGCTCTTGGGACTTACACATTATTTCCCATGCTGGCGTTAAGCAAAAACACTGCACTGACACGCCACGGAGGTTAAAATTCCTCCGCTCGTGAGCAACCATACCTATGAATTACTGCTTGCACTCACTGATGTTTTGTTATTGAGCAGGTTAGCCGGTGACGGTTAGCTAGCTGTCTATACTACCTCTATAGCCACGGCACGGGTGCCATACGCACATTCTGCACATTAGAAGCGTATCTAAGAAACAGAGACGCTTACCCGCGCTGCCCTGGTAATGCTCAGCTCTTTCATCACCTCCTCGAACGCCGCAGTCTCCTCTGCCTGCTTCTGGTTATGTAAAGCGATTTTCTCGCTGAATTTCCGCGGATTGTTCGAGGTCGCCATATTGTGCTGCTCTCTCTCTCTCTCTCTCTCTCTCTCTCTCGCTCCCTCTTTCCTTCAATGAGACGTAGCGTGCCCACGTCCGTGCGCGTGGGCGTAGTCAAATACGCGCATCTGGAACGCCCGCATTTTCTGCACTTTTCTTTCCCCCAGCTTTGATCTTTTGAGAATTTGCACTTGGGCGAAAAGGCTAAACAAGTGAAAAATCTGATTCAGCACTGTGGCAAAGTAAATTATCCGTTTTGTTCTAAAAATGAAACATTGTCCACGAGCAGAACCCTGCACTTTGTTTCCTACTAATTGTCTAGTTCACAGTAATCATATTAAGTGGCCACTTTATTAGGTACACCTATCTAGTACTGGGTAGGACTCCCTTTTCCATCCAGAACAGCTTGTGTTCTTTGTGGCATAAATTCAACTAGGTGCTGTAAACATTCCTTAGTCCATGCTGACTCGATAGCATAACACAGTTCCTGCAGATATTTCAGCCACGCATTCATGCCGCGAACCTCTCTGTCCACCTCATTCCAAAAAAACGCTCTTTTGGATTGTGACCTTGGGACTGAGCAGGCTACTGGAGTAACTGAAATCAGCGTCATGTTCGTGGAAGCAGCTTGAGGTGGTGTGTGCTTTGTGACATGGTGCACTATCCTGCTGGAAAGATAGTAGACTGTGGCCATAAAGGGATGTGCATGGTCAGCAGCAATGCTTAGGTATGCTGTGGTATTCAAATGATGCTCAATTTGTATTAAAGGGTCTAATGTGTGCAAAGGAAGCATTCCCACACCATTACAGCACCAGCAGCAGCCTGCACTGTCGACACAAAACAGGATGGATCCATGATGGATTCATGCTGTTAACGGCTAATTCTGACCCTTCCATCTGCATGTTGCAGCGTAAATCGAGATTCGTTAGACCAGACGACGTTCTTCCAATCTTCAATTGTCCAGTTGTGGTGATCTGTTGTCCAGTTGTGGCGATCACATGCCCGCTGTAGTCGCATATTTCTGTTCTTAGCTGACCAGAGTGGAACCCGGCGTGGTCTCCTGCTGCTGTGCGGCCCGTCCACTTCAAGGTCGGACGCGTTGTTCGTTCATAGATGCCCTTATGCACACCAAACAGCTGTTATCTGAGCACTTGTGGCCTTTCTGTTCATTCGAACGAGTCTGCCCATTCCTCTCTGACCTCTCTCAGTAACAAGGTACGAGTCTGCCCATTCCTCTCTGACCTCTCTCAGTAACAAGGTACGAGTCTGCCCATTCCTCTCTGACCTCTCTCAGTAACAAGGTGTGTTTTCACCCACAGATCTACTGCTCACTGTATGTTTTCTGTTTATGGCACCATTCTCTGTAAACTCTCAAGACTGTCGTGCCTGAAAATCCCAGGAGGGCAGCCATTACTCAGATTCTGGAGCCAATCATACTGTGGCCAAAGTTGCTTAGATCATGTCTTTCCCATTCTAATGTTTGGCTGAACAATGACTAAACCTATTCATAGTGTTTGCTTTAAATATTGAAATGCAGCCACACGATTCGCTGTTTGGAGGAGCAAGCTATTTGTGTTACCGGGCAGGTGTGTCTAATAGAGTGGGTGCTGAATGTATATTGTGCCTCATTATTAGACATATTTGTAATAAAAACAAAGTGTCCCGTGTATATTAGCCTTCCTGAAAACATGTCTTGTGGGGATACTGCAGATGAAAATGTCCATGGGCCTAGTTCTCTAGTTCTCTGTTTTTGACCCATTTGTTTCCACTTCTCACTCACAATGCAGCCTCAGACCGCCGAGTCTCAATAGTGAAATGCCAGAAGCTAAAAAAAAAAAACCAGTGAGGGCTTTTTCCTCAGAGATACACAGGGGATAATGAGCTTAACCTTGGAAATTTTGAGCAACAACACATTGAATGCGCAGTGAAAGCCGTGTGCAGTTCTGCTTGCCCCCGGAACAGGTCGGAGATAAAAGAGCTGCGAGTTACCAAGGAAACAGCATAGAATGCCAGAGAGCGTGAGGGGCCGCAGGTGGGCTGGGTTGTTTTACAACATTTCAATTTTCTGAAAAGTTTCTCAGCCCCTGTGGAAAAACTATGCCCTCCCCATAGGACAATATGATGTTTGTTATGCAAAAAAAATAAAAAATAAACACATAGCTTACAATATGTGTATCTTTATCCAACCAGCTAACAGCTTAAAAACAGTTCTGAAATGGTGAGAATTGATTTCTAAATTATAATTAAACCAAGTCAGTCATTATTAATGTACTGTCTAAAAATGTTAAATGTAATCTTTCAGAGTTGATATAACACACCATATACGCTATGTATTCGGGATTTTGAGTTTCCATTTGTGCTATAAAAAAAAAATGACAGCAGATGGGCTTCACCAGTTACACATGGATAGAATGAAACATAAGTCACAGACATACAGTGCCCTCCACTATTATTGGCACCCCTGGTAAAAATGAGTAAAAAGGGTGATAAAAAATTTACTGTTTGGTGAATTAGCTTAATCTCACACTGAGAAAATGAGAAAGATTTACTTCAAGATTTACTTATCATGAGAAAAAAAAATCCCTCATCAAGAAATAATTATTTTTAACAAAACCATGTGTGCCACAATTATTGGCACTCTTGCATTTATATATAGAATAAAGTAATCATCTTTAATATTTGGTCGCATGCTTTGCATGCCATGACTTCCTGATGTCTGTGACCCAACATCAAAAGACTCTTGACCTTATTTTCTGGTACTCTTACAAGCGATACTATAACGTCTCTGCATTTGAATGGATCTCTATGGGAATTGGGGCATGGGACTAGATTTAGCTGTAAATTACACTGGAACAGTATGGAACACATGGTTGGCTAAATGGCTTTGTCATCAAGGGTGGAATTTGTATGTTTGTGCACATGCTTGTTTGTATCGCTTGTGTACATGCTTGTGTGCTGTGTGTGCGTGCTTGTGTGTCTTGTGTGAGTGTGGGGGGATGAGTGTGTGCTGTGGTGCTGTGTATATTCGTGTGGGCTTAGTTTCAGAACAAGCAATTGCAATTTTAAAGAGTGGACTTTTGGCCATTGAATGCCCTGGTCTTTACCCTTTGGACTTTGAATGGCCTTTGGCCATAACTACTGACTTAACTGCGGAGTGTGTACCATCAGTGCACGCCTTGGTCTTCTATACTGCCTACTTTACACCCTGGACATCATCCTGACTCCTCTCCTTACATCGCATAGCCATTGTGTATAGTGGGGTGTGTGTGTGTTTATGGGCCTTGAACACCTGAGAAATGACGACGAAAGCCAGTCTTGTGTTGACAATGTGGATAGACTGAACTGTGCAAGCTACTCTCCCAACCAGGCGAAACAGATTCCCAACAATAATAACTTCTCACTTCTCCATTTAAACACTAGAAGCTTGCAAAAGCATCATGATGATTTAGTTTCTCTCATGACTATCACAGACTATGGCTTTGATGTGGTAGGATGTAGTGAGACCTGGCTGAATGAGAGATCCTATATAGACTCTCTAAACATTGAAGGTTACCAACTCTTCAACAAAAATAGAATGGATAAAGTTGGAGGTGGTGTTTGTCTATATGTGAGGTCCAAACTAAACGCTAGAGTATGTGAGGATTTGATTATCGATGATGGTCTCTCAGACTCTCTATTCATTGAGATCAAAATCAATAAAACCAAAAATTATGTAATTGGAGTGGTCTACCGTCCCCCTGACTCAGATTTCAACATGTTCAGGATGAAACTAGACGAACTCCTGTTCAAACTAAATAGTAACAAAAAGGACTGCATCATACTTGGTGATTACAATATTGATATTGCCAAAAATGATGTGATCAAAAATGATTTTATTAATACTTTACACTCATACTCCTTCTTTCCCACTATAAACATATTTACCAGAGTCACACAGCACACTAAGACCATCATAGATAACATAATCACTAACATACCTAATACGAGCTTAACATCCGGTGTAATCATCTGATATTTCTGACCATTTCCCTATACTCTTATCCATTGATCTAGTGAACAAACATTTATCCCCTAATCACAAAACAAAAGTTAAAGTCCTAAATGAAAGAACAATAAACCATTTGTGTCAGAACTTACAAAATAAAAACTGGGACTCTATCTATCACTTCAGTGATCCCAATTTGGCATACAATTCCCTTATTGGTATCATAACTGAGTCTATCCACTGTACGATCCCCGAAAAGGTGGTTGTAAGCAGTACCAAAGTTCATAAGCCATGGTTGACACAGGGTATCTTAAAATCTATTAACCACAAAAATAAACTGTATAAATGTTATATAAAGAATCCTAATGATATTAACAAGGATAAATACACTAAATTTAGAAACAAACTCACACAGATCATCCGTAAAAGTAAAAGAGATCATTACACCGACTGCCTCAAATCATCACAGGGTGATTCTAAGAAAACATGGCAGGTTCTCAATAGTGCCCTCGGCAGGAACAGTAAAGTTTCAGTTTTACCTGACACCAATAGCTTTACTGGTCAAAATGCAAATTACCTTGCAAACCACTTCAATAATCATTTTGTCTCCATAGGAGAGAATTTTGCTCGGAAAATCATCTCACCCCGGGGAGCGTCTTTCACTCAATATCTTCATGGGGAATATCTCAACTCATTCTTTATGCGCCCAACAGATCATAATGAAATCCTCACAATCATTGGGAACATGAAAAGCTCAAGAACAACCGGAGCGGATGAAATCAGTAGTGTTATTCTTAAGGCCATTGCAAATTTAATCGTAGAGCCACTCACCTACTGTATAAACCTCTCCCTGCTCCATGGGATTGTACCAAAACTTGCAAAAACAGCTAGAATCATTCCAATTTATAAATCAGGAGATAAAAATGACATAAATAATTATAGACCCATATCAATTCTGCCTACACTCTCCAAGGTTCTTGAGAAGGTAGTGTACATGAGGTTGAGTGGCTACTTAGATAAATATAACATACTTGTCCCTTCACAGTATGGTTTTAGAAAACAAAGCACTACCTGCATGGCTATCCTTGATCTCCTAGAAAACATCTATGATGCTATAGACAACAACAAACAGGCCATTGGGATATTTCTGGATCTATCGAAAGCATTCGATACCATTGACTTCGATATATTGCTTGATAAGCTGCAGCATTATGGGATCAGAGGCACAGCATGGAGATGGTTTGAAAGCTACCTCCAGAACAGGGAGCAGTTCGTATGTGTTAATGACCACAAATCAGCATTGAAAACCATCACTTTTGGAGTCCCACAGGGATCCATTCTCGGGCCTCTCCTGTTCACTCTTTATATCAATGACTTTGCTTATGCCTCTGATGCCTTCCATAAGGTCTTATTTGCAGATGATACCAACTTGATCCTGTCACACAAAAATATGCTTGTCTTACAGGAAACTGCAAATAGGGAGTTGTTGAAGGTGGACTTGTGGTTTAAGTGCAACAAATTATCACTAAATATCAATAAAACTAATTACATAATATTTCGTTCCTCAAAAAATACCAACAATGGGGAAAACACCGGTCTCTCCATAAATGGTCAAGTCATTGAAAGAGTACAATCCACCAAGTTTTTGGGTGTAGAAATTGATGAATTCACTAATTTCAAAAGACATATTGATCAATTATTACATAAACTTTCCAAATATGTTGGCTTATTTTTCAAAATAAGACATATCCTCCCACTTTCAGCACTCCTTACACTTTATAAAACTCTGTTTGAACCTCACATTATTTACTGCAATATCATCTGGTGTAATACATTTCCTAGTCATCTCTTAAAGCTACAGTCCCTTCAGAAAAAAATAATACGTGCAATATCTTGGTCAAATTATAATGCCCCTACAGCTTCATTGTTCCACTCATATGGTTTGCTCAAGCTTTCCGAAATTAACACTTATCACAATGCATGCACCATGTACCAGGTGGTAAACAAACTGAACACACGCCTATGTGAGCTTGTGCCAATCTTTCGTCCCCTGCACACACATTATACTAGAAAAAAATATCTCATTACGGGTAAAGTGAGAAAACTGAAGAGCACTAGCATGAGTATAGTGTGCAGGGGACCACAGATTTGGAACATGCTCGATGGTTTCATTAAAATGTCCCAGTCTTTCCTGGCTTTTAAAAAAAATGTAAAGTATAAACTGTTGTCCTTTTATACTTGATGTTACAACTCAAACAGGTGATGAGCGAGTGGGGTGTATGTTTATGTGTTTTCAGTGTGTATGAGTCTGAGATTCAAGTATCGAGTGTGTCTGGGGTGAGGTGATGGATGTGTGTATGGGGAGGGAGGGTAGTTCTTGGGTCCCCGCTACAAGCATTTCTTGCTTACTGGGGTTTCCTTTTCATGCTGCTAGTTGTGTTGTTGCCACTATGTGCTGGATGTACTGTATGTATGTTGTTGTGTTCTTTGTATTGTCCTTGTCCACGATAGCATAGCATGAAATAAATAAATAAAAAATAAATAAAGGGTCTGACGTATCAAGCCTTAAACTATCATAGAAATACAGTAGATATGGATGGATAACTTGAAGGGTTTCTTCTCCCGACTTATTTTTCCATAGAGTTCAATAGAAAAATTTGTCAGGAGAAACAACCCCTAAAGTGATCCATCCATATCTACTGCATATCTGGCAGCAGAGTGATGGTTTGAGGCTCGTTTTATACCTCAGACCCTTGATTACTTAGCCAGTTTACCAACCATGTATTCCATACTGTTCCAGCATAATTTACTGCTAAATCTAGTCCCACTCCCCAATTCCCATAGAGATCCATTAAAATGCAGAAACGTTATAGTATCACTTGTAAGAGTACCAGAAAATTAGATATCAAAAGTCTTTTGATGTTGTTGGGTCACAGACATCAGAAAGTCATGGCATGCAAAGATATGCGACCAAATATTAAAAAGGATTAATTTATTCTATATATAAATGCAGGGGTGCCAATAATTGTGGCACACTTGGTTTTGTTAAAAATAATTATTTCTTGATGAGGGATTTTTTTTTCTCATAATACATTTACTTCAATTAAAGGTTGGATTTCTCATTTTTTCAGTGTGAGATTAAGCTAATTCACCAAACGGTAAATTTTTTATAGCCCTTTTTACTCATCTTTACCAGGGGTGCCAATAATAGAGGGCGCTGTATATACCTATATATAATGGGTGATGGAAATATGACTGCACATTTGTTGGAGGTTTACAGGTTTGGTTTCTTCGGTTTTTGGTTTAGTTTGGTTCAGTCGGGGGTGGGAGGCTATGCAGATAAATTAATGTAAGCCAGCTCGGAGGTCGAGCGGTGCACGTGTGGGAGGGCTTTTCACGCATGGCGCGTGGGTTAGCATCAATTAGCAAACAAGTCAGAGGCGGGATGTAAATATTTAATGCCACCGGCGCGCAGCACAGAAACAGAGGCCCCCCGAGGCCACAAGAGGGCGCCCCATTACCTCTCACGCCAACTGTTTTAATTCAACCAAGAGCGTATTTTACGGAGAGGAGGACAGAGATTGCATTTTTCCCCCGGCAGAGAATTTTACTGAAAACAGATTAGTTCAAATGGTCACTTCTGTAGAACAGTCTATTGTATCACTTTTTACTGGCTAGTGTTGTGGAAGAAAAACATCAAAATACAGCATGTGTCGGATACTTCACTCAATTAATTCTAAATGACAATAACAAAATACATATTTGTAAGCAGGTATAGGCTATATAATAGCATTTTGAAACAACATAAATGCAGATAAACATGTTGTTTGCTGGCTGGCGAACGTGACCTTACTGTGACGTCACATGGGGATGATTCTTTGTGAAACATAACATCACACGCGCATAAATAATACAATAATCATAAAAGGAAACGGCAGAGGTTGAAAGTCCAGGGGTCAAAAAGTAAAAGTCCTGCCATGTGTTTCTTCCACTCATGAACTCAGCCATCTGATTTCACTAACAAGTTATACCTTCCGGCTGAAGAATTGTGCTAATTATCAAATCCAGGTGATAAGAACAAAATGCTGGGGAGGACTTTTATCAGTGGCCAACAGACTTACTTTCTGAACCTAGATTTTCCACCTCTGAGAAAAAGTGCCTTTGAAGACCATGATGCCAACTGCATTTAAAGATGACCGAAGATGTAGCTACACTGTTTTTACACTGATTTAAAGATGACAGAAGATGTAGCTACAGTGTTTTTACACTGATTTAAAGATGACAGAAGATGTACCTAGTGTTTTTACACTGATTTAAAGAGAGAAGAAGATGTAGCTTTTTTTTTTTTTTTATTTATATGAGACAGAATGAGATACACACAGTTTTTTTTTTGATTTATTTAAAGATGAGAGAAGATGTAGCTACAGCATTTTTTTTTTTGATTTGAAAGAAAAAGAAAAATGTTTACAGTTTTTTTTTTTTTTTTAAATGATGGACAGAATGTGTTTGTACCTTTTTTTTTTTTTTTATGAAGATGACAGAAGATGTACAGCAGCATTTTTTTTTTTTATTACAGAAGAGATGACAGAAGATGACATTTTTTTTACATTTTTTTTAAAGATGAAGATGTATGTACAGTGTTTTTTTTTTACTGATTTAACAAGATTTAAGAAGATGTAGCAGATGTTAGCTCCTCACCTAACCCTTAAACCCCTCCCTTAATTACCATCCATTCCATAAAACTTTAGTTAACCCGGGACCGGGGGGGAGGCTTAGGGTTAGTTAGGTTAGGGGTTAGTAGGGGTAGGGTTAGGGTTTAGGTTAGGGTTAGGGGGGTTAGGGTTAGGGTTAGTAGCCAGGTTAGGGTTAGGGTTAGGGTAGGTTAGGGTTAGTAGGGTTTAGGGTTAGGTTAGGTAGGGTTCTCTCTTAGGGTTGGTTTAGGGGGTAGGTTTAGGGGTTAGGTTTAGGTTAGGTTTAGGGGGGTTAGGGTTTTAGGGTTAGGTTAGGTTAGGGTTAGGGTAGGGTTAGGGGTTAGGGTTAGGGTTTCTGTCCCCTCTTCTTCCCGAGATTTTTTCTCATTTTTCTTCTTTTTTTTTTTTTTTTTTTTTTTTTTTTTTTTTTTTTTTTTTTTTTTTTTTTTTTTTTTACGTTTTCGTTTCGGTTTCCAATTTTTTGTTTTTTTTTTCTTCTTCTTCTCTTCTCTTTCTCTTTCTCTTTACAGTTTTTTTTAGCGAAAATTTAAAAAAAAAATTGAAAAATTTTAAAATTTTTGAAAATTTGTTTTTTAATTTGTTTAAAAATTCTGTATATATTAACAATGATGATTTTTAATGGAGCACAGGCCAGTTAATGAATAAAGATCTTTGTCTGTTGTGATCTTTATGTTTGGTATTTTAGAATTTATATATTAGATTTTTACATTGATACATTGACCATCATTTATTAACGTCAGTTATATGAGGTAGCGTAAGCAGAGCAACGGTAGCGAAGTACGCAACTGCAACCACTGTGTCAGATAGCACACATAAACAAGTTGAACGACAAAGCAAGAACTATAGAAAGAAAGTTTGATTTTAGTTTGCATACAAGTTAGTTTGCATACAGATCAGACCCACACCCTACCAACAAAAACTTGTCAAGAGAAAAAAAACTTCTGTATTGTTGTTGTAATCTGTTGTGTTATGGTTTTGTATTTTTTTTTTAATTTTATATTTTTTTTTTTTTTTAAATTTTTTTAAACTCAAAAAACAAAAGCATAAAAAAAAAAAAAAAAATAAAAAACAAACAAAACAAAGAGTTGAGGGAACTGTGTAATCTAAATGGACACAATTAGAGTACTTTTGGCCAACAAGGGTAAAAAAAAAAAAAATCATTATCCTTTTTTTCCTACAGAGAAACCCGATTGAGGAGGGGAGCCACAGGCCTGTTTCTCCAAAAAGGGCAGGATTCAGATATCCTGATGTGTCACCCAACAGGGGAAAAGGGAGCTTTGATAGGGTGCCACACCTCAACATGTGAACACTAGTTCTGACAAGGACAGACATATTTATAATATAAATAATTTAATATTGTGCCCTGGGTTACAAAATTAAGGGGGGGGGGGGGGAGAACACCTCACCTCAGCCAAACCCGACCAATGATCTTGAGATCAGAGCACATTAGGTCGTTTTCTTTGGGTGGAAAAGACCTTTCAAAGTGTAAGATTAAGGACTTTACCATGGGGTGTTGGCCGAAGAGAGCTTGTAGGAGTTTTACTGACTCAAGTGTTCTGAGGGGAGAAAGGAATATGATTGGTCCAGTGACATGGCCAATGAAATCAGAAAGGAGGCGGGAACTACGGCTTTTGAAAAAAGGAGGGACATATCGTGTCAGTGCGATGCCAATATTAAGGGAGAAGTGCACTTCATGAGGTTATTATTTTCAGAAGTCTGACGTAACGCATAGCAAAAACCTTTGTCCAAATATGGATTTCCAGATCAACGCGAAATATCTCTATGGAAAAAAATTAATGGAGTTTCACGCAATCGTCCCTGTCAGTCAGTGATTTAAGATGCTGGATTTTATCCGGACACATTTCTCTCTTAAATGGCACTGGATCCATTGAATTTTGATGCCGCTTTCTAGCCGAAATAATGATTCTGCTAGAACAAGCTAAAACAACTGCTGCGCATGTTTTATACTACGTCACAGCTAGCGGTTCTGAGATCTCTGGTGAGACAAGTTTTCAATTAAATATATGTAAAAGAGAATTTACAAATCACTGCTTTCCGCTTTTATGTGCATTTTACATACCGTCCCAACGTCTTTGGAATTGGGGTTTGTACATAGAGGGGGTAATATTAAAAAACCCTGTTAGCAAGAATTTTTTTTCTCCATATTTTTACTCTCGACACACAGGTCTAAATTTTTTGATATGAAAGTGATGCTGTAATCTATGTTTCTATTATTTTTATTGTACGTACCTTTTTTCTATTCAGACAATGGACAGTCCCGCTATTCATGATCGCCCCGTCTATTATTCCGGCCAGGCCAACCAGTGGTTTGTTGTGAATGTGAGGGTGGAGTAAGGGCAGAAGGCCAGACGCGACAGAAAGGGGATCAGAAAGTTATCCCTCATAGGGGTTAACCACAAAGTGCGGAGCTAATCCGCGAGGTAGATACAAAAAATTAAAGATGGGAAGAAAAATCGTAGCCGGGCTACGCCAAAACAAATAAACCCTAGAAAAAAAACTCAGACTCGAGATAACAAAACAATAAAACAAAGTGAAATAATTGCTTCAGACTCTCAGCAACAGAGAACCCAAACGAGAAGCAATAACATTAAATAAGAAACAAAGGAGCAGTCTCCGAGAGAACAGTAGAAACCAATGCGGAAAAAGCAAAGCGCAAACGAGAAAACCAATTCCAATAAAAGGAATAACGAACGCTCTTGGCAAGAGAAGTGGTCGCCTATGCACCTAAGAGTATACCGACTTCCAGTCAAACTATAAATGAGCAGGTAAAAGCACCGGAAGACGGAAACCCTGAGCTATATATAGCCGACAGGAAACAAAACACAGGTGCGAGAAATAATGACAGAGCGCGACCAAAATGCACGTGCGTGTCTGTGGAGAATGCATTTTTAAAGAATTGGGACACACGCCTTGTGTTTGACGGCACGCCCATACATTCATGCTACTTCCACCACTTTTTTTGACCGTTTTAGTTTTGCGTGTTTTCCGTCATTACTGTGTTTTAATCAAACTTGTATTCCATTTGTGATAAAATTTTTGTTAATTCAAGCTTTCTTCTACTAAAGTATCACAATTTCCTCGTGGTCGTATCTTCCGATAGGGTAGCAGAGATCGTTAACTGCATGACGCTACCAGTAGGACATTTCGATAAGGTAGAACAAATCGACACACCGGTCCCACGGTTTCACTTTGATGTTTTGAAGCTCTGTCCTTGACCTTCTCATTCGCCAGTCAAGGCTGTTGATCGAGAATCTCAAAGGTAGGGCAGAAAGTTTTAAGGCTTTCTTGAGAATCGATCCTCTCACGTTGTGTAACGTAACCTTGGACGCATTATCTGAGTGTTTATCGTAAAAAAAATCACAGGATGGTATTCGTTGGCAGAACTTCTTACATTTTTGCGCCTGATATTGATTTGGCATCACCCTGTAAAATAGGGTACAAAATACAACCGCAACATGTGTTCAAACTATCTTTATTTTTACATTTTTAATACATTATGTTCACCCAAAACTTTTTTTTGTTTGGAAAAATAAATAATGTTTCCAAGTTTTTGTTTAATTCATCATTCATCACATGCAGCTGTAAATGACTGGATATGACCTCTTACTTACAATATATTGTGTGTCTTTTACAGGGTTTTTTAATAGGCTCATTAATTTGGGGGTTCTCAAAGAAAGCCTGGGGAACAATCCTCCCACTTGCTCATGATCTAATTATTTGTGGGTTTGCACTACATTAGGGAGTTTTTATAAACATGGGCCTACTTACTGAGAGTGATACATTTCATTCACAAATTGCTGTCATTAATTACAGGTATACAGGTCTCTCTGAAGAGGGCCATATTATTTTACAGTACAGGTATACAGGTCTCTCTGAAGAGGGCCATATTATTTTACAGTACAGGTATACAGGTCTCTCTGAAGAGGGCCATATTATTTTACAGTACAGGTATACAGGTCTTTTTGAGGAGGGCCGATTTGTTTCAAAATGGCAGCCAGTGATTCCTCAGCATGTCGTTGATGCTCAAGAAAACATCCATATTATATCTATTTTCACTGATATTCTTTTGTATGATTTTACTAATTTTTTTGGTTGGCAAGTTGGTAACACATTTTATTTATAAAAAAAGATCCATTGAGTGGGCACTTTTGTATTTTTACCAGCATCTGCAGAGTTTTTAATTTTGTATTTCAAACAAATAACCGTCAAGCCTCGGAGCGCCATCACGGCTGTGGGCTCAAGAAGCATCTGACTGCAGGCTGCAGGAGGGTGGGCCTTAATGTTAAAGCCCACCCATCGACCTCCGACCCCGCCTCTTCCCCGCATCCTGAAGTCTGATTGGCTGGCTCAGGCGCAGTGGCACATGCTGACGATCATGTCTCTGTAGGAGGTGAGTGTAAGTCTGCCCTGGCTGTCCTGGTGCAGGAGGACCATAGGCTCATAGGCGGCCGGCACGCAGCAGGGCATGGGCGTGGCCCCCTGGGTCAGGTGGTGGAGGCGGGACTTCACCTGCGTGTGCATGCTGGCGGGCCGGTAGTTTTGGGGGCAGGTCCCATGGCAGTAGTACAGGGTGTAGGTCTGGGGTGCCAGGACCCAGTCCCCCCAGCCGATGTCCTTGAAGGAGACACGCCTGGACTTCCGGCAACACCTGCCCTCCCCCTCACAGTCCTCTTCCCCCTTGTCCTCTGCCGAACGGGGGCGTCGCCCTCGCTGGCTCCTCCCCTCACCCTCTGGCTCCGCCTCCGTATCCATGGCAATCTGCAGGACAGCCAATGGGCGCTGCCGCCCACCGCGTCCTGTCATTGTCGACGCCACCTCCAGTTCCGGCAGGGTCTCTGACTCCTCCCTCCGCTTCCTGGCCACGCCCTTGTCGCTAAGCCTCCCTCTTGTAGGGTCAGAAATTTTGGGGAGAAAGAGCTGCTCCTCTGGCAGAGCCCGGCCCCTTGTCAAGTCTGCAGTCGCTTTGTACGCCCGACTCTCTGTACGCTCAGGACCCAGGCTGTCTGGTGGTTTGAGCTTTGTCTCGCGGGAAGTGGCCCCAAAATGCTCAGCTCTCCATCTCAGGCAAGCCTTTCTGTTTTTCTCCCCTCCAACCAGCTCATCTGCAGGGGAGAAATGAGCCACACTGATATCAGGACACACCCTGATATCCATATGAGGACACAGGTCTGTTACAGTGCTTGCTCTACCATCAAGCTGTTTTATTTCTCTGGGTATTTTATCTCAAGTTTTACTTCCAACACAACACCATTGTAAACAGGATTAATACTTATGTTCCTGTCATCACAGCAATACATTTCAGCACAGTGGCTGGTGTACAGTGCTTTTATTGCAGAAGGCAGCCAATGAGACGCCTCAAACCCAGTGAATGAGTTTGGTTGGCCGTCTGTACACCAGCCCTACTTTGTGTATCTAAACATTTCAATGAGACTTCCCAGAACTCTGGGCTGAAAATGGGAGAGCTACAGTTCAATCTCCAATAAGCTGCACAGGGCCATTTAAATAATGATTGTGAAGGCACAGCAGTGAAACTGGCCTCCAGTGTCTTGCAGATAGGAGTGTGTTGCGTGGTTTTCGGAGAGAGGACAGCTCACCCTGTGCTGGTAGAATGGTGCTGGAGGAGGG
Source organism: Ilyophis sp. 1 JC-2022 (assembly GCA_022702515.1). Taxonomy (NCBI): domain Eukaryota; kingdom Metazoa; phylum Chordata; class Actinopteri; order Anguilliformes; family Synaphobranchidae; genus Ilyophis; species Ilyophis sp. 1 JC-2022. The sequence goes on from CM040395.1 coordinate 149,345,891, forward strand.
GTGACGGATTTCCCCCTCTGCCTGGCCGGATCGTTTATGCTCCTGCGTCTCCTCCCCATGCTCCTCCAGGCACCGCTCCCTCCACAGGAGGTCCCGAGAATGACTTGGGGCAGGGCGGGGCCAGGAATCCACGGGACTCTGGCCGCAAAGCAGCAGCGCACAGGTAAGGAGGAACCACAGGCTCACGCTATCCTGCATGACAAGTGAGTTTGAGGAGCCTGCAGGTGCTTTTATGTGTGTGAGTGTGTGTGCGTGTGCGTGAGTGTGTGTGTGTGCGTGTGTGTGAGTGTGTGTGTGAGTGTGTGTGTGTGTGCGTGTGTGTGTGTGTGAGTTTGTTTGTGAGTGTTTGCATGTGAGTGAGTTTGTTTGTGAGTGTTTGCATGTGAGTGTGTGTGTGAGTGAGTTTGTTTGTGAGTGTGTGTGTGTGTGAGTGTGTGTGATGTATAAAATTCCAGGAATGTTTTAATTTGCTGGCTGACGGAGCCATGCCCTAGAACCCAGTGGCCCTCTTTACCTGGGATAGGTGTGTCAGGGCAGGGAGAGCCCATCAGCCCTTCCACAGAACCCAGCCTGCACCCTGACTTTCAGTGCCCTGCAGTAGAACCCTGCTATACACTCTCTGCTATAGAACCCCTGCAGTAGAACTAATCAGTAGAACCCCCAAAGTAGAATCCTTCAGTAGAACCCATGCGGTAATTCAGAACTTCAAAGACATCCCTCTCTCTCATGCAGCCATCCTGTTACCCCAGAGAGGAAAGGATTAGGGTGCACGTGCTGACCCATTTGAAGGTGCTATCACACTGAAATCTGTGCACACAGAGTTTATGGCCGTGGTTCCAGGCATAATTTATCCCCTGGCTGACCTTCCTGGCAGCAGTGTGAGGTTTCCCAATCCTCCAGAGGACTCTTACACAACAGACACTTTCAAATACAATAATAAATATACAAATAAAATAGTTAGATTTTTCCCTGTGTTGTAAAAGCAGTGTCTAGGTGAACTTTAACCCCCAAATGAAAAGGTGCGAATTGGAAAGTTAAAATAAAACAAAATAATCAAGCAAGTTTTCCTGATCTTTGTCCAACAAAACGCAGAGCTACAGTGAATAAGCTTCATTCTGCATGCAGGGTTTGGGTCATTCACCTTTAACTGTAACATAGAAACATTCCCATTGAAATCGTACCAGGTCGGGACTTATCACAAACTGGAAAGAGAAGAATGTTCCAGCAGTCGAAAATATAACTGTAAAATGTAGATATTTTGAACATTTTGAATCAAAATGACTCCAACCCTGCTTAACAGAGTAAGGTAAACAGAGAGCCCCATCTGCCATAACCTGAGGCACACTGAGTGACCGTCCACTCCTAATATATCCAGGAAATGCATAACCTGAGGCACACTGAGTGACCATCCACTCCTAACATATACAGGAAATACATAACCTGAGGCACACTGAGTGACCGTCCACTCCTAACATATACAGGAAATACATAACCTGAGGCACACTGAGTGACCGTCCACTCCTAACATATCCAGGAAATACATAACCTGAGGCACACTGAGTGACCGTCCACTCCTAACATATACAGGAAATTCCTTTTTCATACGAACATTATTTTATTTTGTTCTTGTTCTTTTGAGAATATTCATTATCATTATTATTTTACTGTACATCTGTATTTTCATTGATTTCTCTATGCTTTGGTAATATTTATATATGTATTTCGCACCAATAAAGCAACATGAATTTGAATTTGAGAAAAAGAGAGAGAAATACGTAGGTGTCACGTGAGTCCTGTCATGTAGTGTAAAGTACGGCAGCAGGGTGAGTATTCCGCTAAGCTAACACTAGCACCCTCACAAAGGGAAGTTTCTATTTTTGAGATCTACGTGTTTCCTCATCTGCACAGTGTGGCCCCGCCCTTTCACAAAAAGAGGCCCCGCCCTTTCACAAAGAGAGGCCCCACCCTTTCACAAAGAGAGGCCCCACCCTTTCACAAAGAGAGGCCCCACCCTTTCACAAAGAGAGGCCCCACCCTTTCACAAAAAGAGGCCCCACCCTTTCACAAAAAGAGGCCCCGCCCTTTCACAGAGAGAGGCCCCACCCTTTCACAAAGAGAGGCCCCGCCCTTTCACAGAGAGAGGCCCCACCCTTTCACAAAGAGAGGCCCCACCCTTTCACAAAGAGAGGCCCCACCCTTTCACAAAGAGAGGCCCCGCCCTTTCACAGAGAGAGGCCCCACCCTTTCACAAAAAGAGGCCCCGCCCTTTCACAGAGAGAGGCCCCACCCTTTCACAAAGAGAGGCCCCGCCCTTTCACAGAGAGAGGCCCCACCCTTTCACAAAGAGAGGCCCCACCCTTTCGCAAAAAGAGGCCCCGCCCTTTCACAGCTCACCTGAGGTGTGAGCTCCAAAGCCCTCCTGTCAGTGTGTTTGTCCCCATGGTAACGATGTCAGAGTCTGGCAGGACTTTCTGTTCCCGTGGCATCATCTCGCGCATAATTATCACTTATAATCAAGAGGAAGCCCAAAGTGCTGCAAAATATCGCACTAAAAAAAGACAATAATAAACAGCTGTATTTCTATATTATATAATTAAATTATGTTAAAAACAAATAAATGGGAAAACAATAATAAAAATATATATTTTAAAAATAATTAAAAGCAATTGATACGATTTCTAAAAGGTTGCAGGATCGATTCCCAGGTAGGGCACTGCCGTTGTACCCTTGAGCTAAAGGTACTTAACCTAAATTGCTTGAATTGTACAAATGAGTTGTGTGTAAAAATTGCATAAGTGGCTTTGGATGGGATTATCCACTAAATGCCCAAAAATATAAATGCATGCACATAGACATACAAATGTGGACACCTTCAGATCAAAGGACCTACACTGGTACCTCTATCCAATTCTATCCTTTCTTTAGCTGATGGAGTGTTTCAGGTGTGCAGGTATGAGCATGTGTGGGCAGGTGTGTAGGTATGAGCAGGTGTGTAGGTATGAACAGGTGTGAGCATGTGTGCTTAGGTATGGGCAAGTGTGGGCAGGTGTGCAGGTAAGAGCAGGTGTGTAGGTAGGGCAGGTGTGTGCAGGTATGAGCAGGTGTGAGCATGTGTGCTTAGGTAGGGCAGGTGTGCGCAGGTATGGGCAGGTGTGTACAGGTGTATGTGTGCAGGTATGAGCAGGTGTGCGCAGGTATGGGCAGGTGTGTAGGTATGAGCAGGTGTGCGTAGGTATGAGCAGGTGTGCGCATGTGTGCTTAGGTAGGGCAGATGTGCGCAGGTATGGGCAGGTGTGCGCAGGTATGGGCAGGTCTCTACACTTGATTCAGTTTTTTTGTTAATGCTCGCCAGCACTGTAATACCTTTTTTGAGCAGCTGCAGCCCAAGGGGAGGGTTGGAGAGCTGGAGCAGGAGCAGGAGCAGAACAGTAACGCCCCCCGTCCCGTCCCCACGGGCACTGAGAAACCCCCAAATTTATCACCTGCTTCTTAAACTGCAATTAATGCTGTTCTGTGTACTCCAGCAGCTGGATCATGACCGAACCGGCATGAATCCAGCGGCCTACTAGCGGCTCGCCGTTGGTACCGCTGTTAGTCCACACGCTTTTTGCAAAGTGCCGCTACGGCGGTCTGCAAGAGGATAGCTGAGGGGAGGCAGTCGAGATGAAGGGTCAGCCGTTAAGCGAAATCAAAATGGCTGCCACACGGTCCTGCTGCTGGCAGACCACTGTAGCGCTGATTCTGCCGGCAGGCCAAACAGGAAACAGAGAGACACTGGGAAAGATCGCCTGACGTTCCCAACCAAAACGTTTACCTGCAGAGAAGCCATTGCACACACTTTAATGTCATGGTCAAGGTTAACTTAACCAACATTTTGTGTCTTCATCAGAGCGCAATTCCTAACCTGAAGATGGTTTCAAATTCCTTCTGTGGAACTGAAGAAAAGCAGCTCTTTGGGTCCCTCTGGAGGCTGTTACTGTACAAGCACTTCTACATTTAAAAAAAATGTACCATTTAAATTTTCTATGCATGTGGAATTCCCTCATTGGTTTTAGGTCCATCTAATTTCTACAGTCCAATCAGCTGCTTCTCTTCTTCTCTGCAAGGCATCAGCTAGCTGGTCTGTGCTGGTTCTGGGGGCTGGTCTGCACTGGTTCTGGAGGCTGGTCTGTGCTGGTTCTGGAGGCTGGTCTGTGCTGGTTCTGGGGGCTGGTCTGCGCTGGTTCTGGAGGCTGGTCTGCACTGGTCCTGGAGGCTGGTCTGCCCTGGTTCTGGAGGCTGGTCTGTGCTGGTTCGGGGGGCTGGTCTATGCTGGTCCTGGAGGCTGGTCTGCCCTGGTTCTGGAGGCTGGTCTGTGCTGGTTCGGGGGGCTGGTCTATGCTGGTCCTGGAGGCTGGTCTGCCCTGGTCCTGGAGGCTGGTCTGTGCTGGTTCTGGAGGCTGGTCTGCACTGGTTCTGGAGGCTGGTCTGTGCTGGTTCTGGAGGCTGGTCTGCGCTGGTTCTGGAGGCTGGTCTGCACTGGTTCTGGAGGCTGGTCTGTGCTGGTTCTGGAGGCTGGTCTGTGCTGGTTCTGGAGGCTGGTCTGTGCTGGTTCTGGAGGCTGGTCTGCGCTGGTTCTGGAGGCTGGTCTGCACTGGTTCTGGAGGCTGGTCTGCGCTGGTTCTGGGGGACTGCTCATCAGACAAAGCTCTGCAGGGGCCCCGGCTGGCTGGCAGAGGGGCTGGAGTGTGATGAGGTGGGGCCACACCCTCCCAACTGGGAGGGGCCACACTGAGGCCAGTTACGGGGTCACGCAGTGGGGCCGCTGGCACGGCCCAGATTGGCCCCACACCCCTGCATTTGGAGCAGGGAGCCCCTCCGGTGTGTTCTATCCTGCCAATGATTCTACTCATACTCACACACACGTGGAATATGATAAATAAAAACAAGAAGAACAGGAAGTTAGACAGGAAGCTGGGAAGTGTTTACAGTTCTGTCGTTGAGACAGTCGCGTTATCAGGAGGAAGACAGAAGACAACTATGCGCACACATGGTGTGACCTTTAACCTTTTAGGGATCTTTTATGGTGTCTTATGGGGTTGGGGGTGAAGCCCATATCTGAGTCCGCTCCGCCACTGGAGATGATTTTGGGACAAAGGCGCTGTCTTGCGGCCTGTCCGTATGAATGCCAGTGTTGTGCCGCGTAAGAGGAGATCTTTGTTGTACTGAGACTGCAGTACCACTGCGAGTCTGGCAAAAACAGGCCCTGTTTTCCACATGACTACAGCTGCAGGCGAGTGTGCATGTGTGTGTGTGAGAGTGTGTGTGTGTCTTCAATTTTGTGATTTATGTGTGATTGTGTGCCAGAAAGTGTGATTAATTTGCTCATGTGTTGGTTTTTTAATTAATTTGTGTATGTAAGAGCAGTTTGTGTATGGAAGAGCAGTTTGTGTATGTAAGAGCAGTTTGTGTATGTAAGAGCAGTTTGTGTATGTAAGAGCAGTTTGTGTATGTAAGAGCAGTTTATGTATGTAAGAGCAGTTTGTGTATGGAAGAGCAGTTTGTGTATGTAAGAGAAGTTTGTGGATGTAAGAGCAGTTTGTGTATGTAAGAGCAGTTTGTGTATGTAAGAGCAGTTTGTGTATGTAAGAGCAGTTTGTGTATGTAAGAGCAGTTTGTAAGAGCAGTTTGTGTATGTAAGAGAAATTTGTGTATGTAAGAGCAGTTTGTAAGAGCAGTTTGTGTATGTAAGAGCAGTTTGTGTATGTAAGAGCAGTTTGTGTATGTAAGAGCAGTTTATGTATGTAAGAGCAGTTTGTGTATGGAAGAGCAGTTTGTGTATGGAAGAGAAGTTTGTGTATGTAAGAGAAGTTTGTGGATGTAAGAGCAGTTTGTGTATGTAAGAGCAGTTTGTGTATGTAAGAGCAGTTTATGTATGTAAGAGCAGTTTATGTATGTAAGAGCAGTTTGTGTATGGAAGAGCAGTTTGTGTATGGAAGAGAAGTTTGTGTATGTAAGAGAAGTTTGTGGATGTAAGAGCAGTTTGTGTATGTAAGAGCAGTTTGTGTGTGTAAGAGCAGTTTGTGTATGTAAGAGCAGTTTGTGTGTGTAAGAGCAGTTTGTGTATGTAAGAGCAGTTTGTGTATGTAAGAGCAGTTTGTGTATGTAAGAGCAGTTTGTGTATGTAAGAGAAGTTTGTGTATGTAAGAGCAGTTTGTGTATGTAAGAGCAGTTTGTGTATGTAAGAGCAGTTTATGTATGTAAGAGCAGTTTATGTATGTAAGAGCAGTTTGTGTATGTAAGAGCAGTTTGTGTATGTAAGAGCAGTTTGTGTATGTAAGAGCAGTTTATGTATGTAAGAGCAGTTTATGTATGTAAGAGCAGTTTGTGTATGGAAGAGCAGTTTGTGTATGTAAGAGCAGTTTATGTATGTAAGAGCAGTTTATGTATGTAAGAGCAGTTTGTGTATGGAAGAGCAGTTTGTGTATGGAAGAGAAGTTTGTGTATGTAAGAGAAGTTTGTGGATGTAAGAGCAGTTTGTGTATGTAAGAGCAGTTTGTGTGTGTAAGAGCAGTTTGTGTATGTAAGAGCAGTTTGTGTGTGTAAGAGCAGTTTGTGTATGTAAGAGCAGTTTGTGTATGTAAGAGCAGTTTGTGTATGTAAGAGCAGTTTGTGTATGTAAGAGCAGTTTGTGTGTGTAAGAGCAGTTTGTGTATGTAAGAGCAGTTTGTGTATGTAAGAGCAGTTTGTGTATGTAAGAGCAGTTTGTGTATGTAAGAGAAGTTTGTGTATGTAAGAGAAATTTGTGGATGTAAGAGCAGTTTGTGTATGTAAGAGAAGTTTGTGTATGTAAGAGAAATTTGTGTATGTAAGAGCAGTTTGTAAGAGCAGTTTGTGTATGTAAGAGCAGTTTGTGTATGTAAGAGCAGTTTGTGTGTGTAAGAGCAGTTTGTTTATGTAAGAGCAGTTTGTGTATTGGTGTGAATGTGATGGTACAAATTTAATTTATTGTTGAGTATTTTATTGAGAGATTCCAGTATGAGTCAGGAGTACAGGAAGTGCCAGCGAGAATAAATTACTGCAGAAAACCTGTTAACCACATAAAACATCCAATCTGGCTGCATTTCAGTTCTGCGGGAGAGAACCCACTTGACTTGCGTGTGTGCAGGTGTAGGCAGGTAACTCACCGCAGGTAACTGTTCAACTTGTCATTGCTTGCTTGCCCTAACAAAAAAAACACAGAAAACCAGAAAGTCAACGCTGTTTTCAGTGTGATTTACATTTTTATTTTGCAATACATTTAGATAATATTCTGACATTATATTTTTTATGTGTGAAATAGGGTGAACTAGAACTAAACCCTGGCCCAACCCCTCTGCCACACACACACACACACACACACACACACACACCTGTGACAGGATTGGCTATTACCTGCTGGCAGCTCAGTGTGTTGGAAGAGAGGATTAAACATGCAGCACCTTTCTCATGCCAAAGAAAGTGCCTTTGGGTGGACACTTTATCAAACAAGAAAAATTCCCTAAAGCAAATAAGCCTGATGCATCAAACTAGTCAAGCACCTGTTGCTGTTGCATATTAATGTGTACAGCCTACATTTTACGTCATTTGGAAAATTAATTGGAGACAAAAGATTTACACACAACTAAAGCCGTTGTCTTATCAGACAGACAAACAGATAGATAGATTGCATTATAAATGATAAGACGATTCTATGTTGATTTACAAAATGTCGGTATAATTTTTTGAACTCTCAAAAATTGAACTCCCCTTGGCCACGCTGTTTACTGACGGGGAAAAGTGAGTTCATTGTGAATGTTTGTCTGGTTCACGTGCCTGAGGACCACGCGGCATGCAAATGAGAGGCGAGAGAGCCTGACCCCTGTTCGCGCGTGAGAACGGCGACTGAACAATGACTGGTACCAAAGCTGTCATTTCCATCGCGTTATCCGCAATGGTTGAGCCAAACATTTTGCGACGCCGTGGATTACAGGTAAACCTCCTCCGAGAAACCATTTGGAAAATGGCACCAATACATCAAATAATTTCATTGGTGGATTATTCATTGTTGAAGTTGACAGCACTACGTTATGACCGTCGCATGCAATAACAATAATAGTCATAATTATAATGATAATAATCTTCTTCATCATCATCAAAATACTAGTAAATATAATGATCATAAGGACATAGAGTAGAATAGTAGCATTGTCTAATGACTCGTTGAACTAGACTGGTAATGTAGGCTATTTGAAGAAGTACCTGTTCAGTATCGTTATCGGGTAGTAAGTCTGAGACGAATGTCGCTGATCTTTAATAAGACCGGGTTTTGAATGCAGCAGGTGAGGTGAGAATCTATGTGTCGTTGCCAAATGTCTTCTGCTTATTTTTTACTAGGCTAAATTTGAGAGAGTATTATGCGTGGTTGTTTTAACATACTGTATAAGGGCAAAAAGACTTGAAAAATATATTGTTGATGCAATACATGTCATCCATTCTGCTCTAACTTATTTTTGAAATTATACAACAATACGTAGGCTAGGCATGGTTTATTTATTTGTGGTAGGCTAGCCTATATATTACACTTAAAAAACAAAGTATGAGCTACAGCTTTGGAGACACAGATCAAGGGAACAGGGTTTTAAAAAGAACAAATGTACTCGGGATATAAAAACGTGTTTGGAAGAAAATGTGAGACATTTTGGGTCTGGTTAAGCAGCCCTCGAAGAGGGCCTCTCACGCGCTGGTTAACTCCGCCTAGGTAAAGGCGTCACGTGCTTCACAATTAGATTGTGAAATCAGCAATGAAAAAAAGAGATCAGATCCGTAATGATCAAAATGAGTGACCTCACTGATGAGTCGTGTTTGGGTGTGTGTTCATTGAAAGGTGTATGTGTTAATATGCCACAGGTCTAATAAGGTACCTTGTGTATTTAATTTTATTCTTATTTTTTAAGAATAAAAAAATGTCCGTTTCCCAAAAGGATCTTAGGTAAAGATCATCTTAGGCCATTTTGTTTTTATATTACATTCATTGTTTGTTTGTTTTTCATCATTTGTTTGTGTTTCTCTATTTTTATTCTTTTTTTATGTAATGTCAGTAAATTTTAATTATTTTAATCATAAAATGAATAAATCACAAACACAAAACACTCTAAGACGATCTTAACTCTTAAATCAAATTTGATTTGATTATTTTTTCCCCTTGTAATCCAAATTTGGAATGGTCAATAAAATCAGTCAGCCGCGCCTGTACAGCGGTCCATGCTCACAAGTCGTAGGGGTGGCAGTATAGTACAATGGTTAAGGGACTGGACTTGTAACCGAAAGGTTCGATTCCCAGGTAGGACACTGCCGTTGTACCCTTGAGCAAGGTACTTAACCTGAATTGCTTCAGTATATATCCAGCTGCATTAATTGGACCAATGTAATACAATGCTTGAAGTTGTGTAAGTCGCTCTGGATAAGAGCGTCTGCTAAATGCCTATAATGTAATGTAATGAGTCAAGGAAGGCATTTTATCTTGAGCAGGCAGACTGTAGGCACTGAATTGACCAGCAGGGGTCGCTGGTGAGGAATGGGACACAGTCAATTCTGCTGAATCCATCCATCCATCCATCCCTCACTGGGCGATACTGGAGACAATTATACCACCCTGTGGGGGCTACCTGCACTGCTGCCACTTTCCACACCAAACACTTTTACTTATTTCGTACTTGACATACATTTTAATACTTATCAGATAATTCCAGAGAACTGCAGCTTATGACTGACATTTAGCTCTAAACACTATAAACACAAACTACTGAAGGTAGGAGAGGCGGGGCATTATTTTTCGGGGAAGTGCACTGCAGTATATCCTCTTCGGTGAAGTGCACTGCAGTATATCCTCGCCAACGCCAAGACCAGCTTCCGTGATCAGTGTGCATCTGTCTCTGTCAGCAGGTGGCTGCCCGTGCCAAGTCAAATGGCACATTTTGTGTGTTCCCAGAATGAATCACTCTTGTGCCAGACTTCATGTTTACCCACATCTCCAAACTGAAGGGACGCCTGAGCATCCGTTATAGTTACTTATGGACGTAAAAGACTAAAAAATAAAAAAAATATTATTTAAGATACTGTCTTACGTCTTAAACATTTTTTTGCATTGTTGGAATGAATCTTTCTGGTAGTTTTTTATACTTACGGTTTGACTTTTCACAATCTAACGGCTCTGTTTGGTTTCTTTCTGAGCATTGTTTTAGTGCAGATATAAGAAACATTGCGATACAAATGTAGACTGCTGAAGTATTTTTGTAATTGTGTTGATAATGTTAGAGATATCATTACAGTGTGTAGTCTGCAAAACAGTGTGCATTCAATGTTTATGCATCTTGATCAGTGCAATCTGACTGATTATCTAAATATTAATACATTTAATTGTTTCAATTGTATCTTTAGAAGAACAAAATGGGCTTGATGTCAGAGCAATGTAAGAATATAACATCTTGTGTACCACACAAGCATGCTAGTTAGTGTTACAGGAATGTTACTATTGCTTTTGTGACGGTGCCAATTTTGTTTTTCTTTAAATCACAGAAGGAGTTAAGTCTTCCGCGGAGAAGCAGCTTGTGAGTAACTGATCACTCCTTTATTTTTCTGAGCTGAGGTAAAGTGTGATTTGATACATTATCTAGCAGGAGGCACCAAACTGGCATCTGGTTTGACTGAGGAGTCGAACTGCTTCCCTGTGCCCATACAAAAATCAGTGCTTGAAGTTATTGTATTCACTGCACCAATATATTTCTTTTGTCGTCCATCAGAACTACTCAGTCCAAATGCTTCTAGAATCCAAAATAAATAGTTTAACTTCAATTCAGTTATAAGCTCTCATGTAAATATACTTTCAAGGCTGGCCAAAATAGGAGATGCTAATTCACGATTAGTTACTGGAAATTTGACTTTAGTACAGAATATGGAGGCTTGCCTACGGGGAGAAACTTCCCACATTCCTGGGGCCGACCAGTAGGGGGAGACATTGAGTCGTACACTGACGATCTTCCCCGACAACCTGTCGCTGCTGGAGAGGTTAAGAACGTTTATCCCGTCTGCTTGAGATGTCAACTGTTGACAGTTAATAATGTTCATATTAAACATAATTAGAAAACTCACAGATAGACATGTCTGTCAGTGTGGAAGCAGCTAAAGTTACAAGAGTTCAATATACTGCTCTGCAATACTATGCAAGCTGTATTAGCCGTGGATATTGGATGGCGAGCCACCTACACTGATCAAAAAAAGGGTTCCGAAAGAGTTCTTTAGTTTGTCTCCATAGAGGAACCCTTTTTAGTTTAGTTTATGGAACCCTCTAGGTGTGAAAAATGTGAAAGCTCCAAGATTGAACCATTTTGCCTGACAAAGAATCCTTGAACTAGATAGGGGTCCTCTATAGAGTCACAGAGGAGCCATTTGGAACTCTTTCTTCTGTGAGTGTATAGGGTCCTCTATGGAGAGACAGAGAAGCCTTTTGGAACCCTTTCTTCTGGGAGTGTATAGGGTCCTCTATGGAGACACAGAGGAGCCATTTGGAACCATTTCTTCTGTGAGTGTATAGGGTCCTCTATGGAGACACAGAGGAGCCATTTGGAACCCTTTCTTCTGTGAGTGCAGGCTTACCTTTCTCAATATACAGTCAGGTCCATAAGTATTTGACACGTGACACAATTTGTGTTGTTTTGACTATACTCCAGCACATTGGATTTTAAATGAAACAATGAACATGGGGTTAGGGTGCATACTGTCAGATTAAACATAAGGGTATTATCCAGTGATCCATATAGGAACTACAGCCATTTTTATACAGAATCCCCACATTTTTAGGGGATCAAAAGTAATTGGACAAATTAACATAATCTTTTGCGTTCAATTACTGCCTGAAGTTTGTGACACATAGACATCACCACACGCTGGGTAATCTTCCCTGGTGATGCTCTGCCAGGCCTGTACTGCAGCCATCTTCGGTTTCTGTTTGGGGATTTTTGCCTTCAGTCTTGTCTTCAGCAAATGAAACGCAGGTTCCTTCAGATACAGGACGAGTGAAACGCGGGTTCCTAAAGATACAGGACGAGTGAAACGCAGGTTCCTTCAGATACAGGACGGGTGAAACGCAGGTTCCTTCAGATACAGGACGAGTGAAATGCGGGTTCCTTCAGATACAGGACGGGTGATTGACGTGGCCAGTCAAGAACATTCCATTGTTTGGCCCTGTAAAAACTCCTTGGTTGCTTTAGCAGTGTGTTTGGGGCCATTGCAAGACGAAGCGCTGTCAAATGAGTTGGATCTGAGCAGATAAGGTGTTTCTGTGCACTTCAGAATGCATCCTTCTGCTGTCCTCAGCAGTCCCATCACCAATAAACACAAGTGAGCCAGTCCCAGTAGCAGCTATAGGTGCCCAAGCCATAACCCCGCCTCCATCATGTTTCACATACAGGCCCAAGCCATAACCCTGCCTCCATCATGTCTCACATACAGGCCCAAGCCATAACCCCGCCTCCATCATGTCTCACATACAGGCCCAAGCCATAACCCTGCCTCCATCATGTCTCACATACAGGCCCAAGCCATAACCCTGCCTCCACCATGTTTCACAGATAAGGTGGTATGCCGTTTGGACCATGAGCAGGTACTCTTTCTCCATACTTTTCTCTGTCCATCACTTACAGGTACAGGTGAGTACAGGTGAATACTCATCGCATCTGTCATAAAAGTTTGTTCCAAAACTGCAGTTTTTTATGTACTTTTTAGCAAACTCTAACCTGGCCATTCAGTGGTTTGCATCTTGTGGTGAAACTGGTTTGACAGGGATTTTTCTTCACAATTCAAACTGGTAGACCACTACATTGGTCTTCCATAGTCTACCAGATTATTTGCTATTTGCTATCACCAGTTCGCTCTTGCTTCTTAACAATGTTTTGTCACACCCAATGTTTTGGCTGTCTCTGATAGATTTATCTCAATTTTTCCACCCCATGATGGCCTGCTTTACTGGCATCGACACGTCCTTGGTTTTCATGTTGAGAGACAATAGCAACATACTCCAAATACAAATGCCACGCCTAGAATTAACTCTCGACCTTTTGTTAGCTTTCTTGTGCCAAATGATTCAACAACACACAACTGGCAAAGAAACAGCTGAGCAGCCAATTGGCCAATTACTTTTGGTCCCATAAAATAGGGAGACTATATGTATACATTGGGCTGCGATTCCTACATAGTTCACCCAGTATGGATGTAAATACACTCAAATTAAAGCGGACAGCACTTTAACCCCATGTTCATTGTTTCATGTCAAATCCAATGTACAGAGACAAAACAACAAAAACTGTGTCACAGTCCAAATACTTTCGCACTGCACTGTTGCTACAACAGCAGTTAGAAAATATCCTCGGTATACACTCTTTAATATAGTCTGCTTAAACTTTTCTCATAATCCAATAATCAGGTAAGGCTATCTGAGATCATTTATGTGAAACAGTCGCAGCTGCTTATGATTAAAAGCGTAATATACAGTTTATGCGATCACCATGGCTACTACGAAACTATATGGAAACTACGCTGACTAGTGCTCAATGCCCAAACCATGGCAGCTCGTTTCACCCTCCTATGGCAAGCCGTTTTAACATTTATTCCTCGAGACTTACTAGTAACTATTCTAAAGTTACTAGTACTTATTTTTTAGTTACTCGTCACTAATCCAATAGTGACTAGTATCTATTTCAGTTCTAGTAGGCTAACTATTCATTAGATACTAGTACTTATTCTTTAGTTACTAGTATCTATTTCAGTTTTACTAGTAACTTTTCATTAGATACTAGTACTTATTTTTTAGTTACTAGTAACAATTCAGAAAGATATCCCCAACCCAGTAAGTACTGGTAACATTGACAACGTGATATCTACGTGGCATGCAAATTAGCTGCTAAATATTAACGAGGACCACACCACACTAAAGACATCAGTCGGCAAGCCGTTTTAACATTTATTCGGACCCTGCTGTGTGCCGAGTCGACCACTGGATGGCTTCTCGCTTGCAATTCAATTAAATTTGACAGTATGCCTCTAGCCTATTTCAAAGTCCAAAATCAGCAGAAATCCTAGCAGGGAATATAGTGAAGTTTTCACAACGAAACATAACTTATGTTTGCACAAGTCATCCAAATATACAGCTTTTCATACCCGAGAAAGAACGGAAGAAATCCGTTATAAAATAGCCTAGGGCCTACAATAGACGAATGCACTGCAATATTATATTACCGACTAAAAGGCCTAAACACGACATCTTTAGCTTATATTAAACTAATAAACACAGCACGGTGATAATCAATCATGTTAGTCTGATTACAACATTAAGAAAGCCTACTTATAAGGCAATATGGCATTAACTTTAACGTAAAGCAACTTTATTCAGCCAACGATGGATCCAGTTAACGCGCAACATAACACTTGCATTCTTCAAAAATTTGGAAAAATAAATACATGGGCAATAATATTAGTAATATAATAATAATAATAATAATTTAAAAATGGGCTAAATATCGTAAATTAGCCTACGCACGGCAAATTCTAGCCGACAAAATAGCCTGAAATCGAAAACCAATAGGCTAAAAACTAAGCCGATGAAACAAAAACCACGAGCCTTTATTTGCGATAGAATACAAAAAAAATGTTTTTCCATAGTTCTAATAAAAATAAACAAATAAACTAAGACAATCGTCTGGCGTGGTGGGATCTGTTGAGAGCGGCCTTCTTCAGTAGCCTATGAGAAACAGCATGAAAGACAATAAGCACGCGCTGCTCAGTGTTTGTTACATATATCAAAGATGCGAGAGCTGATGACATGGTTTCTTTTTTATATGTTACAATATTACAGAATATAATATTAGGCTACAGAATTTAAAAAGAAAATGTGATCGGGTCCTCACGGGGAAATCAGTTTCACACGTGCTTACCCGAGACCCGTTCCCATAACGTAGCTAGCCTGCATTCTGCCGTGGTGTCCAGTGACTGAATTGTGTCACGTGATGTCAGTGTCCGTCTGACTTTCACCATTTTTCTGTAGTACAAGTGAAACATTTAACAGTTAATATTTGAAACGTTGCCTTTGCAGTAAAAATACGTTTGTTAATGTGAAAATAATAGTGTAATAAATCAAAAGTGTTTAACAGTTGCACATTGTTTTTGTCGAAAATAAACTTGTGCCCTGTTCGGCTCGAACCCCCAATCCTCTGTGATGATAAAGCCATATAGCGATTTTATTGGCGGTTGGCAAACCGGAGAGCATGCTGGATGTCCGCCTCATGTTTATGCATTGATCATTTGAATGAAGATATCTCCAAATAGATTTTTACTAGTAGTTATTCGAGTTGAGAATATCTCCAATTTAATAGATACTAGTTGTTATTCTGATCAAAGATATCAACTATTTGCTTCTGACAAGTAACTAATCCAATAGTGACTAGTATCTAATTCAGTTTTTACTAGTAACTATTCATTAGATACCAGTACGTATTCTTTAGTAACTATTCCAACTTTTTATTTATTTTTACTCGTAACATTTTTATTGCTACTAGTAAGAATGTTAATTGAACTATCAAGTAGTCATATTGACTAGTCATTACCGATGACGAAACAGTTACTAGTAAGAATAAAAATATTACTAGTGACAATTGGAATAGTTACTAGTAACTAAAAATACATACTGGTATCTAATAAATAGTTACTAGTACAACTGAAATAGATACTAGTAACTATCGGAATAGTTACTAGTAACTAAAAAATAAGAACTAGTATCTAATGAATAGTTACTAGTAAAACTGAAATAGATACTAGTCACTATTGGATTAGTTACTTGTCAGAAGCAAATAGTTGATATCTTAGATCAGAATAACAACTAGTATCTATTAAATTGGAGATATTCTCAACTCGAGTTGAGGAAGTCAGAAGCAAATAGTTGATATCTGAACCGCAGAGCCCCACAGAATTCAATTGCAAAACATTTAAATCTCTTACTAGTAAAAATTGAATAGTTACTAGTAAAACTGAAATAGATACTAGTCACTATTGGATTAGTGACTAGTAACTAAAAAATAAGTACTAGTAACTTTAGAATAGTTACTAGTAAGTCTTGAGGAATAAATGTTAAAACGGCTTGCCATACCCTCCTCCTTGGGGAGAATGGTATCTTCCAAAGTTGTGGTTCCGACTTGTTCGTCACTCAGTCAAGTTCCTGGGGTTGTTCTTATATAGTCATAAGTGCAGCGCTGACGCTATGTTTGCGTTATGAACGGCAGAACTTTAACACCTTATCGTGACTGAAGAAGGCAGGGTGAGCCGCGGGTAAAGATTAAAGCCATGACGGTGTGCATGTAGCCAGGTGATAAGCTACGGTTTGACCACGGCGATGGAGTCAGTCACCACCGGAGCCAGTGCTGCTGGTTTCGGCTTCTTTTTGCCCTTCCACGAGAGGTGCCTGCGCACAATTATCTGTACACTACCGAGCTGCTTGGAAAATTAAGCGAATATATTCTTCTGGATCGGCTTCTACTACATCGCTCTCAAACACACCCATCATGTCTGATCCAAATTACTGGACTGTATTACCAAGTTACAAGTCCCAGTTTATGGCTGGGGCTATGCTAAAACGATCAAAGAGGTAATTTTTATTTTATTTTACAATTATTAAGTTTGTAGCGCAGACCAACTGTGTAGGCTACTTAACATAACTAGCCAACTTTATTTGACTCGTAGATGGGTAGCCTAGCCAGTTTGTTTGGTTTGTGCGTTTCTGGAGCTACAAGTCGTTGTCGTCGACCTATCACGAACTAAGTTGGATTGGGCTACCAGCAAACCAGTAGCTTTTTTTAAATTTACAACGTTAAAATAGTTACTAAAAGTTCGTTATCTAGCATTTGTGTTGCTAGCTAACTGCTAAATCACATATTCTGGTCGCGAGACATTTGCGACATTTAGTCGCGGCGTTTGGCGACATGTAACCGATGTTGTGTTGAGCTTTGACGTTGTTTCGTGTTGGCTGGGCGGTCAGCTGGTTTATCTCTGTTTGTTTGGAATAGCCTGTTAAATGTAACCTGGACCGTGTGGAATAAGAGTGTCACTGGTTTAACAATGCGCTTGTTATAACGCGTGGAATACGAGAGTGTCACTGCTTTAACAATGCGCTTGTTATGGTCGCCTATGGACAGTCCGTGGTCATTGGCTGTATTGGATGTAGTGTCCGCCCTGTTTTTGCGGTTCTATGTTTTGAGTAAACGTGGCCTTTGTTTCCCGCACAGCCCGCGCTCTGTCACTTTTAATCACAAGGCTGGCGCTTGGGAGCGGTCTTAATCGTGTCACTCAAAGCTGAGTCGCGACATCAAAGCGCACTGCGAATGTCTATCAGCTTTTGGAACTAACATGAACCAGAACATGCTTTTTGAAGGACGTAATTTGGCTATATTCATAATGTATAGTATACGGTTGCCTGTTCATCTGAGTGCACTTGACAGCTGTCTACAACTCCAGCATCTGACCTATAGCACGGGAACAGGACACCACACCACATCAGTTGTATAACCAACTAATTTCGGGTAAAACCTGGCAGGGCTCTGACGTTCCCTGCCTGTGCTGGCACACCCACCTCTCTTCAAAACAGGTGGATCCAGAAAGCAGCGGTTCTCATTTAAAATAGGCCTTCCAGCCGAACATAATAGTCTGAAAAGTTACTTTACAACCACTATGACTTTCTGCCAGTAAGTTGTAAGGTACTGCTACCAGTAGATAGGCTACCTGTCACGGGAATCGGTTCGGTGTTAAACCCGCGTAGCTATAGGCCTACTATGGATAATAAGTTAACGATAAAGAAACTGAACCCAGTTGCCAGTTGCGTGGGAAGCACACAGACAGAATGCTTCCCCGACAGTTGGGATTGATTTCGCTTCCTTTGGAAACTTGGACTGGTCACTTCCAAAATCCAAATGCACCATCACGATCACGTGTCCGGGTCCAGCACAGACTTACGCGCTAATGAATCATGAGCTCCCGTCCCATCCCTGGCGGAAGCGTGGAAGTGAATCACTTAGTTTGGAAATATCTGGTCTGGTGTAGCCTATGGTCAGCATAGCGACGGATCCAGGACACCCTATTAGCTGGTTAGTTAAAAATGTAGCCTTGTGGTTGTGATATCAGGGTGATTTCCGTATTTTAAGATTTGTACATTTTGAAATATCTGCCTGGTTAGGTCTATGACGTGACTTATTTTAACTCTCTTTGTTCTGACCGGTTTTTCTCTTCGGGGAAGGCAGTGGCAGTTAGTCTTCGCCGTGTCCCAGAAATGTCATCGTCGGCCCGACCTATGAATGTCCCCTGATTTTGTACTCTGGCTGGGTCGCCGTGGCCGCAGATGTTAAACCTGAGAGAGCAACAAAAGTTTGAAATGATGCAAGGCCTCTGAAAATAATACCTCAGGGAAAGGGGAAACTCTCCAAACCGTATATATTGCATACATGAGACCGTAAAGGAAGGACCATGGCACTTCAACGCAAACACCGGGATAAAATGCAGATTGTCGTGTCGGGCTCTTAAGAAGTGGGCCTGTAGTCAATATAACACAGGATAAGTTTGTCAAGTTTTGTCAAAAGTCCAAATGACTGGGGAAGTTGTACGTTTGATTATTTAGAGCCACTGGTGATATCTGTGCGCATTTATGATGTCATCCTGTTGCTCGGGATTATCCACCCATCAATCATCCAGCCAGCCAGCCATATACCTCTCCCCTTTTTTAATTTGAATGCAGCACAACCCAACTGGCAGGAAAAATTCTTCACTGAAAGAAAAAAAATAAAAATGTTAACAATAGTCCAGTTATTTTCTGACTGCAGTGTATTTGTGTGATGTAACTGGAATGTTCGAGTTTGTCTCAGCAGACTGATTTTAGACTTCAGCTGGGTCCAGGCTGCGGAAGCCAACCTTCCTCAGTGGACCAGATGCAAGCCTGTTGTCTTTTCATTGTCAACTTCCAACACTGTCTCAAACTAAACTACGTTGACAGAGAGTGATTTAAATGGTTTTCAGTACAGCCCGTCAGTAACTGCACTGTGTGTTGCTTGTTTTGATGTGTGCCTTCATGCTCACCTTCTCTTCACTTCGCCTGTCTGTCACAGTTGTCGTAACAACAAGAGGAGGAGTCTGGTTGTCAACCGATCGCCCACTCGCTCAAGGCCTCTCTCTCCCCTCTCCTTAGCCACAGGTACATCTCTCTCTCTCACTCTCACTCTCACTCTCACTCTCACTCTCACTCTCACTCTCTCTCTCTCTCTCTCTCTCTCTCTCTCACACACACTCTCTCACTCTCACTCTCTCTCTCTCTCTCTTTATCTCTCTCGCTCTCTTTATCTCTCTCTCTCTCTCTCACACACTCTCTCTCACTCACACTCTCTCTCTTTATCACTCTCTCACACTCACATGCTCTTTCTCTCTCGCTTTCTCTTTATCACTCTCTCACACTGACACGCTCTTTCTGGTGGTTTTAAATTGAAAAATGATCTCACACCCTCTCTAACTCTTTCTCATACACACTTTCTCTCTCACACACTCTCTCCCCCTCTCACTTGTGTTTCCATTCAGAGGAATTTGACTCGGAAGTGAGAGGGACTGACAGCCTCAGTGGAAACCGTTTTAAGCTCATGTTGAGCGTGGCCCTTCTGTCCAGGGCTCAGCTCGGGGTATCTGCATAGGGGTATATCCCATAGGGGTATTGGCACAGGTTTATGGTGCTAATGACAGCGCGGAAGCAGGCTGAGAGGGGTTTGATTTTTAACAAATCCACGTGTGCCACAATTATTGGCACTCCTAAAAATTCTTATGAACAAAATGTATCTGAAGCATTTTCTCCATTTATATTTTACTTTTTAAAGTTGATCAGAGTGTTTAAGAACTTTCAAGCAGTAATCCATGACTTTCTGGGGTATAAATATGAGGTGACACAGAGGCCATATTCCCTTATTCATACATCAACATGGGAAAGATGAGAGAACACACAAATCAAATGAGGGAAAAGTGTGTTGAGCTTCATAAGTCAGGGAATGGCTATAAAAAAATAGCTACTCACCTGAAAATGCCCAAATGTGGAGGTTCTGTGATGTTGTGGGGCTGTTTTGTCTCCAAAGGCCCTGGGAACCTTGTTAGGGTACATGGCATCATGAACTCCATGAAATAGCAAGACATTTTAAATCTGAATCTGGCTGCCTCTGCCAGGAAACTAAAACTGGTTCATCGTTGGATCTTCCAGCAGGACAATGATCCAAAACATACGTCCAAATCGACACAAAAATGGTTAACTGAACACAAAATCAAGCTTCTGCCATGGCCATCTCAGTCCCCTGACCTAAACCCCATTGTAAACCTGTGGGCTGAGCTGAAGAGGAGAGTGCACAATATTTTGTGCTAATAATTCTGGAGGGCACTGGATATACTGTTAGGTCCATGAGTATTTGGACAGTGATTCATTTCTTGTTGATTTGGCTCTATTTTCAACACATTGCATTTTAAATGGAACAGTGACTGTTGTTTATCCTGACTCATTTTTCTATAGAGTTCAATTGGAAAATAAGTCAGGAGAAACAACCCTTAAAGTGATCCATCCATATCTACTGCATATCTGGTAGCAGAGTGATGGTTTGAGGCTAGTTTGATTGATGACTCAGACCCTTGATGACTTACAGCCATTTAGCCGACCATGTGTTCCATACTATTCCCGTTGTAATGTACAGTTTAATCTAGTCCCACCCCCCAATTCCCATAGAGATCCATTCAAATGCAGAGAGATTATAGTATCGCTTGTAAGAGTACCTGAAAATAAGATATCAAGAGTGTTTTGATGTTGTTGGGTCACAGACACCAGGAAGTCATGACATGCAAAATATATCCAACCAAATATGAAATATTGTAACTTTATTAAAGTTTATGATAATTTGTCCAATTAATTTGGTCTCCTAAAATGGGGGGGACTATGTATAAAAATGGCTACAATTGCTATGCTGTTCACCTGATATGGACTAAAAACCCTCAAATTAAAGCTGAAAGTCTGCACTTACTGTTCCATTTAAAATCCAATGTGTTGGAGTACAGAGCCAAACCAACAAAAAGTGTGTCACTGTCGAAATACTTATGGACCTAACTGTGAGTGTGTGAGTGTGTGAGTGTGTGAGTATGCGAGAACCCCTCTGAGTTTCATGAGAAAAATCTGATGGTTAGCCAACAGCCCCAGTACAATATACGTGAACTGAAACCATGTGTATTAATAATAATAATAATGTCAAGCTGTGCATAAACGGCATTGATTAAATATGAATCTCTGTGTTTGTGTTTTTTCCAGCAGACCGGGGTGTGTCTGTCAGTGCCTCTCTCAATCTGCCAATCAGCCGCAGGTGAGATAGAAATAACATGACGGCCTTTTCATGTGTACATGTCTATTCTGACATAGGGAGGGAGGGGTAGAGAGGTAGAGAGGAGGCAGATTGAGTCAGGGAGGGAGGGAGAGAGGGATTGAGTCAGGGAGGGAGAGAGTCAGGGACGGAGAGAGAGAGGGAGACAGATTGTTGTAGATCATATTCAAGGTCTCGTTGGTGGCACTTCTCCCAGACAGAAATCCCATAATGCATCACAGCCCAAGATAACAGTTTGAACGTGCATCTGAAATCAGGTGATGTGACCTGTCATACTGCAGCTCAGGTGTGTAGAGATTAGGGCTAAGACTGCTGGATCTGACTGGGCAAACATATTTCTATATATAAATTTTTTGTATTAAAAATAGAGAAATATTCTATCCAGCTTCAGAGGATCATGCTTTGCGTGACTTGGGAGTTTTCTTTTGCTTAGTTAGTCAGTGTTGAATCTTTCCCATGACTGGCTTGCATTCTTTGAGTGGCTGACACACTGAATAGCATTACTGGATGTTGCAGTGCATACTTCCGGTGTATGCAAACAGATATGGAAATGTATGAGAAAATGGCAGCTTTAAATGTATGTAAAAATACTTATTTTCATGCATTCTGTAGAAACGGAGTTTTATGAATAGACTGAGGGCATGGCCAATTAGACTACAGCAGGCAGCCAATCAACGCTCAGGCTGGACAGGCCTCCAGAGCCTGTGGCTGGACCCACAATCCCTTGCATGCTGTGTGTTTGGCACGGCCAGCCAAACACTTTTCCTGGGTGTAATATTTGCATGTTTCGGAATAAGAGTTTTTGTCTTGGAGCTTTGAGATTATTTTCAAATTCTTCTTGGATTTTTAGGTCAGATGAAAATTCTGTAAACGGTCTCTTGCATTTTTTAGATAATGGTGTAAGCCAAACTGTCAAACTCCGGTCCTCGAGGGCCGCAGTGTCTGCTGGTGATTAATTTAAGTCACTGATTGGCTAAGAAGTCCAAACACCTTGTTCTCAAAGCTTTAACTGGGTGCTAATTAAAAGGAAACCACAAATACCTGTAGACACTGCGGCCCTCCAGGACTGGAGTTTGACACCCCTGGTGTAAGCTGTGCTTCAAGCTGGTTTGGTGTGCTCTAAGTGGCCTGTCTGCAGACTGGAACTGCTTTGAGATGTAAAACCTGTCACTCATCTTTTTCCCCTCCCTCTCTCTTCCCTTCCCCGTCCTGTCGTCTTCCTGTGGTGATGTCATAGCCATTTGGGCCGGACGGACAGGTACTTTATCGTTCATTCTTCCTGTCTTTCCCCTAATTTCCTGCCCTCGTGGAAAAAAGCACCTTGATTTTCAAGGGCCTTCTTGTGTTGTTTTTACGTTCGGTTTGCCGCCCAAGAGCGCTCTGAGAAACGACCCGTCTATAGCAGCAGTCCCAGGGCTGGTGTCCCGTGATTAAGAGCAGAACTGTGGTTCAGAGGTCAAGACAAACCTGTGAAATGCTGACTCTTTCCTTGGTCCGTTCCGCAGAAGATGGTCCCTCCCCTCGTCTGGCTATGGAACCAATACTCCCAGCTCCACGGTCTCTGTAAGTTTGGTTCCGCCCTCCGTTCAGTCGCTCCACTAGTCTCTGATACGTGCTCCCGAGTCCTATGAATGAATGAATTAATGAATGAATCAATGAATGAATGAAAAATTTTAAATAATGTACAAACGTGCCAGCATCACATTTCGCGGAGAATCACAATATATAAAATACATTCCAACAATAAACCCCTGTGTCCAAGAGCAGAAAGCAGGACGGTGTGAGAACCGGTACAGAACAGAGTGTTGGGTGCTCATTTCAGACAGGCCGGCCTGTGTGCTACAGATCAAAGGTAACACTGTAATACAACACCTTTGTGTCGATAACATTATGTCATTGTGCTGTTTATCAGAGGAGTTGGGAATATTGATGGGAATTAATCGTTTTCCTCTCATGGCGTTTAGTTCTTGGAGCATTCCGCCTTCAGGACGGCATTTCCTGTCACGTTTCTCCTCACATGTTGTCATGTAGAATGCTGTGGGCTTGCCCAATGTCTCATATTTCACTGAAATCTATAAAACCTGCTGAGGTTCTTGCGCTTATTCAAAAATGTACTGTGCCTCTTATTATTAGAATAATGTTTTTAAATGAAATGTTGGTGTAGGTGTAGGTGTGGTTGTGGGGGTATTCGGCCCTGTCTGGCTTGGTGTGGTTGTGGGGTTGTGGGGGTATTCGGCCCTGTCTGGCTTGGTGGGGTTGTGGGGGTATTCGGCCCTGTCTGGCTTGGTGTGGTTGTGGGGTTGTGGGGGTATTCGGCCCTGTCTGGCTTGGTGGGGTTGTGGGGGTATTCGGCCCTGTCTGGCTTGGTGGGGTTGTGGGGTTGTGGGGGTATTCGGCCCTCTCTGGCTTGGTGGGGTTGTGGGGTTGTGGGGGTATTCGGGCCTGTCTGGCTTGGTGGGGTTGTGGGGTATTCGGCCCTGTCTGGCTTGGTGGGGTTGTGGGGGTATTCGGCCCTGTCTGGCTTGGTGGGGTTGTGGGGTTGTGGGGGTATTCGGCCCTGTCTGGCTTGGTGGGGTTGTGGGGTTATTCGGCCCTGTCTGGCTTGGTGGGGTAGTGGGGTTGTGGGGGTATTCGGCCCTGTCTGGCTTGGTGGGGTTGTGGGGTTGTGGGGGTATTCGGGCCTGTCTGGCTTGGTGGGGTTGTGGGGTTTTGGGGTATTCGGCCTGTCTGGCTTGGTGTGGTTGTGGGGTTGTGGGGGTATTCGGCCCTGTCTGGCTTGGTGGGGTTGTGGGGTTGTGGGGTATTCGGCCCTGTCTGGCTTGGTGGGGTTGTGGGGTTGTGGGGGTATTCGGCCCTGTCTGGCTTGGTGGGGT
>CM040395.1:149375236-149390236 GCA_022702515.1 Ilyophis sp. 1 JC-2022
TTAAACATTGTTTGACTAAGAAGAACATGGCGGACAGTATTCTGGCCAAGGGGCCAGCTTTCGGCTCTCAACCTCTGGACCGGATATAATGTCGCTTTCTGCTGATACCTATGATTTGCTCTCAAAAAGCCAGTTTTTCCATTGGGCTCCATTAATTTTTGACAGCAAATTACAAATATTTCAATATTTATATTAATATAATGATGTTAACATTATATATTTTTTAAAAATCACATAATTTTTCAGAAGTAATTTTTTTGGTTTTTACCACGCAGACAAAGATATGATTTTTTTTGTATTTATTTTGGCCTATCTGCGCCTTCCTCGTTGTACAGTTGTGTTAAAAGAAAAATAGCAGTACTAACTTGATGTAAATAAAAATAATGACACTGGATCATTAAAGGACAGCATAATTTAAAAAGTTTTGACTTTAAAAAAATAAAATTGTTTCTGTGCATTTTTTTACGCATCAAATTTACGTCAGATAGGAGATCTGTTCCCTAAGGTTTTCCCGGCCAGAACAGTCCTTCTGACCTATTCAGATCCTGCACGTACAGTTAAAAATAGCAGTACAACATCAGTAACCTAATGAACCACTGTTATTAGTATTAGTGATATTTCTGCATGGAAAATAATTTACTTGTAGATGTAGAAGTGTAATAGAAAAGCAACAGACCCAGCTGTCATGACATGCACGCTGCTTGTTCTGAGTAATTGACTCATTCATTAAAACGGATAGTAGTCAGAAGAATAGTCAGAATGGCAATGATTCAGCCAATCATCACCTCCAGAAAGATCAAAGATGATCTGAAATTACCTGTAAGTGCTGTTCGTCAGAAGACATTTGATCGAAGCTAAGCTATCAGTAAGAAGCCCCCGTAAAGCACCATTGTTGAAAAAACGGCATGTGCAGAATCAGTTATAATTTTCCAAGGAACACATCGATTGGCCCAAAGAGAAATGGCGTAACATTCTGTGGACTGAGAGTAATGAGAGTAAAATTTTTCTTTTCGGGTCTAGTGGTCGTCGACAGTACGTCAGACGACCCCCGGATACTGAATTCAAGCCACAGTACACTGTGAAGACAGTGAAGCATGGTGGCGCATAAATCATGGTATGGGGATGTTTTTCGTACTACGGTGTTGGGCCTATTTATCGTATCGTGTTTATCGTATATCTTGTGTGATTGTGCAACAGCATGCCCTCTGGTCAGGAGTAGGGATGCAAATTTAAAGGAATTTCCTTAATCGATAGTTGTTAACCTTAACAAACAATAGTCGATTAATTGATAACATAAAAGCTAAATATAGCTTATGATATACAGAATACAAAATGCATGTTATATTCCTCAATCAAAGATTTATTGTAACATTTGAGAAACAGGCATTATTGTAGCGTAACAAAAATAGAATATGAAGGCGTGTATAGGCTACTTTAACAGAAAATAAATTGCGCTCCGTCTCATCTGTTGCAAGCGAAACCGTTGCTCCGCTAGCCGCTAGCAGCATTAACATAATCTCACTTGAAATGGAAAGGCGACAGTTAAACTAGTAGACCTAGCCTAGAACAGTCAACTTAAATCATAGGCTATTATGTTTTGAATAGGCTCCTCATATGCATACTAGATAGACCTACGTATTTTTATTCAAGAACATTTAAGCTACGTGGTCTGGAGCGAATCGTGTGCGCAGCCCGTTTATTAGCTCTCGAAATCCCTCACCGTCAACGGTGCTTATTACCATCATGTCCTTTTCAACCATCAACCTCTGAGTAATACCCTCCGCTCCTCTATCGTCACATACCCTCTTTGCCAACACTGAGTTGATGGTAGGTTGCGATCCACTTTGCCCTGACAGCACGGTTTTATGTACGCTTTTCAGGTGGTAGTTAACAAAGTAGTTATACTTCAATTGAGCGACCATCGACCGTAAGAGCCAATCAGCGTTCCACACTTGATATTTCCCCAAACGAAACGAAACCGTTTCGTGAATAATTGTTCTGCCCGATTTCACTGAAATTGCAGCAATGGAGTAGCAGCTAATAATAATGGTCCAAACCTACCACGTCCTGTTCAATGTATAACATAACCTTAAAGGATATGTGTAGCTGTTCTACCAATATCACATTGAGCCAAAAAATACATGTTGAGTTTTATACATACATCTATCTATGTATCTAGCGTAGATAAAGATCGGTAGCTCGCGACGAAGATAGATATAGGCTAGCCTATCGCTAGCTAGCGAGAACACATCATTATCAGTGTCATGACATAACTATAAAGAATAGGATGCATCGCAAATATGTCTTTGTTATACGTAGGCTATTGCCGTTGTTTCTCTTTATCAAAAAATTGTAGCTGCACGAACTGACTTGGATGACACAACGGGAAGCTCTTGCCCCGCCCCCAGCCTAGTAGAATTGACCGACTCAGCGACCAGTTGCTCGCTGTGAGAACGCAGCGTTACACTAGGCTGAATTTGGCGCCCTCGCGTGGAGACCTTAAACCATGATTACATTTCACACAAAAACTCCCGTTGAAACAAGACCGCAGTTCAGTTAATTGTTTCATTTGAAATCTTATCGATTAAATTCTTATTAGCAATTAATCGATAGTCGATTAATTGTTAACATCCCTAGTCAGGAGGGTACCTGCAGTCTCCCTGCACAGTTCTCTTATGACTCAGTGCCTGTGTGCGTTTAACTGGTGGAATTATTGATGTTTAGTGTGCACTTATTTTATTTCGCTTTGGCTAAAAGCGTCTTCAAATTAATGTATTGTATTGTAATGTAATGTAATGGTGGACTGCAGAGGGGAAAGAAGCTCATGTTTCACATGCTACAGAGAGCGTGCGTGCGTGCGTGCGTCCCCTGCAGGCCCGCGAGCAGATGGAGGAGAGGCTCCAGGACATCATCACGCTCTGCTCCCCGGACAGCTCGCTCCCATTGGCTGACGGCGTGCTGGGCTTCATACAGCACCAGCTGCTGGAGCTGGCCAGGGACTGCCTGGACAAGTCCCGCAAGGGCTTGGTCACATCTCAGCACTTCCTGGAGATGCAGGACAAACTGGACAACCTGCTGCGCGAGGTATGTGTGGTGTGTGTGTGTGTGTGTCGGGTGTGTGTGGTGTGTGTGTGGTGTGTGTCGTGTGAGGTAAAGGTGTATGTGTGTGTGTGTGTCGTGTGTGGTGTGTGTGTGGGGTGTGTGTGCGTGTGAGGTAAAGGTGTATGTGTGTGTGTGAGAGATAAAGGTGTGCGTGTGTGCGCGCGTGGGGTAAAGGTGTGTGTGTGTGTGTGTGTGTGTGTGTGTGTGAGAGAGATAAAGGTGTATGTGTGTGTGTGAGAGATAAAGGTGTGCGTGTGTGCGCGCGTGTGGGGTAAAGGTGTATGTGTGTGTGTGCGCGCGCGCGCGTGTCGGGTAAAGGTGTGTGTGTGTGTGCGCGCATGTGGGGTAAAGGTGTGTGTGTGTGTGTGCGCGCATGTGGGGTAAAGGTTTGTGTGTGTGTGTGTGTGTGCGCGCGCGTGTGGGGTATAGGTGTGTGTGTGTGTGTGTGTGTGTGTGTGTGTGTGTGCGCGCGCATGTGGGGTAAAGGTGTGTGTGTGTGTGCGCGCGCGCGCATGTTGGGTAAAGGTGTGTGTGTGTGTGTGTGTGCGCGCATGTGGGGTAAAGGTGTGTGTGTGTCTGCGCGCATGTGGGGTAAAGGTGTGTGTGTGTGTGCGCACGCATGTTGGGTAAAGGTGTGTGTGTGTGTGTGTGTGTGTGTGCGCGCATGTGGGGTAAAGGTGTGTGTGTGTGTGTGTGTGCGCGCATGTGGGGTAAAGGTGTGCGCGTGCGTGCGTGCTTTGAACAGAAACTGTCTGTCTATAGGCAGAGTACCCCCAAAACAGTCTGTCTATAGGCAGAGTACCCCCAAAACAGTCAAAAGCCAAAGTTCCCCAATTTAGTCTAAAATTGCAATATCCATCTGTATAAAGGTATTGTACTCCAAAATCGTCTGTCTAAAATTAAGTACCCCCCAATACAGTATGTCTAAAGCTAGCATACACCAATATCATCTGTCTATAGCACATGCTATAGTTACAGAGTTATGATGACGCGAGAAAGGG
Organism: Ilyophis sp. 1 JC-2022; assembly: GCA_022702515.1. NCBI lineage: Eukaryota > Metazoa > Chordata > Actinopteri > Anguilliformes > Synaphobranchidae > Ilyophis > Ilyophis sp. 1 JC-2022. Next base: position 149,379,340 of record CM040395.1, read on the forward strand.
ACTTGTCCCATTAGCATGTAGCATGTAGCTCTACTGTAGCACCTGGCTGTGTTTGTCCACTGGGACCTGGTCCATTAGCATGTAGCATGTAGCTCTGCTGTAGCCGCATATGTTTACTGGAGCATTTCAGATTAAGTACCTTTGCTTAAGGCTGCAGGGACAGTGCTCTGCCTGGGATTTGAACTTGCAACCTCTGTATTCCAAGCTCTGTTCCTTAACCCTTTGAAGAGTAGATTTTTTGGAATGTTCTTTCAAAATTCTAAGTCAGTATTCTAGAACTCCTTTGCTTTTGTTACATCAGCATTGGAATGTTCAGTTAAGAACATTCTAATTACATATTGGTGATCTCACATCTTAAAGGGTTAAAACACTGCACGGACCACCCATGTAAAAGGGTAATTGGCCGTGGGCATTGTGCTGTGCGTGTTGGGTAATAAGATTGTGACAGGGCGAATGGGGAAATGAGGAGAAATTGCGTCAAAGGCTTGCGGCAAGGTAGAGCCGCAAATCATTACTAATGGTAACCTGTACAGCGCTTTAGCTAGCAGCTTCAGAAATAGTTTCTCTTGTTCTTCTTGTTTATGAGCAGTAATGGTGCTTGGTTCATTTTCTGGGGAGGTGGTGGGGGGGGCTAGGTGGTAAATGATTGTGTATCATCTGTGTTGAGGAATAGCAGCTTTGCAACACAACACAAATTTGTGTCAGTGTTGTCTAATCTGACTGTGATCTGATTCCCTCCCCCCCCCCCCCCCCCGACAGGCCTTTGAGCGGTCAGAGAGTCAGGAAGTGACCGTCATCACGCAGCTCGTTAAGAAGATTCTCATGGTCATTTCTCGACCGGCGAGACTGCTCCGGTGTCTGGTGAGAAACGAGTCCCTGTCGGGGGGGGGGGGGGTGAGGGGTGAGGGGTGGGTGGGGTTGAGTCAGATTGTCTTGTAACCCCCCCCCCGCTCCCGCTTCTCAGGAGTTTGACCCAGAAGAGTTCTACTACCTCCTGGAGCAGGCAGAGGATCGAGCCAGAGCAGGGGAGGGCATCAAAACAGACATTCCCCGTTACATCATCGAGCAGCTGGGCCTCGTCCAGGACCCCCTACGAGGTACCCACAAACACCCCATTCCTGGCAGGCTTAACCTGCATCCAAATTCACACCAACTTCTGCTCTTAATTATGTAACCAGCCCCATTCATTTACACGGCCTGACCCTTTTGCTACTGAATGACACTGTTCCTGAGTTCCTGTATGGCATATTTTACTGTGACCAGTGTTGGTGTAATAAACAGATAATTGGTTAACTGAGCCGGGGGTCATTGGTGGGAACATAAACATGCATTCCAGTCCCTCCAGGATTTCACGATGTCGTGATCGCAACTATGAACGCGAAATCAACAAAAAGTTGCAAGACCTTGCGTTTTTTTTCCAATCACCGCAACTTTCCCACAAAAAATTGTCAAATTGTTGTGTTACAACCCAAGCTTGAAGAACACAAATGATTTCAAACACAAATAGGCAACTTACAAAATGTTTTTATTAAAATATCTCCCGTTGTAGCAAGTCTCATTAAGTTGGTTCAGTTTTCCTGTCATTAGGCTACTGAGCGTAAAAATGGTTTCATGATAAAAGCGCGTTTGGGTTCTGCTGTTGCGAGTCTCTGTGTTTAAACATAGGCTACTTCCGGGTTTCACACAAGCACAAACAGAATTACTTTAAGAATTACTCCGCGTTAACTCAGATTTTTAGGTCCAAAAAAATACATTTACATTTCAATTTACAAATAAACCAAAACATTTTTGTTAAATTGAACCCGTTTTGTATGGTTACTCGGATATATTGCATATGATTTTTTAATTGAAATCACAATTTTTATTTGCAACTTTCACTAATTACCGCAACTTCATCACAACAAACACACACAAAACATCGCACTTTGCATCGCAACTTTTAAGAAAAGCTGCTGCGAAATCAAGCGTTTTAGGCCGCACAAAAAATCTCAACGAGATGCTGGTATGACTGGCATTCACACTGGAGCTCCTGGAGCTGGTCATGCCTGAACTGGTGAACATAGTCAGGGACAGGAACTCTCTCGGTCAAAACAGGAAGTAACATAAAGAGCATCTCCTCTCTGGTTATAACTAGTCTCTATGGCAATGTTTCCTGTCCTGACCTCTGACCTTTCTTAGCATTCTTTGCTCCCACACAGACTTGTCACACACATATTTCAAATGGTTACTGACCATTTAGATGCCAATAAATGCAGATAATGAAGAGTTTTCCGCAGAATGTATTACTAACCAAAAAACCCGTAAGTATCTGCAGTGGAGATGTGGCAGGGCTTGTTTCTGACCCAGTGGAGATGTAGCAGGACTTGGTTCTGACCCAGTGGAGATGTTGCAGGGCTTGTTTCTGACCCAGTGGAGATGTAGCAGGGCTTGGTTCTGACCCAGTGGAGATGTGGCAGGGCTTGGTTCTGACCCAGTGGAGATGTTGCAGGGCTTGGTTCTGACCCAGTGGAGATGTTGCAGGGCTTGGTTCTGACCCAGTGGAGATGTGGCATGGCTTGGTTCTGACCCAGTGGAGATGTAGCAGGGCTTGGTTCTGACCCAGTGGAGATGTGGCAGGGCTTGTTTCTGACCCAGTGGAGATGTAGCAGGACTTGGTTCTGACCCAGTGGAGATGTTGCAGGGCTTGTTTCTGACCCAGTGGAGATGTAGCAGGGCTTGGTTCTGACCCAGTGGAGATGTGGCAGGGCTTGGTTCTGACCCAGTGGAGATGTTGCAGGGCTTGGTTCTGACCCAGTGGAGATGTTGCAGGGCTTGGTTCTGACCCAGTGGAGATGTTGCAGGGCTTGGTTCTGACCCAGTGGAGATGTTGCAGGGCTTGGTTCTGACCCAGTGGAGATGTTGCAGGGCTTGGTTCTGACCCAGTGGAGATGTTGCAGGGCTTGGTTCTGACCCAGTGGAGATGTGGCAGGGCTTGGTTCTGACCCAGTGGAGATGTTGCAGGGCTTGGTTCTGACCCAGTGGAGATGTTGCAGGGCTTGTTTCTGACCCAGTGGAGATGTTGCAGGGCTTGGTTCTGACCCAGTGGAGATGTTGCAGGGCTTGGTTCTGACCCAGTGGAGATGTTGCAGGGCTTGGTTCTGACCCAGTGGAGATGTTGCAGGGCTTGGTTCTGACCCAGTGGAGATGTGGCAGGGCTTGGTTCTGACCCAGTGGAGATGTTGCAGGGCTTGGTTCTGACCCAGTGGAGATGTTGCAGGGCTTGGTTCTGACCCAGTGGAGATGTTGCAGGGCTTGGTTCTGACCCAGTGGAGATGTTGCAGGGCTTGGTTCTGACCCAGTGGAGATGTAGCAGGGCTTGGTTCTGACCCAGTGGAGATGTTGCAGGGCTTGGTTCTGACCCAGTGGAGATGTTGCAGGGCTTGGTTCTGACCCAGTGGAGATGTTGCAGGGCTTGGTTCTGACCCAGTGGAGATGTTGCAGGGCTTGGTTCTGACCCAGTGGAGATGTTGCAGGGCTTGGTTCTGACCCAGTGGAGATGTTGCAGGGCTTGGTTCTGACCCAGTGGAGATGTTGCAGGGCTTGGTTCTGACCCAGTGGAGATGTTGCAGGGCTTGGTTCTGACCCAGTGGAGATGTTGCAGGGCTTGGTTCTGACCCAGTGGAGATGTTGCAGGGCTTGGTTCTGACCCAGTGGAGATGTTGCAGGGCTTGGTTCTGACCCAGTGGAGATGTTGCAGGGCTTGGTTCTGACCCAGTGGAGATGTTGCAGGGCTTGGTTCTGACCCAGTGGAGATGTTGCAGGGCTTGGTTCTGACCCAGTGGAGATGTTGCAGGGCTTGGTTCTGACCCAGTGGAGATGTTGCAGGGCTTGGTTCTGACCCAGTGGAGATGTTGCAGGGCTTGGTTCTGACCCAGTGGAGATGTAGCAGGGCTTGTTTCTGACCCAGTGGAGATGTAGCAGGGCTTGGTTCTGACCCAGTGGAGATGTTGCAGGGCTTGGTTCTGACCCAGTGGAGATGTGGCAGGGCTTGGTTCTGACCCAGTGGAGATGTTGCAGGGCTTGTTTCTGACCCAGTGGAGATGTTGCAGGGCTTGGTTCTGACCCAGTGGAGATGTAGCAGGGCTTGGTTCTGACCCAGTGGAGATGTGGCAGGGCTTGGTTCTGACCCAGTGGAGATGTAGCAGGGCTTGTTTCTGACCCAGTGGAGATGTTGCAGGGCTTGGTTCTGACCCAGTGGAGATGTAGCAGGGCTTGGTTCTGACCCAGTGGAGATGTGGCAGGGCTTGGTTCTGACCCAGTGGAGATGTGGCAGGGCTTGGTTCTGACCCAGTGGAGATGTGGCAGGGCTTGGTTCTGACCCAGTGGAGATGTGGCGGGGCTTGGTTCTGACCCAGTGGAGATGTTGCAGGGCTTGGTTCTGACCCAGTGGAGATGTAGCAGGGCTTGGTTCTGACCCAGTGGAGATGTGGCAGGGCTTGGTTCTGACCCAGTGGAGATGTGGCAGGGCTTGGTTCTGACCCAGTGGAGATGTAGCAGGGCTTGGTTCTGACCCAGTGGAGATGTGGCAGGGCTTGGTTCTGACCCAGTGGAGATGTGGCAGGGCTTGGTTCTGACCCAGTGGAGATGTGGCAGGGCTTGGTTCTGACCCAGTGGAGATGTGGCCGGTTATGGTTCTGACCCGGTGGAGATGTAGAAAGACATGGTTCTGACCCGTTTGCTGCTCTTGTTCCCACAGACATGGTCCAGTTGGAGGTGCCTGACTCGGGCCAGATCCTGGCTGGGGAAGCCGAGGACCTGGAGGTGAGTGAATATTTTTTTTTTTTTACTCTCGCACGATTATTCGCGAAACGTTGCGTAAATCTCTCCTCGCTTTTCCCTGGAGCTCGGCCAGGTGAAAATACCCCAGCCTGTCCGTTAGTCTTTACAGTCTCTCAGCAAATACCCCAGCCTGTCCGTTAGTCTTTACAGTCTCTCAGCAAATACCCCAGCCTGTCCGTTAGTCTTTACAGTCTCTCAGCAAATGCCCCAGCCTGTCCGTTAGTCTTTACAGTCTCTCAGCAAATACCCCAGCCTGTCCGTTAGTCTTTACAGTCTCTCAGCAAATGCCCCAGCCTGTCCGTTAGTCTTTACAGTCTCTCAGCAAATACCCCAGCCTGTCCGTTAGTCTTTACAGTCTCTCAGCTAATACCCCAGCCTGTCCGTTAGTCTTTACAGTCTCTCAGCAAATACCCCAGCCTGTCCGTTAGTCTTTACAGTCTCTCAGCAAATACCCCAGCCTGTCCGTTAGTCTTTACAGTCTCTCAGCAAATACCCCAGCCTGTCCGTTAGTCTTTACAGTCTCTCAGCAAATACCCCAGCCTGTCCGTTAGTCTTTACAGTCTCTCAGCTGATACCCCAGCCTGTCCGTTAGTCTTTACAGTCTCTCAGCAAATACCCCAGCCTGTCCGTTAGTCTTTACAGTCTCTCAGCAAATACCCCAGCCTGTCCGTTAGTCTTTACAGTCTCTCAGCAAATACCCCAGCCTGTCCGTTAGTCTTTACAGTCTCTCAGCAAATACCCCAGCCTGTCCGTTAGTCTTTACAGTCTCTCAGCAAATACCCCAGCCTGTCCGTTAGTCTTTACAGTCTCTCAGCTGATACCCCAGCCTGTCCGTTAGTCTTTACAGTCTCTCAGCAAATACCCCAGCCTGTCCGTTAGTCTTTACAGTCTCTCAGCAAATGCCCCAGCCTGTCCGTTAGTCTTTACAGTCTCTCAGCAAATACCCCAGCCTGTCCGTTAGTCTTTACTGTCTCTCAGCAAATACCCCAGCCTGTCCGTTAGTCTTTACAGTCTCTCAGCAAATACCCCAGCCTGTCCGTTAGTCTTTACAGTCTCTCAGCAAATACCCCAGCCTGTCCGTTAGTCTTTACAGTCTCTCAGCAAATACCCCAGCCTGTCCGTTAGTCTTTACAGTCTCTCAGCAAATGCCCCAGCCTGTCCGTTAGTCTTTACTGTCTCTCAGCAAATACCCCAGCCTGTCCGTTAGTCTTTACAGTCTCTCAGCAAATACCCCAGCCTGTCCGTTAGTCTTTACAGTCTCTCAGCAAATACCCCAGCCTGTCCGTTAGTCTTTACAGTCTCTCAGCAAATACCCCAGCCTGTCCGTTAGTCTTTACAGTCTCTCAGCAAATACCCCAGCCTGTCCGTTAGTCTTTACAGTCTCTCAGCAAATACCCCAGCCTGTCCGTTAGTCTTTACAGTCTCTCAGCAAATACCCCAGCCTGTCCGTTAGTCTTTACAGTCTCTCAGCAAATACCCCAGCCTGTCCGTTAGTCTTTACAGTCTCTCAGCTGATACCCCAGCCTGTCCGTTAGTCTTTACTGTCTCTCAGCAAATACCCCAGCCTGTCCGTTAGTCTTTACAGTCTCTCAGCAAATGCCCCAGCCTGTCCGTTAGTCTTTACAGTCTCTCAGCAAATACCCCAGCCTGTCCGTTAGTCTTTACAGTCTCTCAGCAAATACCCCAGCCTGTCCGTTAGTCTTTACAGTCTCTCAGCAAATACCCCAGCCTGTCCGTTAGTCTTTACAGTCTCTCAGCAAATGCCCCTGCCTGTCCGTTAGTCTTTACAGTCTCTCAGCTGTAGTCAATGTTTGTGTTTATCCTGTACTTTACATGCAGGTGGGTCGGCTGTTATTGACACTGCTTCTGGTTCCTGTGTTATTGTAGTTAGAGCTCAGTGTAAATGTAGTTTTATGTGTGAAGTGTTATTGTAGTTTAAGCTCAGTGTAAATGTAGTTTTACGTCTAAAAGAGGTAATAAACACTAAATCACATATTTTGAGTTATAAAGCAGAGTATCTTGTCCCCATTTCATAAATAACATATATCCTATTTTATAAAAAAAACTAAAATGTAATTAAGTCGTACCACCACATTTTGTGTCAAAAAAGAGTCATTAGCTGCAATCCAAACTGAAGAGTTTAGTTTGAGCCACGCCCCATGCTGTGTGATCTAAGTGATCTAAGTGATCTAAGTGATCTAAGTGATCTAAGTGAATGCACATCAGGCTGTTTGGCAGGAGGTGACCCCACAGTGGGGCGTTTCTCTCTGTTCGTTTCGGCAGAACGACACCCCGAGCACGACCAGCACGCCGTGCCGAAGAAAGGCCTTGGAGAGTGACTTTAAGACCATAAAACTCATCAGCAACGGAGCCTATGGGTGAGCAACAGGGGCGGAGTCTGGGGCTGTTATTGGCCTATGGGTGAGCAACAGGGGAGGGCATCAAAACAGACATTCCCCATTACATCATCGAGCAGCTGGGCCTCGTCCAGGACCCCCTACGAGGTACCCACAAACACCCCATTCCTGGCAGGCTTAATCTGCATCCAAATTTACACCAACTTCTGCTCTTAATGATGTAACCAGCCCCATTCATTTACACGGCCTGACCCTTTTGCTACTGAATGACACTGTTCCTGAGTTCCTGTATGGCATATTTTACTGTGACCAGTGTCATTTACACGGCCTGACCCTTTTGCTACTGAATGACACTGTTCCTGAGTTCCTGTATGGCATATTTTACTGTGACCAGCGTTGGTGTAATAAACATATAAGTGTGAGCAACAGGGGCTACTGTATTGAACGGTCCATTGCGGCGAAAATTTACTTGCGTAATGGGGTCGTTTTGCTGGCCGCTCTTCGTCCATCTTGAGTTATGTTCTATATCTTTGGCTGTGTACGCAATCTCGGGTATAAAATATAAGTCAAGATTCTACTCAGCTTACATTTTTTTGCTGTCAATAATAAATGGAGCCCAATGGGTAAACTGCCTTTTTGAGCGCAGATTATACATATGTATCGGCAGAGGGCGATATCCAGTGTTGAGTTTTAGAGCTGAAAGCAGGCCCCTTAGTCAAAACAGGGATTTATTTATTTATTTATTTTTCAGGATTTTATAGAACATACTTTCCTTTGATATTTTAGAATCCTTTCCTTTTAGAACCTGCTCATCATTTAACACTTAGCTGTCAGCAGCCTTCGCTCTGATGTTTGTCGTTCTCCTTCTAGTCACAAGGTCATTGGGGAAAGGTCAGGGGCCTGTTTCAGAGCTCGGCGGTGGGGCTTTCTCCCTGGACGCCGGAGGGCTGTGACGCAGTGCATTGTGGGATCTGAGCGTGACTCTTGTGGGCAGGGCGGTGTTCCTGGTGAGACACTGCGAGACCCGCCAGCGTTTCGCCATGAAGAAGATCAACCGCCATAACCTGGTGCTGAGGAACCAGATCCAGCAGGTCTTCGTGGAGCGGGACATCCTCACCTTCGCCGAGAACCCCTTCGTGGTCAGCATGTTCTGCTCCTTCGAGACACGTCGCCATCTCTGCATGGTTATGGAGTACGTGGAAGGTGAGGGGAGGGTGAGGGGACACCAAGGGTCAAAGGTCACGTGGGGGGGATTCCTCTTTGATGGCTGCCGGGCAGTAATTTACCTCGAGTTTGGTAATTAATGCAAGTGTCCACCATGCTTAAAGGGATATTTCATCTAAGTGTGATAGAAGTCATTTTGTGGAGCCTACCTTATTATATTTTCATAGCGTGAATATTAGCGACATCAGATGTCCCTGCTGACCGTTAACGTCATCCCCGGTAGTCCCGGTTGTCAGGGTCCCCATTCACTCCCATTCATTTTCGGGAGCTCACCAAAATGTATCGTTTTAAAGCACACACTAACGATAATACATCGATAAAAGAGAACACGACGGTGAAAAGGTGCGTGTTTGTTTTTATATTTAATGTTGATATTTAGTTTCAACGTTTTATTACCTTTTAAAAGAAAAAGAAGATCCAGCAAAAACCGTTGTTATTTTAATTCAGTGAAAAATCCTTGCATACGATAAAGTTGACGTAAATTCACCAGCTGTAGTAGGCTACCGTTCGTTCTAGGTTTACGTCATAATAAAAGTAAAAATCAAACTATGGCTTGTTGTATTTCTACGCAGTAGCATATCCGAAAATAGTTCCACTATTATAGCTAATTTAAACGCGTACCTTTTCTCCATCGTGTTCTCTCTTATCGATGCGTTATCCGCCATCATGTTCTCTCTTATCGATGCGTTATCCGCCATCATGTTCTCTCTTATCGATGCGTTATCCGAAAATTAACGGGAGTGACTGGGGACCCTGACAATCGGACTAACGGTGATGCCGTTAACGGTCAGCAGGGATCGCTGATGTTGCTAATATTCACGCTTTGCAAATATAATAGGGTAGGCTCCACAAATTGACTTGTATCACACTAAGGTGAAATATCCCTTTAAAGCTCTATTTATTTATTTATTTATTTTTATTTGTTTCTGATTTTTTGATAGCTAATTGTACCCTATGCTATTCAATTTCTCATGTAGCAACCGCTTGAGAATTCTGCCGCGACACAAACCCCTGATCCTCGGTGTGCAACTGCACTCGAGTCAAGCTTTTACAGCTGTGCCGCTCTAAAGCTTGATCTAAACGTACAGGAGCCGATAAATATTTGAACCAAATCTCAGGACCGGTGTTCAGTTGGACAAACTGGCTCAGTGCTAAATAAACAGCCCTCACAAAACCTGGGCCAACCTCAAAATGCTTTCTCTGGGTTTAATTCCCCCCCATTCAGTCACCTTTGGTTATGCATGTGGACGCTTTAAAGAGAGGAAGTGTTATACTAAGCCATGAGGCTATGATGTCACTACCCGTGAGTGTATGTTGTCGTGGCCTGTGAGGTTATAATGTCATGAACTGTGGGGGTGTAACATCTTCGCTTATGGTCATATGATGTCATGAGCTGTCGGGGGATGATGTGGTGACTTGTGCTGTGTGCGATGTTGGCCTGTAGGGGGCGACTGTGCGGCCCTGCTGAAGAAAATAGGCCCGTTGCCGGTGGACATGGCCCGGATGTACTTTGCGGAGACGGTGCTGGCGCTGGAATACCTGCACAGCTACGGCATCGTGCACCGGGACCTCAAACCAGACAAGTGAGTGAAGAACTACACATCCCACACGGCCAAGAACTACACATCCCACACAGCCAAGAACTACACATCCCACACGGCCGAGAGCTACACATCCCACACGGCCAAGAACTACACATCCCACACGGCCGAGAGCTACACATCCCACACAGCCAAGAGCTACACATCCCACACAGCCAAGAACTACACATCCCACACGGCCGAGAGCTACACATCCCACACGGCCAAGAACTACACATCCCACACGGCCAAGAGCTACACATCCCACACGGCCAAGAACTACACATCCCACACGGCCAAGAACTACACATCCCACACGGCCAAGAACTACATATCCCACACGGCCAAGAACTACACATCCCACACGGCCAAGAGCTACACATCCCACACGGCCAAGAACTACACATCCCACACGGCCTAGAGCTACACATCCCACACGGCCGAGAGCTACACATCCCACACGGCCAAGAGCTACACATCCCACACGGCCAAGAGCTACACATCCCACACGGCCAAGAACTACACATCCCAAGTTTAATTTGAGCTCCCCCCCCCTCCCCTAGTCTGCTCATCACCTCCATGGGTCACATTAAGCTGACGGATTTCGGCCTGTCTAAGATCGGCCTGATGAACATGACCACCAACCTGTATGAGGGACGAGAGGAACAGGGCACCAGAAAGTTCACCGACAAACAGGTGCCCCTCCCCCTCTCTACCTGTGTGTGTGTGGTACAGGTGTGTGTGTGTGTGTGTGTGGTACAGGTGTGTGTTCCTCTCTCAGTGTTAATTACCCCTGTGTGTGTGTGGTACAGGTGTGTGTTCCTCTCTCTCAGTGTTAATTACCCCTGTGTGTGCTGTGGTACAGGTGTGTGTTCCTCTCTCTGTGTTAATTACCCCTGTGTGTGTGTGGTACAGGTG
>CM040395.1:149400236-149401450 GCA_022702515.1 Ilyophis sp. 1 JC-2022
TTCTGTAAGGGTGTCTGTGACCTGCATCTATCCCCACATTACAAACCCTGCCCTCTACCCCATTAACAGTCTGTTCAACCCTTACGCCACCAAGCCTTGAACACGCTTTACTCTACCCCACCTGTACCTGCAACAGGTTACTCTACCCCACCTGTACCTGCAACAGGTTACTCTACCCCACCTGTACCTGTAACAGGTTACTCTACCCCACCTGTACCTGTAACAGGTTACTCTACCCCACCTGTACCTGTAACAGGTTACTCTACCCCCTTACTCTACCCCACCTGTACCTGCAACAGGTTACTCTACCCCACCTGTACCTGCAACAGGTTACTCTACCCCACCTGTACCTGTCACAGGTTACTCTACCCCCTTACTCTACCCCACCTGTACCTGTAACAGGTTACTCTACCCCACCTGTACCTGTCACAGGTTACTCTACCCCTTACTCTACCCCACCTGTACCTGTAACAGGTTACTCTACCCCACCTGTACCTGTAACGGGTTACTCTACCCCACCTGTACCTGTAACAGGTTACTCTACCCCCTTACTCTACCCCACCTGTACCTGTAACAGGTTACTCTACCGCACCTGTAACAGGTTACTCTACCCCACCTGTACCTGTAACAGGTTACTCTACCCCACCTGTACCTGTAACAGGTTAGTCTACCCCACCTGTACCTATAACAGGTTACTCTACCCCACCTGTACCTGTAACAGGTTACTCTACCGCACCTGTAACAGGTTACTCTACCCCACCTGTACCTGTAACAGGTTACTCTACCCCACCTGTACCTGTAACAGGTTACTCTACCCCACCTGTACCTGTAACAGGTTAGTCTACCCCACCTGTACCTATAACAGGTTACTCTACCCCCTTACTCTACCCCACCTGTACCTGTAACAGGTTACTCTACCCCACCTGTACCTGTAACAGGTTGTTACTCTACCCCACCTGTACCTGTAACAGGTTACTCTTCACTGTGTGTAGAATGCCTGTTTTCTTTACTACTTGATATGAGCGTTTACAACCAGAGGAGCTAAAGCACATGTTTAAAATCATCCTCCACATTCTGATGACTGATGACTGTTTGACACTGTACATGTGTATATTTTGATACGTTTACGTTGTATTGCATTGTGCTGAATTAGATTTAATGTGCTCTGTGCACACCTACTGACCCTGAGCTGGGTGTGGTCTACCTGTCTCTGA
>CM040395.1:149401950-149451950 GCA_022702515.1 Ilyophis sp. 1 JC-2022
TGATGTGTGCTTTATTAGGGTTGGAGTGAAACCCTACAGGACGGTAGATCTCTAGCTGTTGAATGAGATATGCTTTGTTAGGGTTGGAGTGAAAGCCTACAGGATGGCAGATCTCCAGGAACAGTATGTTCTTAATGTTCTTACATGTGCTGTGCGCGCTGTGTTTGGAAAGCGCTGCAAATTTTCCCTGTTCACCACGCCGATGGCGTTGTATTTTCCTGCAGCCGATGCAGCCGTGCCCGGCCTTCACCGAGCCCGTCTCCGTAGCAACAGCACGGGCGCCAAGCGCGCACGCGGCAGAGACCCGGGTGGGCCCCGTCACCTCGCCCCCCCGGCAGACGCGGCCAAAAAGGCGCGGAGTACGTTCAGGGGCAAGTTCCCCAAATCTGCCTCTGCGTCGGGCCTGTCACTGCTCACCACTCCAGGTATCCCCCGCCCCTCTCCTCGCCAACCTAAACAAACTGTCTTTAGAAGGCGCCAGGGACCACGTCAAGATTATTATTTTAGTTTCACTCACACTCTGTGTGACATTTTTACAGGGAGGATCTTGTAATTGATTAGCCGGTTTGATAAACAGTTGATTGTACTGTAATTGCAGTTATTACAAGTTAGTTGTTGTGTTAATTATAGAGTCACTATTATTAGTATATTATAACCGTAATCCAGTTAATTATTGGAGGCAAGCTTCATGGATCTCAAGCTGAGTGCAGCTGTTCTATTATGAATGAACTGACAACACCAATGCAGGTTCACTTAGACCAGATAAATGGATGCAAGCTGTCATACATCAGCATATCGGTTAAAGGAGCTAAAATATCAGATCATGTGAACACTTGGGGCTGAATCATAGCACCTCCTCACACTGACCTCCTTCTGCACCTCCTCACACTGACCTCCACACCTCCCCACACTGCACTACCTCATACTGCACCTCCCCACACTGACCTCCTTCTGCACCTCCTCACACTCACCTCCTCACACTGCCCTCACAGATGTGGTGGATGCAGGCCACGCCTCCCCGCTCTCTCTCTCCTCCAATCCCTCCTCTCGGGAGTCCTCCCCTGGAAGAGACCCTGTCCTCGGCGCCGGTAGGCTCCGCCCACCCATCGTGATCTACAGCTCGGGCAGGAAGTACGGTTTCGCCCTGCGCGCCATCCGCGTCTACATGGGGGACAGCAACGTCTACACTGTACACCACGTGGTCTGGGTGAGCTCCTTGGCCCCGCCCCCTGTACGAGCTGATTGGCCTTTCGTTGTTGTCGTTTCACTGGACGCAAACTGTCAAACCTTAATACGGACACCATTTTGCTCCAGGGCACCTCTTTCCCAGAGCATACAGGAAGCAGAAACTGTTCTGTTCTTAAAATAGAGCTTCTGTTTGGGGTTCCAAACCCATTACCCCCTTTTATTCAAATACACCTTAAAGCGCAACTAAACCCCAGGGGAAATCTGTGTTTTCCCCCCGTCCGCTGGCCAAACAAACGTAATTGCATTGCTGATCAGTGATTGGCACTCACTTGCACAGTTGGTGCGTGTGAAATCGCAACTACCCAAAAGCACCAATTCAATTGGTCCAAATGACTTCAGTGCAATCTGTAGTTTTCAGTATGAAAAGGGGGAAGAACTACAAATAGATTTATTTATTCATTTATATATATTTTTAAGTCTTAAATTGTGCTTTAACTGATGGTGTTCTTGCACTATGTCCTGAGCTGTAGTTACCATCTCAGATATGAGATAAGTGCTGAATGTGTGAACTTTATTTGTGAATGGAGCTGTACTAAATTGATTATTTGATTGTGTTCTAGATTGTAGGGGAAGGAAGCCCCGCCCAAGACGCGGGACTTAGGGCCGGTGACCTCATCACGCACGTGAATGGGGAGTCGGTTCGAGGGCTGCTGCACACCGAGGTGGTGGAACTCCTGCTTAAGGTAAGTCTCTGATTTGCCCAAGGCACAGCAGCATGAGTCTCTGATTAGTCCATAGCTGTGAGGACCAGTAATATCACTTTCTGATTGGTCCATAGCTGTGAGGACCAGTAATATCACTTTCTGATTGGTCCATAGCTGTGAGGACCAGTAATATCACTTTCTGATTGGTCCATAGCTGTGAGGACCAGTAATATCACTCTCTGATTAGTCCATAGCTGTGAGGACCAGTAATATCACTTTCTGATTGGTCCATAGCTGTGAGGACCAGTAATATCACTCTCTGATTAGTCCATAGCTGTGAGGACCAGTAATATCACTTTCTGATTGGTCCATAGCTGTGAGGACCAGTAATATCACTTTCTGATTGGTCCATAGCTGTGAGGACCAGTAATATCACTCTCTGATTGGTCCATAGCTGTGAGGACCAGTAATATCACTCTCTGATTGGTCCATAGCTGTGAGGACCAGTAATATCACTCTCTGATTGGTCCATAGCTATGAGGACCAGTAATATCACTCTCTGATTGGTCCATAGCTGTGAGGACCAGTAATATCACTTTCTGATTGGTCCATAGCTATGAGGACCAGTAATATCACTCTCTGATTGGTCCATAGCTGTGAGGACCAGTAATATCACTTTCTGATTGGTCCATAGCTGTGAGGACCAGTAATATCACTCTCTGATTGGTCCATAGCTGTGAGGACCAGTAATATCACTCTCTGATTGGTCCATAGCTGTGAGGACCAGTAATATCACTCTCTGATTGGTCCATAGCTGTGAGGACCAGTAATATCACTCTCTGATTGGTCCATAGCTGTGAGGACCAGTAATATCACTCTCTGATTGGTCCATAGCTGTGAGGACCAGTAATATCACTCTCTGATTGGTCCATAGCTGTGAGGACCAGTAATATCACTCTCTGATTGGTCCATAGCTATGAGGACCAGTAATATCACTCTCTGATTGGTCCATAGCTGTAAGGACCAGGAACATGACTCTCTGATTGGTTTGTAGTTGTGACACCCCTGTCTCAGCGGAGTGTAATTGGCCGATGCTGTTACCGCCCACAGAGTGGGAAAAGTGTGACCCTGCAGACCACACCGATGGAGAACACGTCCATCAAGGTGGGGCCGGCTCGCAAGAACAGCTCCGGGGGCAAGATGGCGCGTCGCAGCAAGAGGAACAGGAAGAGACACGGCCAGGACAGGTGCAGAGCCACGCCCCAAAGTCCCTTTCCCCACTGCATCCTGTGATACTGGGATAAAATTATACACCTGTAACGCATTTTAGGATCAACTGAATCCTTTCTCCTCTGTCTGTGTGTGTTTGTGTGTGTGTGTGTGTTTGTGTTTGTGTTTGTGTGTGTGTGTGTGTGTGTTTGTGTGTGTGTTTGTGTCCGTGTGTGTGTCCGTGTGTGTGTCCGTTTGTGTGTGTGTGTGTGCGTGTGTGCGTGTTTGTGTGTGTTTGTGTGTGTGTTTGTGTGTGTGTGTCCGTGTGTGTCCGTGTGTGTTTGTGTGTGTGTGTGTGTGCGTGTGTGTGTGTGTGTGCTTCTCTATTCTCCAGGCGGAGAATGAAGAAACTGACGCGACAAAACAGCGTAACCCAGGCCACCCTACGCCACTCCCTCTCCTCCAGCGAGAGTGGGGCGGGGTCATCTACACCAAGCCCCTCCCCTGTACCGGCCACGCCCTGCAGTAGCCCTGCCTTCGACCAGTCCTCAGGTCAGTTGCACTGTGAATCTGCAGCGTTAAAAGCCTGTTAACGGTCTGTTACTGTATGTGTGGTTTTGGTCTGTTACTGTATGTGTGTTTTTGGTCTGTTACTGTATGTGTGTTTTTGGTCTGTTACTGTATGTGTGTTTTTGGTCTGTTACTGTATGTGTGTTTTTGGTCTGTTACTGTATGTGTGTTTTTGGTCTGTTACTGTATGGGTGTTTTTGGTCTGTTACTGTATGTGTGTTTTTGGTCTGTTACTGTATGTGTGTTTTTGGTCTGTTACTGTATGTGTGTTTTTGGTCTGTTACTGTATGTGTGTTTTTGGTCTGTTACTGTGTGTGTGGTTTTGGTCTGTTACTGTATGTGTGTTTTTGGTCTGTTACTGTATGTGTGGTTTTGGTCTGTTACTGTATGTGTGGTTTTGGTCTGTTACTGTATGTGTGTTTTTGGTCTGGTACTGTCTGGCTGTTAATATCCATGGTGCCGTTTCATCATTTTCTTGCAATACGACTCGCTGCCAGTAGAGGGCGCTGAGGCAGCATGTTTAAGGGTCAGTATAGGGCAGGGGTAGGCTCTCCAGGACCAGGGTTGCCTACCCCTGGTATAGGGTTAGGGTTAGGGTTAGGGTTAGGGTGGTATATATGTTTAAGGGTCAGTATAGGGGCTCTCAAACTCCAGTCCTGGAGGGTGGGAGTGTCTGCAGGTTCTTTTTGCTTTCCTTTCCAGCAGCAGCCTGTACAAGCATTGGGAACGAGGTGTGCGGACTCTTTAGCCAATCGGTGTCTTAAATTAAGCACTAAAGTGCTGAAACACACCAGCAGGTATGTATGTGCACATGTGTGGCATATTTGTGTGTGTAACATAACCCTCCCCCTCCACAGATACCAGCTCGTCCCCGGGTTCGAGCTCCCCCAGTTCCCTGGCAACGCGGCCAAGCTCCCTGAACGGCCAGCGCTACGCCCGGAGCGCCCGCTGCAAGACCATCGCCATCATCCCGCCCTCCCCGCTGGTCTTTAACCCCACCCCTCTCCCCGGCCCCGCCCCCTCATCCCCCCGCCGTGCCGTCCGTAGCGGGTCGTGGCTGGCGGATTCGGAGGGCGAGGGGGCGGGGCAGGGGGGCGTGTCCAAGCGGCGTCACAGCAGGCACAACAGGGAGGACATGGCGGCGGTTTTGGCGGTACGGAGGCTCAGTCTCACGGAGCGCCGTGACTCCTTCAGGAAGCAGGACGCTGTGCTGGAGCCTGCCTTCGATTTCTCCGCCCAAGGCCACGCCTCCAGCAGGCGTCAACAGTTCAGGGCATCGTGGATCACAAGTTCGGAGGGGCGGGGCTCCAGCCCTGTCCCTCTTATCACACTGCAAGGAACCGAGACTGGAGAGCGAGAGGGAGAGCGAGAGGGAGAGCGAGAGGGAGAGGTAGAGGGAGAGGTAGAGGGAGAGGTAGAGGTAGAGGTAGAGGTAGAGGGAGAGGTAGAGGGAGAGGTAGAGGGAGAGGTAGAGGTAGAGGGAGAGGTAGAGGGAGAGGGAGAGCGACAAGAAGACCTGTGAGAGGGGGGCGGAGCCAACTGCTACAAAACTGGATCACTTCCTGCAAGAGCGCAGCTGGGAGGGCATACTGAGCGGGGGGGTGTGACTGAAAGGAGAAAAGGAGGCGAGGCAAACCAAAGAAAAGGGGAGGGGCTTGTTAGTAAGGCGGAGTCTCAGGACAGGAAGAGAAGCCATTCCTTAAAGGAACACAGCTATAGCTGCTTCAGTACACTGCAAGTCGTTTTTAACCTTTTTTTTATTGCATTTTTTTTTCTCTTTTTTTGTTTTTAATAATAATAATCATTGAGTACAATAGTGATTTGACTGGATTGTGAAGGTCTGGTGGTACGGAGTTGTTCAGTTAGTCGTGGCTGATGCTTTATTTCAGAAGTTTGGCAAAGTTCAGCATTTGGGAAGCACTTTTTTAAGGACAATAATGACAGAGTATATTCTGAAATATGTGATTAGTTTTTTTGGATGGGCGTGTGGGACTGGAGTTTTATTAATTCTGCACCGTACATGCAGTCTATGTGGGTGAATAAGGCCTTTCGCTTGATGGGAAGCAGTTCTGTCTCTAATATATGCGTTAAAAAACAGGGCTGTAGAATTTTCATCACACCAAGAGCTCCAGGTACAAAGTACCTTCCTGCCTCAATGACTAATATAATGTAATATTACAGTAATGTAGTTCATTGCCCTTTTCGAGGTTTTGCTTGTGAAAGGAAAGGTAGGGAGCAGGTATGGGAGGTGTGGCTTATTTCTGGTGACTTCTCGCTGCCTTGTCCTCAGGTGTTTGTGTGGAACCTTTAAAAACTGTTCTCTGTCAAAACAAGAACCCATTTCAACCTGCATTACTGGTTAGACCTGACCTGAGGTACTTCGTATTAATACCCCTAGTTAACCTCCTTGAGCAAGCTTCTGTAAGGGTGTCTGTGACCTGCATCTATCCCCACATTACAAACCCTGCCCTCTACCCCATTAACAGTCTGTTCAACCCTTACGCCACCAAGCCTTGAACACGCTTTACTCTACCCCACCTGTACCTGCAACAGGTTACTCTACCCCACCTGTACCTGCAACAGGTTACTCTACCCCACCTGTACCTGTAACAGGTTACTCTACCCCACCTGTACCTGTAACAGGTTACTCTACCCCACCTGTACCTGTAACAGGTTACTCTACCCCCTTACTCTACCCCACCTGTACCTGCAACAGGTTACTCTACCCCACCTGTACCTGCAACAGGTTACTCTACCCCACCTGTACCTGTCACAGGTTACTCTACCCCCTTACTCTACCCCACCTGTACCTGTAACAGGTTACTCTACCCCACCTGTACCTGTCACAGGTTACTCTACCCCCTTACTCTACCCCACCTGTACCTGTAACAGGTTACTCTACCCCACCTGTACCTGTAACGGGTTACTCTACCCCACCTGTACCTGTAACAGGTTACTCTACCGCACCTGTAACAGGTTACTCTACCCCACCTGTACCTGTAACAGGTTACTCTACCCCACCTGTACCTGTAACAGGTTAGTCTACCCCACCTGTACCTATAACAGGTTACTCTACCCCACCTGTACCTGTAACAGGTTACTCTACCGCACCTGTAACAGGTTACTCTACCCCACCTGTACCTGTAACAGGTTACTCTACCCCACCTGTACCTGTAACAGGTTACTCTACCCCACCTGTACCTGTAACAGGTTAGTCTACCCCACCTGTACCTATAACAGGTTACTCTACCCCCTTACTCTACCCCACCTGTACCTGTAACAGGTTACTCTACCCCACCTGTACCTGTAACAGGTTGTTACTCTACCCCACCTGTACCTGTAACAGGTTACTCTTCACTGTGTGTAGAATGCCTGTTTTCTTTACTACTTGAATGAGCGTTTACAACCAGAGGAGCTAAAGCACATGTTTAAAATCATCCTCCACATTCTGATGACTGATGACTGTTTGACACTGTACATGTGTATATTTTGATACGTTTACGTTGTATTGCATTGTGCTGAATTAGATTTAATGTGCTCTGTGCACACCTACTGACCCTGAGCTGGGTGTGGTCTACCTGTCTCTGAGAAAGGTGAGAACACGGGTTACTCCAGTCTTTAAATGTCAAATAAAAGAAGCTTAAAGATTGCTATTAAACTGAAATTGTCAGATAATTGTATTCGGCCTGCTTTTTTTGGAGGGAGGTGGGGGGGGGTGCAGTTTCATGTAGACTTCAGTCTCACTTGCCTTAAACACCCGCCGCTGTTTGTACAACCAAACTTACCGTTTACTGTGGTTACTGGTTACTGTGCACAAAAGTGATGTAGATATGCACAGACTACAGGGGTGAGAGATCAATACCCACCGCTTTCAGTTTATTTGTGTTTTGTACATACAATGGGGGAAATAAGTATTGGACACGTCAACAATTTTATTATCAAACATATTTCCAATGTAAGGGTTGTTTCTCCTGACATATTTTCCTATTGAACTCTATGGAAAAATAAGTCAGGAGAAGAAACCCTTCAAGTTATCCATCCATATCTACTGTATTTCTGGCAGCAGAGTGATGGTTAAAGGCTTGTTTAATACATCAGACCCTTGATGACTTAGAGCCACTTAGCCAACCATGTGTTCTATACCAGGGGTTTTCAAAGTGGGGGCCGCGGCCCAACGGGGGGCCGCCAGGAGGCGCCAGGGGGGCCAATTGGAAGGGAGAGGAAAATGGAAAATGCAAAAAAATAAATAAATAAATAAATGTATTTAAAAAATTAATTTCAATTCAATTCATAAGATTACTGTGCCGGTTTAAAATAAGATATAAATTGTTATAAATCCTTTCATATCGAAATTAGGTCTTTGCCATGCCCTTCTTTCAATCGCAGCCAATAACTAACCGTCTGCCTGTCAGTCAAAGCGTTACGTTGAGCTGCTAACGGCCCAATTATGGAATCAAAATAGGGTCAAAAGTATTGTGTTGTGTATTAAGAAGCTGTATGTTAGATTTTTTTATATTTGCCAGTGTAATTTAAAAGTTAAAAAAAAAAAGAGCCATTTCGCAATAGGGGGGCCCCAGCCAGAGGCTACGACTATTTGGGGGTCCTTGGCATGGAAAAGTTTGGGAACCCCTGTTCTATACTGTTCCAGTGTAATTTACAGCTAAATCTTGTCTCACCTCCCAATTCCCATAGAGATCCATTCAAATGCAGAGCTGTTATAGTATCGCTTGTAAGAGTACCAGCAAATAAGATATCAAGAGCCTTTTGATGTTGTTGGGTCACAGACATCATAAAGTCATGGCATGCAAAGGATATGCAACCAAATATAAAAAATATGGCTTTTCTACCATATTTAATTTAGCGTGTTCAATACTTTTTTCCTGTGTCATTTCACTTTATTGCACATAACTTTTTTTTAAAAATTGGAACATTACAATTTCTTTAGCTGTGTAGTTTTATTGAGTTAATACCAATGTCTGGTCAAAATCTCATGTGAATAGCTACATTGGAAATATGTTTGATAATAAAATTGTTGACGTGTCCAATACTTATTTCCTCCATTGTACATTATTTCTGTTTATTTGTGTTTTATGCATACATTATCTCAGTTTATTTGTGTTTTATGCATACATTATCTGTTTGATGCACAGCTGGAAAGCAGCCCTGTTCATTACACATTTTACATTATTTCTTTTTTTGATGGTTTGGAGGCAAAATTGTACATTAAAGAAATTTGTTTTTTTCTGGTTTTTAAATGGACCTGGCAAAGATACACTGAGCCCTGTGACAAC
The DNA here is from genome assembly GCA_022702515.1 of Ilyophis sp. 1 JC-2022. NCBI lineage: Eukaryota > Metazoa > Chordata > Actinopteri > Anguilliformes > Synaphobranchidae > Ilyophis > Ilyophis sp. 1 JC-2022. The sequence goes on from CM040395.1 coordinate 149,410,913, forward strand.
CTGTGATCACTGGAATGTGATTGGGTGGTGTGGAGGGGGGGCGGGGCATTCCAATGGTCCAATGAACTTGCTGGCTATGAATTCCTGAACTCACGGTTTACATTGTTTGGAGTGATCTGGAATGGAAGCGTGTGCTTTGCCAAGCTGTCCTTACAAACGGCTCTTTTGTAAGGCTGTACTTCGACCAGATGCAATGCTAACGTGCGCTGGGGTGTGTGTGTGCTCTGAATCTTAATAATGGACCACAATGTACTTACACTTGTTAACTTGAATATCAAGTTTATTTTAATTTTTTGGGGTTTTTCATGGCACAAGTATTTTGCTGTAGGGCATTCTGGGAAAGTGCCCCGCCCTGCAGCGCTCTGAAAGCCCTGGCACAGAAATGCACCCCGTACATGCTCCTTATTTCGGCACTTATTTTCAGCCCTGGGCTGAGTTCGGATCCAATTTAATACGTTCCCTTCCCTTGCTGTCTTCCCTCGAGGGAGCTGTCTTGTCACGCAATTTGCTACGTGCAGCAAGCAAACTTAAAAGGGGCTCTGCAAGGGAGGATTGACGAGAAACAGACAAAAACTGAACTGAACCGCCTTTCAGAAGTCACATTTCAGAAGTGCAACACCATAGAGTTTAAATGTGACCGCCCACTTTTCCATGTGGAGTATTGCATTGTGTAAATGGCGTAACATTCTGTGGACTGATTAGAGTAAAATTGTTCTTTTCGGCTTGAGTGTTCGTCGACAGACGACCCCCGGGTACTGAATTCAAGCCACAGTACACTGTGAAGACAGTGAAGCATGGTGGCGCAAAAATCATGGTATTGGGATACTACGGTGTTGGGCCTATTTATCGTTTACCAGGGAACATGGATCAGTTTGAATACATCAGAATACTTGAAGAGATTATGTTGCCGTATGCCGAAGAGGAAACGCCCCTGAAATGGGTGTTTCAACAAGACAACGACCCCAAACACACGAGTAAGCGAGCAACATCTTGGTTCCAGACAAAAAGGATTGAGGTAATGGAGTGGCCAGCTCAATCACCCGACCTCAACCCCATTGAAAACTTGTGGGGTGACATTAAAAATGCAGTTTCTGAAGCAAAACCCAAAAATTCACAGGAACTGTGGATAGTAGTTTGTTCATCCTGGGCTGAAATACCTGTTTCTAGGTGCCAGAAGTTGGTTTACTCGATGCAACGCAGATGCGCAGCAGTTATCAAAAACAATGGTTATGCAACTAAATATTAGTTCAGTAATTTAAAGTGAAGTTAAATCTTGAAAGATTTCTTCAGTTTATACTGTAAGTGTTTGAGTTTGAAGAGAAAAATGACGACACTGCTATTTTTTTGAACAGATTAATATTCCTTTTCTTTGCTTCCTGTAAAAGAATAACGCAGACTTGATAAAAATGTGTTAATGTTTTGATTTGGAATTGAATGTGTAATGTTTCCACTACATTTGAAATATGGAACTAAAAGCTATTAAATTTGCACTTTATTCACTTTTTTTAACGCACTGCTATTTATTTGAACACAACTGTATGTAGGCTATGCAATTGGCTATGTCACGTTTAGCTTATGTTCACACTGTTGAATGCATCCTGGCAAGTAGGCTAACTGAGAAATAGGCTCTACAGTCGCTGCTTGTTTTCCAGTGTAACAACTGAAACATGAACATGCAGCTGCTTTGCGTTTAAAATATGTTCTTCCTCACTCTTGTATGACAGAAATAATGCCATTTCAGTCTATGTTTCTGCATTTGCTGTTTTTGATAGATGAAATTCATATTAGGCTAGCTTATTAGGATAGCCTACTATTTTGCATCATGTACTTACATATGTCATGTCTGAAATATGGGCTTGTGAAGCCCCTTGACACATGCCGTTGTGATTTAGGGCTATACACAGACATTACTAGCTGGCTTTTACTTGCAGGTTTGTTGAGTCATTTACAGGGACAGATGAGATCAGCCTCATTCGGCTGAGGTGTGAAAATCTACACTCTATAATGTGTCATGTAACTAAAAGATGTTATACAGAAACATTGGCAATAAACCAAAAAAGTGTTAATTTTTTATTTTCTGGCAGGACCACGTCACTGTCCATATTGTATACGCTTGCCTCTACTTTTATATTTAGCATGTGACTTGGTGTTCCCAATGTATGAGTATCACCATAAGATATCCATAAGGAGTTACATGTGGGTATCCCCTTACTTATTAGGCTACTCTTAATAAAACTGTGATTGCTTTGTCATTGTAGTTACAGTTTTGTCATGTGAAGAACATTGTGAGACTGAGGGTGGGGTTAGTCTTTATTTACAGGGGTTAGTCTTTATTTACAGGGCACTGATGCTTCACTTACAGCCTTCTTTCTACATGTCATAGGCTAATGTTGACGGAATCACTCCTCTGCACTGTGATTCATGTCTTGTGTTGAAGTAGTCAATTGTATGCAAATGATAACTAATGCAAGTGTGATAGCAAGAGGTATGCCTGCCCCTGTAAATGGATAACACGTGAACATGTTATGGCTGTAATTGTTGTAGGGCACTTTGGTATGGTATGGTAACGTGTTGTTTTCCTCAGTGAAATTCTTCAGCAGATGGGCCTACAGGGCCAGGTGAGCCCCACCCAAATTGCAAAGAAATGGGACAACCTGAAGTGAAAATATAATGTGAGGTTCAATTTATGATGTTTTTCCTTTGTAGTTTCTCTTGCATAGTGAAACAAAATTATGCCTGTGCAATAGGCTCAAGGCTCACCTTCACCCTTGCATCTTTCCTTGTAGGCACTCAGATGCCCTGCTACAGAGACGGAACAGACAGGGGAGAGGCCTCAGCAGCCACATGGCCATGGTTTAGTGCAATGCATGAGTTTAGTGCAATCCATCTATTGATCCTCCTGTCCTGATGGACTCATGTGTTGCAGAAAACCTGGCACATGTGGCTGATGAGACCTCAGATGGCACTGGCTCATCTCTTCCTGGATTTGTGGCGGTCACTTGTAGCCGGGCGTGTGTGGAGGAGGAGGAAGAGGATGCACAGCCTGGCTAAAGGCTGTGCCTGTCCCACACCCCCCAAAAGGAGAAGGACCGGTGAGGGAGCCGTTCTGCGGTTCCTGAAGGAAGATGCTGCCAGAGAAGAGGAGCGATTCAAGGCCACACTGGAAAGCTCAAACAGGCTACTGGACGTGTTTGAGAAAATGCTTAATAAAATGTAAATAGTTCACATAAGTGTTTGTCAATTTTTTTTTTTACTTGTGTTTTTACCTTTTAAGATATAGTTTTCATCTGAGTGCCCCCTTCAGCAGCACAGAACAATTTGGGAGAGAAAAAATACACAAATACTAACAATTTTGCTGATCATGTAATCTTCAGGAGGGTAATACCTGGGCTATGTTTGGCTTATTGGTCTCTCTTTACTGGTAACTTCAAATGAATGTCTTCCTTTTTGTAAATTCTAAGTAGTCAGCCTACATTCATTAATGAATGAATGATTTGCAGTCATTATTCTGACTTTTTCTTTTACTGAAATTATGCAGTCTTAGGCCAGAATTAGACTTTGTTTTGACTTGTTGCTTCCACCAGGTTACTGTCCGACTGACCTATGGACGAATTACACGATTGAATTGAGGATTGTCATTTCTAAAAATTATGAAATGTGAAATATATTTTTACTTCAGGATAAGTGAGGGTTTATTTACCTGTAAAGGTATTTTTTGTGAACAATAAATTATGCGCAGATGGTGTTTAATATGAAGTATGCTATCTTCTCCTCTTCCAGTTATGTCTAAAAGTGTGTTTAAGCAAATAATTGAATACTAAACAAGAGTTTCTCTTCCTGGAATCACTCGCTAAATCCCACTTGCCAAGTTCCCTGAACAAACAGACAGGAATTCTACAGGGAAATGGATTAAAAGGCTTCCAGCACTGATTTGAATTCTGCCCTGACCGCTGAACCGCGTTTTGTGTTTATTTCGCTCGTTTAGCAGTCCTGGGCTCACCGCTGAAGGGAGCCGTTTATCCAAAAGTTAAAACCTTAAAAATTGGCCGGCTACCCCACTGTGTCTCCAACCTTCACCATCCAGAGGAGTATTCCGTTTCCACACCACTCCCGATCGTTGTGACGAGCTGGAAACCGCCCGTTACAAAATCAGCCGAAGACCCTTGAGAGGGAAAATGAACTGTAAAGTCTTAACACTTGCAGTTCTGTGCTTCAGACCAAAACCTCTTGACTAATCGGAAACGCAGCTTAACATGACAATTTGAAGCAAATACGAGCTTTTTAAAGTTGCAGAGTACCACCGAGGACAACTGTTTAATTCAACACGTCGATCTTGCTCTGCAGAGTGCTCAATGACCTTTGCTCTCTCCTCCTTGTGCAAAGAGTTCCTTTACTGCCCCCTTCTGGACAAAACGGTCTACACCCACAAATACACTTCTTTCCTTTTTATCCAGTAAGGTCTTTTTTTTTTTTTAAAGATGATCTGTAGGCCAATATTGCACTAGTCTTGTCTTGTATACAATCAATAGCTATTCACGTATTAGTTTCAAGGTGGATGATGGCTTTTTCTCCAATGTTTTCCATAAAAATTGCAGAAACTAAGCTCGTGCTTAGAGGGCTGTACTTAGCTGTGATGTACTTAGTTTCTAGAACTGTGCTGCGTGTTCCTTTTTACAGCTGCCTTCCTACCCGCTAATTATCATGATCACTCTACTGGCCCAAACTGAAACCTGACTAAATGTGTACATGTTGTCTGTTGGTTAAACGATTCAACAAATATAGTGAAAGGGAATACCAAAATATATTACAAATTCATGTAATTTCATCAAGTAAGTCCGTATAGGCCAACATTGTCAGTGTGCGTGTGTTTGATTAATGGATAGTTGCACATGAACTTGACTGTTTACCTTTGTTTTACATTTGGGATTTTATTACTCTGTGTTCTAACGTTACCAGACTATGTGAATCATTTTTATCCCTTCGTCAGTATATCTTCTCCAAAAATTCTAAGAGTTTGGGCACGAGGGGGATAACCCCCATAACTACGTCAGCCTGAGGCTGCTCTACTGTGTGTAACGAGGTTCCTGGCGTAACTTCAACACCGTCTGCCCGTTAGCGCCCCAGTCGCGGATTCCGACCTTTACCGACTTTGTTCGTCTGTTTCCGCTCTAGTCTTGTCCAGACATTTGTATCTGCCACACTGGTGTTCTGCAGCCTCTGTGTGGTGCTGGAACATGGCTATGCAGGGCGGTGAAAAGTATGTGCTCCGGGAAAGGAGACATCAGGAGCGGAACGAGAGAAGAAGAGTGCGAAGTATAACTGTTTGATACGAGGGATAAAGCAGACAGTAGCCTAGTTCAAGGAAACCAAGTGTTTTGTTCTGTTATAACGCGTAAAGTTTCTCCGTTAACTTCGGGAAATCTGGAAGTGTGGAGCAAGTTTTTTTTTGTGGGTGAGATTTTGAGATTATTTTCACATTTCAATACGAATGTAACGTTTACCGAACTGTAAAAGTGTTGGAGATCTTCCATATGTGCATAGCTGTGCACGGTCTGCATTGGCAACCTGGTTTCTTGCTGCATGATTTTAGTTTAGCGTGCCAAGTTTTATAACGTTAGATGGGTAGAGTGTAGGAACTTCTAGGAAGCTAGATTAGTCACGGAGATAACTGCAACTTGTAGCTCTATGTGTCTACAGAAAGCGGACTGAAATTCGCTGCTGCTGCTATCTGAGCGATGTGACATAGGCTACGTTCGTGCATACACCGCACACATTGGCACTGGAGCACATTTTTGCGTAACAGGAACCGTATCGCGAGTTTGGTAAATTAGATATATTGACACGTGGCTAGCTAACCTTACTGTATTATAATGTATGCTACTGATAAAAAGCAATGTGGATTTTAGCATTTAGCATAGGTGGGAAAACGTTCAAACAAAACGTTAGAGAAATAGCTTGTTAACGTTAACTTTATCTTGTTGGCCACTTTACTCGGGTAACGTTATTCTCGCCAACTGTCCTCTGCGTAATCGTTAGCATGGCCAACATGGGTAGCTAGCGTCTACCAGGCGGGCAGATAGTCGCCTAACGTTAGCTGAATATCCTATTCCAAACTTATTACAGATATGCACAGCTGGCTAATCGGTTACCTGGGTATTTCCACGACCGGTTTTAAACAGTAATAATGTATCTAGCTAATGACTAGGCCATGCTTGGTTTTATAAGTCACAATTTCTGGCCGATTTTGAAGTTTGTCGGATAAATGTTATGCGCAATCCGCGTTAGCGAGCCTACGTTACGCTTGAGTGCAAACCTTGAAAAGACTTGCTTTGCTGGACAGAGTACCGTTAACGTTAGTGTAGCTACCCAGCTGATCGTGCAGTTACAATGAATACACATTTTCCATCCTGCTGTGACGTTAGTCTCAACAATATGTTTTTAACATGAAATAGCGCACTCTATTTTTTCCCTATTTGTAATATTTTCATAACAGTGGGACGGTAGCCTATAACGAATCTCTCATAGCGAACGCAGCCGGAGCGAATCGGCACAAACTTGGCCAAATTGTCAGCGAACTAATTTCAGAATTTCACATGAGTGCACAGATTCGGTAACGTGACAATAAAGTGTCTGTTTGGTTTGAGACTACAGCGCTGTCTGACCGGTTCGGAGACAGCGGTCGGGGATGGCCTGTATTTTTTTTTTAATGATTACAGCAATCTGCCTGTAGCCTAATCCTTGGAGAACGCGCGGCAGACTGTTCCCATATGTCTATGAATGTATACCCCCACCCACACACACACACACACACACACACACACACACCTCCCAGTAGTTTTGAATTATTTCCGTTGATATTGCAATGATTAACTATTGCGTCGTAGCTCATTATAGTCAAAAGAAACAAGTGACAACTGGAATAAATTATTCCGCTTTTTATATTATTGTGCCGGATTCAGTTACATTTAATAGCCTATGCGTTTTTTTTAACAAGATACGGCTCAGGACTATGTTTCAAAGTAGCCTACAATTTTACGTTTAATGTCGTTTTCTTTTCGCAGGGCCGTCTTCTGTACATTTCCAAGTGTCCGCGTCTCCTGTCAGTGCAAAGTGAAACAAAAATAAGTACAAATCTGGTAATGTGGAGCCAGAAGATTATTGATGGTAAGATCCAGCTAATTTAACTCACCTGGAGGGGTATGGAGAGACGTCTCTGGTCTGGAACAGAGCGTTATGTTAATTATACAATATTATGGTTAATAACACAATACTCACATTTTAATGACTGAAGCAACTGTCGGCCTGAAAATATCCAAAATGTTAAAGAAGTAATGAAGATTGACTGGCAGTTGGTGTTTCACCAGTTTTTTGGGGAGAGAAATTAAAGCAAAGCTTTGTGTACGTGACAATTTTTTAAAATGTGGTCACATTTATTGCTGTTGTCACGCAAGTGTAGAATTAACGCGCTCCCTGGATGCTGGTAATCCACGTGTAAAGAAGGTGGAGTTAGGAGGTCAGACGCTTGATCACTGCCTAGATACATTTTCTAATATTAGAACATTCCTTGATTTGTTGGAGCCACTGTGGTGATTCCTCATCACGTGGCTGCATGCCGGCCAATAGGAATCCAAGAGACCGCTTAGCTTCTCTTCTCTCTAGCAACAGCGACTTTTCTTTATTTATTTATTTTTTATTCTTTTTTTTTTGCGCGCATACTCCGGTGAACAAAGTGCTCCTTCCAACCTGGGAAAGTAGGGAGAGGGAAAAGGGGAGAGATGAGACCGAATCAGGTGGGAAAGGCAGACTGCTACCCAGGGACTGTCGAAACAGAGAAGATGCTCATCCCTTTAAAGTTGTGGAAGTGGTTGTACCGGTGGCATTTAGAATTTAATTTGATTTAAATTAGACTTTTTTTATTGACATCAAGACAACAATGAAAAAGAACAGAGCATGCGGGAGAATCGGCCATGTCGTCATCGAGGTTGAGTTTAAATAAAAGGGGGGGGGCGGGGGGGTAGAGATGGATTTTTTTGGAGGGGGGGGTTGCGATGGCGTGAGAATGGCAGGCGGTGGTTGGGCCTGCCAGTGCCACGTGTTCACTGGCACCCTCTTTTCCTTTTTTCCGCCCCCCCCCTCTTCCGGACGGAGGTTGTTGAAACTGCAGTCCTGCTGCGCCGAGCCGGTCCAGTTCTCGCTGTACCCATAGGTGGGGGGTGAGTCTTTCCCTGTGCAATGCTGTACCCATAGGTGGGGGGTGAGTCTTTCCCTGTGCAATGCCGTCTGTGTGGATAGTCTTTACGGAGAGTGTTATTACTGCTAACCGTCCGCTCTTCGGGAAAGGGGATGCCCGGCGTAATCTGTTTTCGTAGGTCCTTGTGAGCTACGACTCGGTTTTTACGAGGTCGAAGACGAGAATCGGGTTCTGGGGAAGGAGGAGTAGGGGTATTGGGTTAGTTTATAATTTGGGGCAAACAAACGGGAGAGTCCCCCCCCCCCCTCAGCATCCTGTTGGGGCGATGCGTAGCATCGGTTTATTTGGAGGGAAAGAATCTGTACTTTTAAAAGAGGATTTTGTTTTGGGAGGGTGGGTGTGTGTTGCCGTGTCGTTTTCGAGTTGTCGAAGACCAACCTCCATTTTAAAGGTCGTGTGTGTTATGATTGTGATGGTATCTTTTATTTCAGGGCGGATTGCATCCCCCAAAACAACCTGATCCTCGCCTCCCACCCCCCACCCAAACTCCAGTGGTGCTCTCTTTCTCTCTCTCTCTCTCAATTCTGTGAGTCATCGTGAGTGAAGCCTCTCTCATGTAAGACACAGAAAGAGGTCTGGAAAGACGGTTGTAGCTCTGTAGTCAACCCCCCCCCCCCCCCCCCCCCCCTTAAGAGGGCAGTGGGTAGTGTAATCCTTCAGGTTTCGTGATCACTCGCACGGGTCGCCATTTTGGTGCTCAGTCTTCCACTGCGAAAACCCCTAAACGCCACCACCACTCCCCCCCGGCCAGAACAATCTTACACCAACACCCGTCTGACAGACATGCAGGCCAGAGCCTTCCTCTTGCAACTCCTGCCCTTTCTGCAGGACATCCCGTTGACCGACGGAGGGCTGGATTGGGAACGGCCTCCTCCCTCTGTTCCCTGATCAGTCCCTGCACTGCGTCATTTTGGGGGAAACGAGTTGAGTGCGCACCCCAGAATTTACCGTCTGTCCCGAATGATTGTTTTGAAGCTGGGTATTTAGGGATGATTTTGAGGTGGGACAGAGTTTCTACTTCTTCTTTTTTTCCGGGGAAATGTGTGGTCCGCAGAAACATTGCCCTACTTTACCCTCCATGGCGTGGAGCCGCTGCTTTTGACCGTCGAGCCGATCGCCTGCTTTTGCCATGAAAGGCTGCGTCTTCCCGGGGCTCAAACCTAAAGTGAGAATATTCCAGAAGACAGCAGCGCCAGCTTTTTGGAAGGTTGGAATGTTGAAAGTCATGACAGAAGTACCATGTAGGTCCCATAGTTGAATTATCGTGGAACCAGAGGCTGGTGCACAAGAGTTGGGTTTTTTATAGCATTTTCTTGTTTTTCTCGTAAAGGAATGGCAAGTGTTTGTAGTGTTTGAAGAGAGAATATCCGGATCACTCTGCGACAGACACTGTGCTACATAGAAGGTTTTTGTTTATTTCAGTGTCGTATGTTACCCAGTTGGTTGGTAGTTCAGACATAATACAGCACTGTCTGGTGTGCTTCACTTGATTGATTCTATCGGTGGCGAATGCACTGGGTTTCATAAAAAGACGTCTGAATCAAATGTGCGCGCAGAGGAATTTGTGAGTAAGCCGAACTGTGAGGGAAGGGGGGGGTGGATGATCCCGGCCCGTCTTTGGAATCCTCTCTCCAGAGACAAGGGAGGCCTCACCTCCTGGGAATTCCTCCTCCGTCTGTGGGAATGGCGACAGTGGCGAAAGCCGCGGAGGTCTCTGCCGGCCGGATGAAGCCGTGCCTCTCTGGCGGCGATGGATCTGTAGGGTCTGCGAATAAGCGCTGGGAAGCTTGGAACATCTGGAGGTTCGCCTCAGGAACCAGTCGGGGAAACTCTGCCTGTTCAAAGAGTCATATCACGTCATATCATGCGGGATTAACCCTACCGCCGTATCCCGCCAGCTTATGGGGCGTTCTTATCACACCGGGCAGCGAGCTGAGCGTCGCACCGCTTAAACACGTGCATGTCCAGTGTACTGGTGTGCAGCTCCAGAAATTGTGTAAATAAAATTTTCTGTGAGGCTCAGTGCTGCAGCACAGGGGCCGTTCTTGTCTTCGTTATATTAATTGAACACTTGCTATTGTATCTATTCCAAACGTTTTTCTATGTTTTTGCATTTGAATTTGTTTGCAAGTAGGAGAAAGTGCGTGCGGTGGGTGGGGAGAGTTTGGCTTCGCTTGTGTGGATTGTGCTAATCTGACGTTTGCTTAAGTGAGGTCTTTTGATGCTGGAATGTAAAGGGTTTAAACATTACACTGAATCATTTGGTTTAAATATTACACTGAATCATTCTTTGTTACTTGCTCTCATTGGCCTGAAATGCCTTGTAGTCGGGACACGCTATTTTAAAGCTTTCTTTGTTTCCCCTGGAGCCAGCAGAGAGCACAGGTCTGTGTGTGTGTGAGTGTGTGTGAAGGGTGCTGGTTCCCTAGGTGGAACCTGATGGTTTGTGCCCCTTCTATTTCACCTGAACGGCCTGTTAAAACCACTTACTCACCTGATGGCCAGGGCCAGGGGGCTATTTCACAAAGCAGGATTACTGAGTTAGCTGGATAACTGGACTGAGTAAAATCAGGAACCGCTCTTTTTACTTGAGTCTCTGTTTCAGGTTTGAGAGGGTTCCGGGTTCCGGGTTTTACTCTGTGCCGTTATCCATCTAATTCAGTTATCATGCTTTGTGAAATAACCTCCAGGTGTCTGGAGGTCCATATTGGTGAAGGTGTTGGATGTAATGGGATGCTTTGTAAAAGGGCGTGTGGTTTAATGTGTATTTGGTTTAAGGGGTGTGGTTTAAGGTGTGTTTTGTATAAGGGGCGTGGTTTAAGGTGTGTTTGGTGTAAGGGGCGTGGTTTAAAGTGTGTCTTATATAAGGGGGTCTGGTTTAAAGTGTGTCTTATATAAGGGGGTGTGGTTTAACATGTGTTTTATATAAGGGGGTGTGGTTTAAGGTGTGTTTGGTGTAAGGGGCGTGGTTTATGGTGTGTTTTGTATCGGGTGTGGTTTAAGGTGTGTTTTGGATAAGAGGGTATGGTTTAAGGTATGTTTGGTTTACGGGGTGTGGTTTAAGGTGTGTTTTGGATAAGAAGGTGTGGTTTAAGGTCTGTTTGGTGTAAAGAGGCTGAATGACATGGTCTCATTTCCCTTTGCCCCCCTCCACCCAGGTCATGCCACTGGAGAACTGTGAGGTTTTAAGAGGAGTACGCCGCCTTCAGGTAAACAAAATCAGCGAGTCCGCCCTCCTCCTTTAGCCCACCGTGTTTCAGACTGCTGGAGAGAGCCACCGTACCCAAACCTGCCCCCTACTGGAGAGAACCACCTACCCAAACCTGCCCTCTACTGGAGAGAGCCACCTACCCAAACCTGCCCCCTACTGGAGAGAGCCACGTACCCGACCCTGCCCCCTACTGGAGAGAGCCAACTACCCAACCCTGCCCCCTACTGGAGAGAGCCACCTACCCAACCCTGCCCCCTACTGGAGAGAGCATGTTGCCAACCTGGTCCCTATGCTCCATCATTTGGTTAAACAGGGGCTTCAAGCTGAGAGAGGGGCCTTTCTCCAGTAACACCGGCCAGGTGTGAACACACAGCGCAATTTTCGTCTAACAAAATGGCCGCCGGAGGGTTGCAGTACCAGGCGCTGTACTCCTGCGACGGGGAGGAGGAAGACCTCGCCCTGCAGCGGGGGGACATCCTGACGGCCAGCAGGGCGGCGCTGGAGGCGCTCGGCGCCCGGGACGGGGAAGAGCTGCACCCCGGGCGGATCGGCCGGATCCCCGGGATCAACGAGCAGAGCGGTCAGAGGGGCGATTTCCGCGGCACCTACGTCAAATATCTGGGGCCAGCGATGATGTCACCGCCTTCCAATCAGCTCCGACCCCAGAGGCTTCTCCCATTGGCACCCAGGCCAGCCCCGCCCCCTGTAGGTAAAGGTAAGGCTCTGACTCCACCCCCCACCCCCCGGTGTCTCCGTAAGATAATGCGCTATGTGTCCATTAATCTTTGGGTTTTTCTTTTGCCCTGATACATTAAATAACTAGACCTCAATGATTTTTTGGTTTTCTGGTGTTAAAAATGAAAGTAATTACAAAGGAAGGACAAAGATTGATGTTGGCGCAGTCCTCCCGTGCGGCTGGGGTTTCCATTCCCTGCCTCTGCACTTCCTGTCCTGTGATCCCATCGTCTTCCCAGAGTCAAACCAGTGTGTCCAAGATGCTTTCTGTTCCCAAACGAGTGTGCCGTTCTCCCTCAGGTGCCCGTACAATGTGCTCCCTTCTTAGTCACACGTTTTAGTCTCTTTACTCGGACAGGGAGAAAGCAGTGAGTGTTACAGATAGAGACGGGATCACAGTGCAGAAAGCGCCGTGGCCGATCATCAAAACCCCAACCGCATTGGGGGGGGCATTTATCTCCCCTAATTAGTGGAGATTTTGAAAAGGCTTTTGGAACGGTGAGGAGATGTCAAGGATTCTGTGTTAAAAACCCAAAACCTCATTCGGGGCCTCTTCTTAAGGGAGGAAACCAGAGAGTTTCAGCCTGATTTTGTCAAACAGGCTTTTCTTTTTTCTAAACGCTGAACTCTGCTTAGTTTTTGTTTTCGTGGGTCCAGTGTTTGGAGTCGGTTGTGAATCGAGCCGTGCCAGGCTAGGGCTAGCCAGGGAAAGGCTGTGCCAAGTTAGCTCTAACTTAGACAGAAGTGTGCTAGACTAGCCATAATTTAGACAGAAGTGTGCTAGACTAGCCCTAACGTAGACAGAAGTGTGCTAGACTAGCCCTAACGTAGACAGAAGTGTGCTAGACTAGCCCTAACTTAGACAGAAGTGTGCTAGACTAGCCCTAACGTAGACAGAAGTGTGCTAGACTAGCCCTAACGTAGACAGAAGTGTGCTAGACTAGCCCTAACGTAGACAGAAGTGTGCTAGACTAGCCCTAACTTAGACAGAAGTGTGCTAGACTACCCCTAACTTAGACAGAAGTGTGCTAGACTAGCCCTAACTTAGACAGAAGTGTGCTAGACTACCCCTAACTTAGACAGAAGTGTGCTAGACTAGCCCTAACGTAGACAGAAGTGTCGTAGACTAGCCATAACTTAGACAGAAGTGTGCTAGACTAGCCCTAATTTAGACAGAAGTGTGCTAGACAAGCCCTAACTTAGACAGAAGTGTGCTAGACTAGCCCTAACTTGGACAGAAGTGTGCTAGACTAGCCCTAACGTAGACATAAGTGTGCTAGACTAGCCCTAACGTAGACAGAAGTGTGCTAGACTAGCCCTAACGTAGACAGAAGTGTCGTAGACTAGCCCTAACATGGACAGAAGTGTGCTAGACTAGCCCTAATTTAGACAGAAGTGTGCTAGACTAGCCCTAACTTGGACAGAAGTGTGCTAGACTAGCCCTAACTTGGACAGAAGTGTGCTAGACTAGCCCTAACTTGGACAGAAGTGTGCTAGACTAGCCCTAACTTGGACAGAAGTGTGCTAGACTAGCCCTAACTTGGACAGAAGTGTGCTAGACTAGCCCTAATTTAGACAGAAGTGTGCTAGACTAGCCCTAATTTAGACAGAAGTGTGCTAGACTAGCCCTAATTTAGACAGAAGTGTGCTAGACTAGCCCTAATTTAGGCAAAACTGTACCAGGCTACCGTTAGCTCAGGATTCACCCTCAGTCCCTCTCCAGGAGCGCAAGCTCTCTGACAGAACAAGAAAAAAAGCCCCCTTCCCATTTTGCGTCTTCTCCCGCGGAATGCGAGCGATGCTTTGTGAGAGTGATGGTCTGTGGATGGAGCGTTTTACACTCCCACAAAACTCTCATTCCCACATGTGTTCAGCACACACCAGTCACAAGCAGTGCATTGTGGGGCAGCACACTTAAATCAGTACCGTCCATGAAACCGATCATACGTTACAGTATAAAGAAGGAATTAGCGGGAAATTAATCTGAGATTACAGACAGACTACAGGACAGCGGGAAATTAATATGAGATTACAGACAGACTGCAGGACGGCAGGAAATTAAAATGAGATTACAGACAGACTGCAGGACAGCAAGAAATTAAATTTGAGATTACAGACAGACTGCAGGACAGCGGGGAAATTAAAATGAGATTACAGACAGACTGTAGGACAGTGGGTAAATGAAATTGAGATTACAGACAGACTGTATGACAGCAGGAAATTAAAATTAGATTACAGACAGACATCAGGACAGCAGGAAATGAAGCTGAGATTACAGACAGACTGCAGGACAGCGGAAAATTAAAATTAGATTACAGACAGATTGCAGGACAGCGGGAAATTAAATTGAGAATACAGACTGCAGGACAGTGGGGAAATGGAGCTGAGATTACAGACAGATTGCAGGACAGCGGGAAATGAAGATGAGATTACAAACAGACTGCAGGGCAGTGGGAAATGAAACTGATATTACAGACAGATTGCCAGACAGTGTGAAATGGAGCTGAGATTACAGACAGACTGCAGGACAGTGGGTAAATGGAGCTGATATTACAGACAGACTGCAGGACAGTGGGTAAATGGAGCTGAGATTACAGACAGTCTGTAGGACAGTGGGTAAATGGAGCCGAGATTACAGACAGACTGCAGGACGGCTGGGGGCTGGGGTGGTATCCATCCCTGAAAGACGAAAGTGAAAACAGAAGTAAAGTTAACTCAGGTAACAGTAAAATAAGAGTGTGTGCTTGTCGCCGGGCAGACCAGGCTCAGGGCGCTTGTCGCCGGGCAGACCAGGATCAGGGCAGTGTTGTATTTTTTTTTGCGGTCGTTCCTTTTCCTGGCCCCACGGCTCAGGGCCTGCTGGAAGTGAACCGCGTCTCTGCGAAGCCGCCGCCCCCGCCGTCTCCAGGCAGCCGTAAAGCGCCAGCACGCAGTCTTTCTCAGAATGAGGACCCCCCCCCCCCCCGGATTGGGGCTCAGTCCCAGGGAACTAACTTTCGAAGAATCGCATGTTGGGCGGGGGCAGGGAAAGGGGAGTGCCTGTTTTAGCTCTCCAACAAATATACAGCGTGTGTGTGTGTGTGTGTGTGTGTGTGTGTATGTGTGTATGTGTGTATGTGTGTGTGTGTTTGTGTGTCTGTGTGTGTGTGTGTGTGTGTGTATGTGTGTCTGTGTGTGTGTGTGTGTCTGTCTGTCTGTCTGTCTGTTAGTACAGAAAGAATAAAACTTCAGCTCATTCCTGATTCAGTGATCTGAGGGTGCAGTTGGGCTGGGGTGGGGGGTGACACATGCCAGTCCGTAGTCCTGTACTAGGTATCGCGAGGATGGGTTGGTCAGTCTTGCAATGACATGTATGTGTTGGTGTGCGTGCATGCGTGTGATGGCACAGTGTGTGTGTATATTTGTTAAATGTGTTATCATTCACATTAGCTGCAAGTGTAACAGGTGTAAAACCCATTTAAACAGTAAATCGTTAACGCGTAGAGTTTGCACCAATCAATGATTGATAGCATTGAGAGCTCTGCCTATTTCTGGAGTTAAAGAAGCCCCACCTGCCCCTCCCGACATGAAGCCATTGTGCTGTAGCGCGGCTAAAACGTACGTTCTGTTCGTCCTCTCTGCTCCTGAGCTAAAGGAGCGTCTGCTTGGTAACACAAGTTTCTGGTCATGTGCTGCAGCGCTGAACACCTCTCTCCACCTTATTGTATTTTTGTTACGCCCCTTAAAGAATTTTCATAAGGTGCGTCGAATCAGAATGTTTTGGCTTTGTTTGGTAGGTAGACAGAACTTTCCTCGTTAAGAACAGAACAGAGTTGAGTAGCTGGCGAGTTTAAAGAATCTGCCGCCGTGCAACGTGCAGATAGGCAGGCGGATAGATGGATGGGGTGCAGAAACAGAAAGAAAGAAACGTGATCGTCTCATTGATCCGTAGAGCCACAGGTCTGCCAGTGAGTGATGATGTCACAGTCGTGGCTGGATTAGCCAGTGGAATTTCAGTCTGTGTGACATTCCGCCTTAATTCCCTGTGGGTCGTAGCTTCTCTGTGGTATTATCTAATCAGGCGCTGTCTGTGTGAATCCCGCATCTCAAAAGTTCTGCGTTTCGTCTGAAAGGAATGAACGGAGCACGTTTTCTCTGTCTTGTTTTTCACTCTAATTGGATTCAGACCCGTTCCTCCCCCAAAGTTGTTTTTGTGTGTATTCGATATGCGCCTACTTGCATTTGAGTAATAATAGCTATGTGTAGTCGATGTTGTAGAAGCACGTTGGCCAGATGTAGGCTGTTTATGTGATGGCGGTTCTCAGACGTGTGGTATAAGTTTGGCGGCCTTGGCTGAGGCAGCGGTTGGACTCTACCCCACCCGGCGTGCGTAATGCGTGTTACTGCGGTCACATGATCACAGGGCTCACGCTTGCTGCTGGCGCGGGACATGTTTACCTGCAGACGGCCTTGGCTGCCGTGGCTGCAATCTGATTGGTCGGTTCCTTTTCCAAAAAGCCAGGATGACTTCAGGGCTACAGCTGTGTTCTGAGAAAGTCGTTTTTCTTCTTCTCACGCAAGCCTGAACATTGGGCATAAGAGCTGTGTGTGTGGTGTGTGTGTGTGTGTGTGTGTGTATGTGTGTATGTGTGTGTGTGTGTGTGTGTGTGTGTGTGTGCGTATGTGTGTGTGTGTGTGTGTGTGTGTATGTATGTGTGTGTGTGTGTGTGTGTATGTATGTATGTGTGTGTGTGTGTGTGTGTGTGTGTGTGTATGTGCGTGTGCATTGGGCTGTTCCTGGTGTTGCTGGAGGGTTTGGTGGTTTGGGATGGGTGGGGGAGAGAGAGAGAAAGAGAGAGAGAGGGGGAATATTTTCTTTTCTTTAAACGTCTTTTTTGCCTTTTTCTTTTTTCCTGGAAAACCACAGCTCCCCCAACAAAGGGCTTTTAGAAAAGCAGCGTGCTCTTGGCTTCCCTGGCTTCAGTCGTCTGTCTGGGGGGGGCGGGAGTTAGAGGTGGGGGGGGCGGGTGCGGGAGGGTCTGCGGAGAGGAAATTAGGGAATGAGGTAGAGAAAGAGTGAGGAAGAGTGGAAGAGAGAAGAGTCTCTGGAATGGAGATTGAGAGGGAGAGGACCGACTGAACCCTGAACTACACACAGCTCCTACTGAACCCTGATAAACCCTACTGAACCCTGAATCACACACAGCTCTTACTGAACCCCACTGAACCCTACTGAACCCTGAACTACACACAGCTCCTACTGAACCCTGATAAACCCTACTGAACCCTGAATCACACACAGCTCTTACTGAACCCCACTGAACCCTACTGAACCCTGAATCACACACAGCTCTTACTAAACCCCACTGAACCCTACTGAACCCTGAATCACACACAGCTCTTACTGAATCCCACTGAACCCTACTGAACCCTGAACTACACACAGCTCCACCTGAACCCTGAATCGCAAGGCTCCTACTGAACCCTGATATACCCTACTGAACCCTGAACTACACACAGCTCCGACCGAACCCTGAATCACACGGCTTCTACTGAATCCTACTGAACCCTGAACTACACACAGCTCCTACTGAACCCCGATGAACCTTACTGAACTCTAAACCACACTGAACTGCACACAGGGGCTCAGTATTATGGACAGTTAATACACTCAGACATCTGAATGTATGCTGCAAAAATGCTTTTCTATCAGTTTCTTATGCGATACAATATTATTTCAGAATTGTTGAAATAACGGAATGCATGAATATGTTTCATTATAAGGTCGGCATACAAACACAGCGGGGAGAAAAAAAGTGATCTCGGGTGTACTTACCCTTTAAGGGAATCTATATTCTATTAATGCCTTTTGGCGCCACCCGGTGGTAGTACAGTTATTACGCCTGTGTTGGGGGAGTCGCTCGATCAGGTTTACGGGACGCACCACCAGCTTAGTCACAGTTAGAAATGATCGTTTGATTCATTGTCCATCTCACTCTTTTGATGGTCAATGGTTAACGTTCTTTCTGACGCTCAGTGAATGTTTGCGGAGAGGGAGAAGTTGGTGGGATGCCGGCTCTTGGGCCTGAGCGACTCAGAACTGGTCCATTATTACTGGCCTTCCAGAGCAGAGATCTGTGAGGCGGGGCCAGAGGAGCAGACCCTGGAGAGCCGTCAGTGTGTCTGTGGAGAGGCTTGTATTTCACTCAGAGAGACGCTGATGGATGAGCCTAAGGGTCCCATGTGTCTGACAGCCGCTAAAGCCACCCGGGGAACAGAGGGTTTCACTCAGCCGCGGTGACCGTGTCTCAGGTCCAGCCATCTCCGATCCTCCAAAAAAAAAAGCGCGGCCTTAAATGACATCATAGCAGACCCAAAGAAGACGTCTTGGCAGTTCTTGCAGCAGTTGCTTTTTGGTGCGGGCCTGTCGTTTCGCCTACAAGCGTTCCTTCATCCTGTAATCTTCTTCAATGAACGACGCCAATGTTGTTTACAATTTACGCGGGAAAATTATGGGAAATGTAGTCTACAAAGTGGGGTTGGTATGCTTTGAGTGTGCTTCCAGTACGCTTCACTATGAACGGCAAAACCCCGCTGGACTGTCCACCCGCGTGCGTGTCTGCAACGCTCTGTAAGCACCTTAAGGGTCACCATGGTAACTAACAGGAAAACCCCGCCCCCTGTTGCAGGTGTGGACTCTGTGGCCCTGTACAGGACGTCCCGCTCTAGCGCGGCCGGTGGTCAGAGCCGGACCTCAGACTATGGTACATTCCGAATCTCTGCGGGAACCGCCAAGCGGCCTACCCACCGCTAGAGCGGTGGAACAGGGTTTCTTCCGCCGGAACCGTCCGTGTCTTATCGAATGAGTCTTTCTGCAGAGCTTGCGGGGGCGGAGCCAGGATCATCTGATGTCCAGCTTCTCTCGGATGCTCTGATTGGCTACCTGCGGAACCTGCCCTCCCCCGTCATCCCCTCCACCGTCCACCTGGACCTGCAGGCCGCAGTGCAGCAGTCAGCAGGTAGGGGGCGTAGTGTGCGTTTGTGTGGAGCACTTAAGGGCCCGTGAATACGGCTGGCTTACACAGCACTGTAGTGAAGCAGTTTGGAAACTGGGCTTGGACCCACAGCAGTGTAGTGTAGCAGTTTGGAAACTGGGCTTGGACCCACAGAACTGTAGTGAAGCAGTTTGGAAACTGGGCTTGGACCCACACCACTGTAGTGAAGCAGTTTGGAAACTGGGCTTGGACCCACAGAACTGTAGTGAAGCAGTTTGGAAACTGGGCTTGGACCCACAGCAGTGTAGTGTAGCAGTTTGGAAACTGGGCTTGGACCCACAGCACTGTAGTGAAGCAGTTTGGAAACTGGGCTTGGACCCACAGCAGTGTAGTGAAGTGGTTTGGAAACTGGGCTTGGACCCACAGCAGTGTAGTGTAGCAGTTTGGAAACTGGGCTTGGACCCACAGCACTGTAGTGAAGCAGTTTGGAAACTGGGCTTGGACCCACAGCAGTGTAGTGAAGTGGTTTGGAAACTGGGCTTGGACCCACAGCAGTGTAGTGTAGCAGTTTGGAAACTGGGCCTGGACCCACAGAACTGTAGTGAAGCAGTTTGGAAACTGGGCTTGGACCCACAGCAGTGTAGTGTAGCGGTTTGGAAACTGGCACCCAGAAGGTTGCAGGTTTTACTCATGGGTGGGTTTATACCATGTTCGATAAAGTTGTCAATTTCAAAAAAAAAACGTACAAATTTATTTACAAAAGTGGACTGAACACGTGAAGTGTAAGCTATTATGAAGAGAGAATCTATGGCATATAGATTTTGTTATATTCTAAACGCGCAATTGCTTTCTGTAATGTTCTAGTTACATACACCTTAGTAATATTGTAAATGCATAAATGCATACAGCTCTGTGAGTATATGAGGTTCTGTGAGTGTGTGAGACTCTGTGAGTGTGTGAGACTCTGTGAGTGTGTGAGAGTCTGTGAGTGTGAGACTGTGAGTGTGTGACTCTGTTAGTGTGTGAGACTCTGTGAGTGTGTGAGACTCTGTGAGTGTGTGAGACTCTGTGAGTGTGAGACTCTGTTAGTGTGCGAGACTCCGTGAGTGTGCGAGACTCCGTGAGTGTGCGAGACTCCGTGAGTGTGTGAGACTGTGAGTGTGAGACTCTGTGAGTGTGTGAGACTCTGTGAGTGTGAGACTGTGAGTGTGTGAGACTCTGTGAGTGTGTGACTCTGTTAGTGTGTGAGACTCTGTGAGTGTGCGTGACTCTGTTAGTGTGTGAGACTCTGTGAGTGTGTGAGACTGTGAGTGTGCAAGGCTCTGTGAGTGTGCGTGACTCTGTGAGTGTGAGACTCTGTTAGTGTGTGAGACTCTGTGAGTGTGAGACTCTGTGAGAGTGTGAGACTCTGTGAGTGTGAGACTCTGTTAGTGTGTGAGACTCTGTTAGTGTGTGAGACTCTGTGAGTGTGAGTCTGGGGGTGTTTTTGTGCAGATGAGGATGCAGAGGACATCGCTGGGCGAATGTGTGGGGCCCTTGTGTCGCCCGCCGTCCCCACACACAACCTGCTTACTCTGCAGTACCTGCTTAGACACCTGGGCCAGGTGTGCCACAGCTCTGAGAGGAACGGCCTGGACACTCGAGCGCTCGGCCGAACCTTCGGCCCCCTGCTGTTCCACAGCCCCGCCCCTGGGTGAGTAACCGTAGCAACTGATAAAGCCTCATACAGAGCACATAACCTCTCAACCACTCAACCTCTGGACCGGATATAATGTCGCTTTCTGCTGATACCTATGATTTGCTCTCAAAAAGCCAGTTTTTCCATTGGGCTCCATTCATTTTTGACAGCAAATTAAAAATATTTCAATATTTATATTAATATAATGATGTTAACATTATATATTTTTTAAAAATCACATAATTTTTCAGAAGTAATTTTTTTGGTTTTTACCACACAGACAAAGATATGATTTTTTATTTTTTTATTTTGGCCTATCTGCGCCTTCCTCGTTGTACAGTTGTGTTAAAAGAAAAATAGCAGTACTAACTTGATGTAAATAAAAATAATGACACTGGATCATTAAAGGACAGCATAATTTAAAAAGTTTTGACTTTAAAAAAATAAAATTGTTTCTGTGCGTTTTTTTACGCATCTAATTTACGTCAGATAGGAGATCTGTTCCCTGAGGTTTTCCTGGCCAGAACAGTCCTTCTGACCTATTCAGATCCTGCACGTACAGTTAAAAATAGCAGTACAACATCAGTAACCGAATGAACCACTGTTAGTAGTATTAGTGATATTTCTGCATGAAAAATAATTTACTTGTAGATGTAGAAGTGTAATAGAAAAACAACAGACCCAACTGTCATGACATGCACGCTGCTTGTTCTGAGTAATTGACTCATTCATTGAAACGGATAGTAGTCAGAAGAATAGTCAGAATGGCAATGATTCAGCCAATCATCACCTCCAGAAAGATCAAAGATGATCTAAAATTACCTGTAAGTGCTGTTCGTCAGAAGACATTTTATCGAAGCTAAGCTATCAGTAGAAGCCCCCGTAAAGCACCATTGTTGAAAAAACGGCATGTGCAGAATCAGTTATAATTTTCCAAGGAACACATCGATTGGCCCAAAGAGAAATGGCGTAACATTCTGTGGACTGATGCGAGTAAAATTGTTCTTTTCGGGTCTAGTGGTCGTCGACAGTACGTCAGACGACCCCCGGATACTGAATTCAAGCCACAGTACACTGTGAAGACAGTGAAGCATGGTGGCGCATAAATCATGGTATGGGGATGTTTTTCGTACTACGGTGTTGGGCCTATTTATCGTATCGTGTTTATCGTATATCTTGTGTGATTGTGCAACAGCATGCCCTCTGGTCAGGAGGGTACCTGCAGTCTCCCTGCACAGTTCTCTTATGACTCAGTGCCTGTGTGCGTTTAACTGGTGGAATTATTGATGTTTAGTGTGCACTTATTTTATGTCGCTTTGGATAAAAGCGTCTTCAAATGAATGTATTGTAGTGTAATGTAATGGTGGACTGCAGAGGGGAACGAAGCTCATGTTTCACATGTTACAGAGAGCGTGCGTGCGTGCGTGCGTCCCCTGCAGGCCAGAGAGCAGATGGAGGAGAGGCTCCAGGACATCATCACGCTCTGCTCCCCGGACAGCTCGCTCCCATTGGCTGACGGCGTGCTGGGCTTCATACAGCACCAGCTGCTGGAGCTGGCCAGGGACTGCCTGGACAAGTCCCGCAAGGGCTTGGTCACATCTCAGCACTTCCTGGAGATGCAGGACAAACTGGACAACCTGCTGCGCGAGGTATGTGTGGTGTGTGGTGTGTGTGTGTGTGTGGTGTGTGGTGTGTGTGATGTGTGTGTGTGTGGGGTGTGTGTGCGTGTGAGGTAAAGGTGTGTGTGTGTGTGTGTGTGTGGTGTGTGTGTGTGTGGGGTGTGTGTGCGTGTGAGGTAAAGGTGTATGTGTGTGTGTGTGTGTGTGTGAGTGAGATAAAGGTCTATGTGTGTGTGTGTGTGTGTGCGCGCGCGTGTGGGGTAAAGGTGTGTGTGTGTGTGTGCGCGCGTGTGTGGGGTAAAGGTGTGTGTGTGTGTGCGCTTGTGGGGTCTGTGTGTGTGTGTGTGTGTGCGCGCGCATGTGGGGTAAAGGTGTGTGTGTGTGTGTGTGTGTGTGCGCGCGCATGTGGGGTAAAGGTGTGTGTGTGTGTGTGTGTGCGCGCATGTGGGGTAAAGGTGTGTGTGTGTGTGTGTGCGCGCGTGTGTGGGGTAAAGGTGTGTGTGTGTGTGCGCATGTGGGGTAAGTGTGTGTGTGTGTGTGTGTGCGCGCGCATGTGGGGTAAAGGTGTGTGTGTGTGTGTGTGTGCGCGCATGTGGGGTAAAGGTGTGTGTGTGTGTGTGCGCGCATGTGGGGTAAAAGTGTGCGCGTGCGTGCGTGCTTTGAACAGAAACTGTCTGTCTATAGGCAGAATACCCCCAAAACAGTCTGTCTATAGGCAGAGTACCCCCAAAACAGTCGAAAGCCGAAGTTCCCCAATTTTGTCTAAAAGCAGAAAATCGCCATATCCATCTGTATAAAGGTATTGTACTCCAAAATCGTCTGTCTAAAATTAAGTACCCGCAATACAGTGTGTCTAAAGCTAGCATACACCACTATCATCGGTCTATAGCGCATGCTATAGTTACAGAGTTATGATGACGCGAGAAAGGGACCTGTCCCATTAGCATGTAGCATGTAGCTCTACTGTAGCGCCTGGCTGTGTTTGTTCACTGGGGCCTGGTTTATTAGCATGTAGCATGTAGGTCTACTGTAGCACCTGGCTGTGTTTGTCCACTGGGGCCTGGTTTATTAGCATGTAGCATGTAGGTCTACTGTAGCGCCTGGCTATGTTTGTCCACTGGGGCCTGGTTTATTCGCATGTAGCATGTAGGTCTACTGTAGCACCTGGCTGTGTTTGTCCACTGGGGCCTGGTTTATTAGCATGTAGCATGTAGGTCTACTGTAGCACCTGGCTGTGTTTGTCCACTGGGGCCTGGTTTATTAGCATGTAGCATGTAGGTCTACTGTAGCACCTGGCTGTGTTTGTCCACTGGGGCCTGGTTTATTAGCATGTAGCATGTAGCATGTAGCTCTACTGTAGCACCTGGCTGTGTTTGTCCACTGGGACCTGGTCCATTAGCATGTAGCATGTAGCTCTGCTGTCGCCGCATATTTTTACTGGAGCATTTCAGGTTAAGTACCTTTGCTTAAGGCTGCAGGGACAGTGCTCTGCCTCGGATTTGAACTTGCAACCTCTGTATTCCAAGCTCTGTTCCTTAACCCTTTGAAGAGTAGATTTTTTGGAATGTTATTTCAAAATTCTAAGTCAGTATTCTAGAACTCCTTTGCTTTTGTTACATCAGCATTGGAATGTTCAGTTAAGAACATTCTAATTACATATTGGTGATCTCACATCTTAAAGGGTTAAAACACTGCACGGACCACCCATGTAAAAGGGTAATTGGCCGTGGGCATTGTGCTGTGCGTGTTGGGTAATAAGATTGTGACAGGGCGAATGGGGAAATGAGGAGAAATTGCGTCAAAGGCTTGCGGCAAGGTAGAGCCGCAAATCATTACTAATGGTAACCTGTACAGCGCTTTAGCTAGCAGCTTCACAAATAGTTTCTCTTGTTCTTCTTGTTTATGAGCAGTAATGGTGCTTGGTGCATTTACTGGGGAGGTGGTGGGGGGGGGGCTAGGTGGTGGGGGGGCTAGGTGGTAGATGATTGTGTAACATCTGTGTTGAGGAATAGCAGCTTTGGAACACAACACAAATTTGTGTCAGTGTTGTCTAATCTGACTGTGATCTGATTCCCCCCCCCCGACAGGCCTATGAGCGGTCAGAGAGTCAGGAAGTGACCGTCATCACGCAGCTCGTTAAGAAGATTCTCATGGTCATTTCTCGACCGGCAAGACTGCTCCGGTGTCTGGTGAGAAACGAGTCCCTGTCGGGTGGGGGGGGGGTGAGGGGTGGGTGGGGTTGAGTCAGATTGTCTTGTAACCCCCCGCTCCCGCTTCTCAGGAGTTTGACCCAGAAGAGTTCTACTACCTCCTGGAGCAGGCAGAGGATCGAGCCAGAGCAGGGGAGGGCATCAAAACAGACATTCCCCGTTACATCATCGAGCAGCTGGGCCTCGTCCAGGACCCCCTACGAGGTACCCACAAACACCCCATTCCTGGCAGGCTTAACCTGCATCCAAATTCACACCAACTTCTGCTCTTAATGATGTAACCAGCCCCATTCATTTACACGGCCTGACCCTTTTGCTACTGAATGACACTGTTCCTGAGTTCCTGTATGGCATATTTTACTGTGACCAGCGTTGGTGTAATAAACAGATAATTGGTTAACTGAGCCGGGGGTCATTGGTGGGAACATAAACATGCATTCCAGTCCCTCCAGGATTTCACGATGTCGTGATCGCAACTATTAACACAAAATTAACAAAACTCAGCGGAAGTTGCAAGACCTTGCGTTTTTTTTCCAATCACCGCAACTTTCCCACAAAAAATGGTCAAATCGTTGTGTTACAACCCAAGCTTGAAGAACACAAATGATTTCAAACACAAATAGGCAACTTACAAAATGTTTTTATTAAAATGTCTCCCGTTGTAGCAAGCCTCATTAAGTTGGTTCAGTTTTCCTGTCATTAGGCTACTGAGCGTAAAAATGGTTTCATGATAAAAGCGCGTTTGGGTTCTGCTGTTGCGAGTCTCTGTGTTTACACATAGGCTACTTCCGGGTTTCACATTAGCATGTAGCATGTAGGTCTACTAACAGAATTACTTTAAGAATTACTCCGCTTTAACTCTGATTTTTAGGTCCAAAAAAATACATTTACATTTCAATTTACAAATAAACGAAAACATTTTTGTTAAATTGAACCCGTTTTGTATGGTTACTCGGATATATTGCATATGATTTTTTAATTGAAATCACAATTTTTATTTGCAACTTTCACTAATTACCGCAACTTCATCGCAACAAACACACACAAAACATCGCACTTTGCATCGCAACTTTTAAGAAAAGCTGCTGCGGGCCGCCGCGGTAGTACAACGGTAAGAGCGCTGACTGAAAGTTGGACTCCGAGGATCGGGGTTCGCGCCCCGGTCCTGCCATTTTCCGAGCATGGCCGGCGCCCTGTGGGAGCAGCAATTGGCGGCTGCTTCCGGGTGGGGGGAGGGCTCGGAAGAGAATCGCTACGCAAAATAAGGCCCCGGGCGAGTTGGAATCACGGTCAGGAGCTTGGGGAGTCGCGCCCTGTAGAGGACGTGGCGGCCTCTTTCCTACTACCGGCTGACGGGGTTGTATAGCGGTGGTTCTCTAGCGGTTGCTACACGGGGGGAATTGAATTAGAATAGGGGTTCAATTGGCTACTAAATTGGGAGAAAAATAGGGAAAAATCAGAAACAAATTTAAAAAAATAAAAAAAATAAAAGCTGCTGCGAAATCAAGCGTTTTAGGCCGCACAAAAAATCTCAGCGAGACGCTGGTATGACTGGCATTCACACTGGAGCTCCTGGAGCTGGTCATGCCTGAACTGGTGAACATAGTCAGGGACAGGAACTCTCTCGGTCAAAACAGGAAGTAACATAAAGAGCATCTCCTCTCTGGTTATAACTAGTCTCTATGGCAATGGTTCCTGTCCTGACCTCTGACCTCTGACCTTTCGTAGCATTCTTTGCTCCCACACAGACTTGAGTCACACACATATTTCAAATGGTTACTGACCATTTAGATGGCAATAAAATTTGAAAACACTCCTGCAGATAATGAAGAGTTTTCCGCAGAATGTATTACTAACCAAAAAACCCGTATCTGCAGTGGAGATGTTGCAGGGCTTGTTTCTGACCCAGTGGAGATGTTGCAGGGCTTGGTTCTGACCCAGTGGAGATGTGGCAGGGCTTGGTTCTGACCCAGTGGAGATGTTGCAGGGCTTGGTTCTGACCCAGTGGAGATGTTGCAGGGCTTGGTTCTGACCCAGTGGAGATGTGGCAGGGCTTGGTTCTGACCCAGTGGAGATGTTGCAGGGCTTGGTTCTGACCCAGTGGAGATGTTGCAGGGCTTGGTTCTGACCCAGTGGAGATGTTGCAGGGCTTGTTTCTGACCCAGTGGAGATGTTGCAGGGCTTGGTTCTGACCCAGTGGAGATGTTGCAGGGCTTGTTTCTGACCCAGTGGAGATGTTGCAGGGCTTGGTTCTGACCCAGTGGAGATGTTGCAGGGCTTGTTTCTGACCCAGTGGAGATGTTGCAGGGCTTGGTTCTGACCCAGTGGAGATGTTGCAGGGCTTGGTTCTGACCCAGTGGAGATGTTGCAGGGCTTGTTTCTGACCCAGTGGAGATGTTGCAGGGCTTGGTTCTGACCCAGTGGAGATGTTGCAGGGCTTGGTTCTGACCCAGTGGAGATGTTGCAGGGCTTGGTTCTGACCCAGTGGAGATGTTGCAGGGCTTGTTTCTGACCCAGTGGAGATGTGGCAGGGCTTGGTTCTGACCCAGTGGAGATGTTGCAGGGCTTGGTTCTGACCCAGTGGAGATGTTGCAGGGCTTGGTTCTGACCCAGTGGAGATGTTGCAGGGCTTGTTTCTGACCCAGTGGAGATGTGGCAGGGCTTGGTTCTGACCCAGTGGAGATGTTGCAGGGCTTGGTTCTGACCCAGTGGAGATGTTGCAGGGCTTGGTTCTGACCCAGTGGAGATGTGGCATGGCTTGGTTCTGACCCAGTGGAGATGTGGCCGGTTATGGTTCTGACCCGGTGGAGATGTAGAAAGACATGGTTCTGACCCGTTTGCTGCTCTTGTTCCCACAGACATGGTCCAGTTGGAGGTGCCTGACTCGGGCCAGATCCTGGCTGGGGAAGCCGAGGTCCTGGAGGTGAGTGAATATATATATTTATTTTTTTACTCTCGCACGATTATTTGCGAAACGTTGCGTAAATCTCTCCTCGCTTTTCCCTGGAGCTCGGCCAGGTGAAAATACCCCAGCCTGTCCGTTAGTCTTTACAGTCTCTCAGCAAATACCCCAGCCTGTCCGTTAGTCTTTACAGTCTCTCAGCAAATGCCCCAGCCTGTCCGTTAGTCTTTACAGTCTCTCAGCAAATACCCCAGCCTGTCCGTTAGTCTTTACAGTCTCTCAGCAAATACCCCAGCCTGTCCGTTAGTCTTTACAGTCTCTCAGCAAATACCCCAGCCTGTCCGTTAGTCTTTACAGTCTCTCAGCAAATACCCCAGCCTGTCCGTTAGTCTTTACAGTCTCTCAGCAAATGCCCCAGCCTGTCCGTTAGTCTTTACAGTCTCTCAGCAAATACCCCAGCCTGTCCGTTAGTCTTTACAGTCTCTCAGCAAATACCCCAGCCTGTCCGTTAGTCTTTACTGTCTCTCAGCAAATACCCCAGCCTGTCCGTTAGTCTTTACAGTCTCTCAGCTGATACCCCAGCCTGTCCGTTAGTCTTTACAGTCTCTCAGCAAATACCCCAGCCTGTCCGTTAGTCTTTACAGTCTCTCAGCTGATACCCCAGCCTGTCCGTTAGTCTTTACAGTCTCTCAGCAAATACCCCAGCCTGTCCGTTAGTCTTTACAGTCTCTCAGCAAATACCCCAGCCTGTCCGTTAGTCTTTACAGTCTCTCAGCAAATACCCCAGCCTGTCCGTTAGTCTTTACAGTCTCTCAGCAAATACCCCAGCCTGTCCGTTAGTCTTTACAGTCTCTCAGCAAATACCCCAGCCTGTCCGTTAGTCTTTACAGTCTCTCAGCAAATACCCCAGCCTGTCCGTTAGTCTTTACAGTCTCTCAGCAAATACCCCAGCCTGTCCGTTAGTCTTTACAGTCTCTCAGCAAATGCCCCAGCCTGTCCGTTAGTCTTTACAGTCTCTCAGCAAATACCCCAGCCTGTCCGTTAGTCTTTACAGTCTCTCAGCAAATACCCCAGCCTGTCCGTTAGTCTTTACAGTCTCTCAGCAAATACCCCAGCCTGTCCGTTAGTCTTTACAGTCTCTCAGCAAATACCCCAGCCTGTCCGTTAGTCTTTACAGTCTCTCAGCAAATACCCCAGCCTGTCCGTTAGTCTTTACAGTCTCTCAGCAAATACCCCAGCCTGTCCGTTAGTCTTTACAGTCTCTCAGCAAATACCCCAGCCTGTCCGTTAGTCTTTACAGTCTCTCAGCAAATGCCCCAGCCTGTCCGTTAGTCTTTACAGTCTCTCAGCAAATACCCCAGCCTGTCCGTTAGTCTTTACAGTCTCTCAGCAAATGCCCCAGCCTGTCCGTTAGTCTTTACAGTCTCTCAGCAAATACCCCAGCCTGTCCGTTAGTCTTTACTGTCTCTCAGCAAATACCCCAGCCTGTCCGTTAGTCTTTACAGTCTCTCAGCAAATACCCCAGCCTGTCCGTTAGTCTTTACTGTCTCTCAGCAAATACCCCAGCCTGTCCGTTAGTCTTTACAGTCTCTCAGCAAATACCCCAGCCTGTCCGTTAGTCTTTACAGTCTCTCAGCAAATACCCCAGCCTGTCCGTTAGTCTTTACAGTCTCTCAGCAAATACCCCAGCCTGTCCGTTAGTCTTTACAGTCTCTCAGCAAATGCCCCAGCCTGTCCGTTAGTCTTTACAGTCTCTCAGCAAATACCCCAGCCTGTCCGTTAGTCTTTACAGTCTCTCAGCTGATACCCCAGCCTGTCCGTTAGTCTTTACAGTCTCTCAGCAAATACCCCAGCCTGTCCGTTAGTCTTTACAGTCTCTCAGCAAATACCCCAGCCTGTCCGTTAGTCTTTACAGTCTCTCAGCAAATACCCCAGCCTGTCCGTTAGTCTTTACAGTCTCTCAGCAAATGCCCCTGCCTGTCCGTTAGTCTTTACAGTCTCTCAGCTGTAGTCAATGTTTGTGTTTATCCTGTACTTTACATGCAGGTGGGTCGGCTGTTATTGACACTGCTTCTGGTTCCTGTGTTATTGTAGTTAGAGCTCAGTGTAAATGTAGTTTTATGTGTGAAGTGTTATTGTAGTTTAAGCTCAGTGTAAATGTAGTTTTACGTCTAAAAGAGGTAATAAACACTAAATCACATATTTTGAGTTATAAAGCAGAGTATCTTGTCCCCATTTCATAAATAACATATATCCTATTTTATAAAAAAAACTAAAATGTAATTAAGTCGTACCACCACATTTTGTGTCAAAAAAGAGTCATTAGCTGCAATCCAAACTGAAGAGTTTAGTTTGAGCCACGCCCCATGCTGTGTGATCTAAGTGATCTAAGTGATCTAAGTGATCTAAGTGATCTAAGTGAATGCACATCAGGCTGTTTGGCAGGAGGTGACCCCACAGTGGGGCGTTTCTCTCTGTTCGTTTCGGCAGAACGACACCCCGAGCACGACCAGCACGCCGTGCCGAAGAAAGGCCTTGGAGAGTGACTTTAAGACCATAAAACTCATCAGCAACGGAGCCTATGGGTGAGCAACAGGGGCGGAGTCTGGGGCTGTTATTGGCCTATGGGTGAGCAACAGGGGAGGGCA
Source organism: Ilyophis sp. 1 JC-2022 (assembly GCA_022702515.1). Classification (NCBI taxonomy): domain Eukaryota; kingdom Metazoa; phylum Chordata; class Actinopteri; order Anguilliformes; family Synaphobranchidae; genus Ilyophis; species Ilyophis sp. 1 JC-2022. Next base: position 149,441,141 of record CM040395.1, read on the forward strand.
TCAAAACAGACATTCCCCATTACATCATCGAGCAGCTGGGCCTCGTCCAGGACCCCCTACGAGGTACCCACAAACACCCCATTCCTGGCAGGCTTAATCTGCATCCAAATTTACACCAACTTCTGCTCTTAATGATGTAACCAGCCCCATTCATTTACACGGCCTGACCCTTTTGCTACTGAATGACACTGTTCCTGAGTTCCTGTATGGCATATTTTACTGTGACCAGTGTCATTTACACGGCCTGACCCTTTTGCTACTGAATGACACTGTTCCTGAGTTCCTGTATGGCATATTTTACTGTGACCAGTGTCATTTACACGGCCTGACCCTTTTGCTACTGAATGACACTGTTCCTGAGTTCCTGTATGGCATATTTTACTGTGACCAGCGTTGGTGTAATAAACATATAAGTGTGAGCAACAGGGGCGGAGTCTGGGGCTGTTATTGGCCTATGGGTGAGCAACAGGGGCGGAGTCTGGGGCTGTTATTGGCCTATGGGTGAGCAACAGGGGCGGAGTCTGGGGCTGTTATTGGCCTATGGGTGAGCAACAGGGGCGGAGTCTGGGGCTGTTATTGGCCTATGGGTGAGCAACAGGGGCGGAGTCTGGGGCTGTTATTGGCCTATAGGTGAGTAACAGGGGCGGAGTCTGGGGCTGTTATTGGCCTATAGGTGAGTAACAGGGGCGGAGTCTGGGGCTGTTATTGGCCTATGGGTGAGTAACAGGGGCGGAGTCTGGGGCTGTTATTGGCCTATGGGTGAGCAACAGGGGCGGAGTCTGGGGCTGTTATTGGCCTATGGGTGAGTAACAGGGGCGGAGTCTGGGGCTGTTATTGGCCTATAGGTGAGTAACAGGGGCGGAGTCTGGGGCTGTTATTGGCCTATGGGTGAGTAACAGGGGCGGAGTCTGGGGCTGTTATTGGCCTATGGGTGAGTAACAGGGGCGGAGTCTGGGGCTGTTATTGGCCTATGGGTGAGTAACAGGGGCGGAGTCTGGGGCTGTTATTGGCCTATAGGTGAGTAACAGGGGCGGAGTCTGGGGCTGTTATTGGCCTATAGGTGAGTAACAGGGGCGGAGTCTGGGGCTGTTATTGGCCTATAGGTGAGTAACAGGGGCTACTGTATTGAACGGTCCATTGCGTAACGGGGTCGTATTGCTGACTGCTCTTCGTCCATCTTGAGTTATGTTCTATATCTTTGGCTGCGTACGCAATCTCGGGTATAAAATATAAGTCAAGATTCTACTCAGCTTACCAAGAGGGGGATTCTTCATACAGGTGCTGAGCGGAGAAAACGTTGCGCTCAAGTGTTGCGCAATATCAGACGCAACCATTTTCTGTAGGAAGGGGTGAATACAGCTAAAGAGCTGGGAATGTTTATCACGCTATAGAGGTACATTGTTTCAAACACCCCTAATTTGTCCGAGAGTAGATGCGTCTGTTTGAGAAGTTTGCCGTCTCAAATAAACAATGCCAACATTCGTAGTTTATTGTTACACAGAAAATGTTGGAAGGGTGGGGGGGAAAAACGTGAGATTTTTGTCTCATGGCCGTGAGACACTAGCAAAAACAGAAAACCGTGAGATTCACAGGTAAACCGTGAGACTTTGCTGGTATGAATGTTGTTAGCCAATGAGTGTGAGACAGGCTCTGAGTCTGGGGGTGAAAAGGGGGGTGCTGCAGGGGTCTGTTCTTAGCCTAATGATAATGGGGAGGGGGGTTCAGGGGGTTCAGAGATGCTCTTTATAATGAGATGTGAATTGTACGGATTTTGCTACAAAGACACACTCGCAGTGTTCCACATGAGGGATTCTGGAACACGCAGGCGGGCGATACTGACCAATCAGAGTCACTGTGCTCCCGGTCAGAGCTGTTTGATTGGTGCCTGTGCGTGTGTGATCGTTTTGTTTAAACGTAAACCCGTGGACGTGACCTAGTTCTGCCGAACACGCCCTGATGAGTCATGATGTTGAGAAAAAGAGCACGATCACGCCTGCCTGTTCTTCTGTTTACCTGTGGAAAAATCTTTTTAGATTTTTCAGTATTTCTGGCACCTCCCACTGAATCCCACCCAATCGCATTCCGTCATCTCCCTGCATCCAATAAAATTCACATGTACCATTTCTAACATGGCCACCAAGTGGTGGAGGAGAAAGTCAAAACCTTTGGGCCAGATTCAGAGTTGTGATAAGCACGCGCAAATGGGACTTACTCTCGAAATTCCACATAGCTTAAGCTAATTGTGATTCAGACATGTGACGTATCCGCTGTTTTAAGCGTCTCTGCAGTATATATGCGGCATTGCAATGCACAGAGTTGACAGTGGAAGTATATATTTTTTTGCTGTCAATAATAAATGGAGCCCAATGGGTAAACTGCCTTTTTGAGCGCAGATTATACATATGTATCGGCAGAGGGCGATATCCAGTGTTGAGTTTTAGAGCTGAAAGCAGGCCTCTTAGTCAAAACAGGGATTTTTTTTTTTTTCATGATTTTATAGAACATACTTTCCTTTGATATTTTAGAATCCTTTCCTTTTAGAACCTGCTCATCATTTACATTACATTACATTATAGGCATTTAGCAGACGCTCTTATCCAGAGCGACTTACACAGCATTTCTTTTGCATTTATACATAGTATCCATTAATACAGCTGGATATATACTGAAGCAATGCAGGTGAAGTACCTTGCTCAAGGGTACAACGGCAGTGTCCGACCCGGCAATCGAACCTGCAACCTTTCGGTTACAAACCCAGTTCCTTAACCATTATACCACACTTAGCTGTCAGCAGCCTTCGCTCTGATGTTTGTCGTTCTCCTTCTAGTCACAAGGTCATTGGGGAAAGGTCAGGGGCCTGTTTCAGAGCTCGGCGGTGGGGCTTTCTCCCTGGACGCCGGAGGGCTGTGACGCAGTGCATTGTGGGATCTGAGCGTGACTCTTGTGGGCAGGGCGGTGTTCCTGGTGAGACACTGCGAGACCCGCCAGCGTTTCGCCATGAAGAAGATCAACCGCCATAACCTGGTGCTGAGGAACCAGATCCAGCAGGTCTTCGTGGAGCGGGACATCCTCACCTTCGCCGAGAACCCCTTCGTGGTCAGCATGTTCTGCTCCTTCGAGACACGTCGCCATCTCTGCATGGTTATGGAGTACGTGGAAGGTGAGGGGAGGGGACACCAAGGGTCAAAGGTCACATGGGCGGGATTCCTCTTTGATGGATGCCGGGCAGTAATTTACCTCGAGTTTGGTAATTAATGCAAGTGTCCACCATGCTTAAAGGGATATTTCACCTAAGTGTGATAGAAGTCATTTTGTGGAGCCTACCTTATTATATTTTCATACCGTGAATATTAGCGACATCCCTGCTGACCGTTAACGGCATCCCCGGTAGTCCCGGTTATCAGGGTCTCCATTCACTCCCATTCATTTTCGGGACCTCACCAAAATGTATCGTTTTAAAGCACACACTAACTACGGCAGATAATGCATCGATAAAAGAGAACGCGACGGTGAAAAGGTACGTGTTTGTTTTGATATTTAATGTTGATATTTAGTTTCAACTTTTTATTACCTTTTAAAAGAAAAAGAAGATCCGGCAAAAACCGTTATTTTAATTCAGTGAAAAATCCTTGCGTACGATAAAGTTGACGTAAATTCACCAGCTGTAGTAGGCTACCGTTCGTTCTAGGTTTACGTCATAATAAAAGTAAAAATCAAACTATGGCTTGTTGTATTTCTACACAGTAGCATATCCGAAAATAGTTCCACTATTATAGCTAATTTAAACGCGTACCTTTTCTCCGTCGTGTTCTCTTTTATCGATGCATTATCCGCCATAGTTGGTCTGTGATTTAAAACAATTCATTTTGGTGAGGTTCCGAAAATTAATGGGAGTGACTGGGGACCCTGACAATCGGACTAACGGCGATGCCGTTAACGGTCAGCAGGGATCGCTGATGTTGCTAATATTCACGCTTTGCAAATATAATAGGGTAGGCTCCACAAATTGACTTGTATCACACTAAGGTGAAATATCCCTTTAAAGCTCTATTTATTTATTTATTTTTATTTGTTTCAGATTTTTTGATAGCTAATTGTACCCTATGCTATTCAATTTCTCATGTAGCAACCGCTTGAGAATTCTGCCGCTACACAAACCCCAGATCCTCGGTGTGCAACTGCACTCGAGTCAAGCTTTTACAGCTGTGCCGCTCTAAAGCTTGATCTAAACGTACAGGAGCCTATAAATATTTGAACCAAATCTCAGGACTGGTGTTCAGTTGGACAAACTGGGTCAGTGCTAAATAAACAGCCCTCACAAAGCCTGGGCCAACCTCAAAATGCTTTCTCTGGGTTTTATTCCCCCCCATTCAGTCACCTTTGGTTATGCATGTGGACGCTTTAAAGAGAGGAAGTGTTATACTAAGCCATGAGGCTATGATGTCACTACCCGTGAGTGTATGTTGTCGTGGCTTGTGAGGTTATAATGTCATGAACTATGGGGGTGTAACATCTTCGCTTATGGTCGTATGATGTCATGAGCTGTCGGGGGAAGATGTGGTGACTTGTGCTGTGTGCGATGTTGGCCTGTAGGGGGCGACTGTGCGGCCCTGCTGAAGAAAATAGGCCCGTTGCCGGTGGACATGGCCCGGATGTACTTTGCGGAGACTGTGCTGGCACTGGAATACCTGCACAGCTACGGCATCGTGCACCGGGACCTCAAACCAGACAAGTGAGTGAAGAACTACACATCCCACACAGCCAACAACTACACATCCCACACGGCCAAGAGCTACACATCCCACACGGCCAAGAACTACACATCCCACACGGCCAAGAGCTACACATCCCACACGGCCAAGAGCTACACATCCCACACGGCCAAGAACTACACATCCCACACGGCCAAGAGCTACACATCCCACACGGCCAAGAGCTACACATCCCACACGGCCAAGAACTACACATCCCACACGGCCAAGAGCTACACATCCCACACGGCCAAGAGCTACACATCCCACACGGCCAAGAACTACACATCCCACACGGCCAAGAACTACACATCCCACACGGCCGAGAGCTACACATCCCACACGGCCAAGAGCTACACATCCCACACGGCCGAGAGCTACACATCCCACACGGCCAAGAACTACATATCCCACATGGCCAAGAACTACACATCCCACACGGCCAAGAACTACACATCCCACACGGCCGAGAGCTACACATCCCACACGGCCGAGAGCTACACATCCCACACGGCCGAGAGCTACACATCCCACACGGCCGAGAGCTACACATCCCACACGGCCAAGAACTACACATCCCACACGGCCAAGAACTACATATCCCACACGGCCAAGAACTACACATCCCACACGGCCAAGAACTACACATCCCACACGGCCAAGAACTACATATCCCACACGGCCAAGAACTACACATCCCACACGGCCAAGAACTACACATCCCAAGTTTAATTTGAGCTCCCCCCCCTCCCCTAGCCTGCTCATCACCTCCATGGGTCACATTAAGTTGACGGATTTCGGCCTGTCTAAGATCGGCCTGATGAACATGACCACCAACCTGTATGAGGGACGAGAGGAACAGGGCACCAGAAAGTTCACCGACAAACAGGTGCCCCTCCCCCTCTCTACCTGTGTGTGTGTGTGTGTGTGTGTGGTACAGGTACAGGTGTGTGGGACTCTCTCTCAGTGTTAATTACCCCTGTGTGTGCTGTGGTACAGGTGTGTGTTCCTCTCTCTCTTTGTTAATTACCCCTGTGTGTGCTGTGGTACAGGTGTGTGTGTGTGTTACAGGTGTGTGTTCCTCTCTCAGTGTTAATTACCCCTGTGTGTGCTGTGGTACAGGTGTGTGGGACTCTCTCTCAGTGTTAATTACCCCTGTGTGTGTGTGGTACAGGTGTGTGGGACCCCGGAGTACATCGCTCCTGAGGTGATCTTGCAGCAGGGCTACGGTAAGCCGGTGGACTGGTGGGCCATGGGAATCATCCTGTATGAGTTCCTGGTTGGCTGCGTGCCGTTCTTCGGGGACACGCCCGAGGAGCTGTTTGGACATGTGGTCAGCGGTAAGTCATGTGATCTGATGATGTCACATGGGTGGAATAAGTTGTGGGCTGTATTCGAATAGTCAAAAAAATGGTGTATTTCGTCACTTTTGAGGGAGCTAGGCTAACTGGTCTAACCCACTTCCAGTGATTGCGGCTAAGCTAGGCTAACGGTGCGGGTCTCTATGCTTCTTACTGCACGCACAGAGGGAAAAAAGGGTATCCATCTTCTTGTCTGACTCTGGGGAAGATGGCAAATAAGCCAATTTCCCAAAATGTTGGCGTGTTCTTTTAAGAGTTGCCCAGCAGACAGATATCCCAAAGACAATGAGCCTCATAACCAACTATTCGAACAAATGTGTTCTTAAGACTTTCTTTAAAATGTTTTATGAACTTTCTGGCATTCACAAATGTTTTCATATTTGGGATTTTTCTTGGGTCGAACAGAAGCTCACAAACATCAGTAAATCCCGTCATGTTTATAAAAACGTTTTAAAGAAAGTCTTAAGAAGAAATTTGTTTGTAGAATGATTGGTGAATGAGGCCCAATGTCACTGGATCCATAAAAACTCCACTGTATTTCAGGCACTGTGGATAATACATCCTACATTATTGTCAAGACTTTTAGGTCACTTGGTAAAAAGATTAGAACTATCTGTAATTTCTTTAAGTTTCTTTAAATGTCTGCACATCTTCTATCTACTTTTATCTATCTAGTTCTACGTAATAACGTTTATCCTATGGTTAAATATTTGACAAACTCTTGTGAGCATGCGCGGCTGCCACGGGTAATCTTTGTCTACAGTAACGTCAGCAACCTATTCTATCTAGACTTCGACAGGAGCACACAGCCCGTTGGTATGTAGCAACTGCTAGCTGCTAATATGGCCTGTTAACGATGTTTAAATCATTAATATAATGTTTGTGTGTGTGTGTAAACATTTAGTCAAAGTCAAATTTAGTCTGTTTAGTCAAATGACAACTTGTGGTTTAGAGGCGCTCGCTATGTATGTTATGTCTTGTTTCCACTTGCACATTCGACCCGTTCCAGAGCCGCGCTGGCTCGACTTATGAGCATTTCCATTAGTTCAAATTCGAGCCGCGCCAACGAGACCCACTCCAAAAACGGCATATTTCCACTTGCACATTCGACCCGTTCCAGAGCCAACGCAACCCAAATGCGAGACGTACAGCGCGGCTCAAATTGCTTTTCCATTAATCCGAGCTGGTTCTCCGCCAGAGATTCGTTATGTATCGTTGCTAGGTAACGCGACACAGCTGTTCCAAAGTACCTTGCTAATGTTAGCTATTATAACATGGCGAACTACGAGTTGCGTTTGTTTGTGTTGGTGTTGTGGAATATGTTGCTTCAAAAGCAACAACGTATCCGTCAGCGCAGACATATGTTATCACAAAAGGCCTCCCTCCCAGTCGTTATTTATGTGGATTGATCTTCGCTAAACACATTCAATTGTTTAAACCAGCAGAGTCCGCGATCGTTGGATCGGTTCAAAATAGGCATAGAAAATAGTTTCGTACTGGATCGGATTCTTTTTTTCAATTAACATTTATTTATTCTCGTTTCTGAGCGATGAATTCAGCTGCTGCTGAACCGACTCGTCTGCCCAAATCATTAAAAGGGCCTGGACTTCCTTGTTTATTTTTTCCATTTTGTTGTTGTTATTAAACAGCCGACAAAATGAGTAAGCGCGTCTTCTTCGGCTACGTTGCTGTGGTGAATCACCATAGCAACGCACTGGCAGCTCCATTATATTCGAGCCAGCACGAGCCAGACGAGTCGGTTCAGCAGCAGCTGAATTCATCGCTCAGAAACGAGAATAAATAAATGTTAATTGAAAAAAAGAATCCGATCCAGTACGAAACTATTTTCTATGCCTATTTTGAACCGATCCAACGATCGCGGACTCTGCTGGTTTAAACAATTGAATGTGTTTAGCGAAGATCAATCCACATAAATAACGACTGGGAGGGAGGCTTTTTGTGATAACATATGTCTGCGCTGACGGATACGTTGTTGCTTTTGAAGCAACATATTCCACAACACCAACACAAACAAACGCAACTCGTAGTTCGCCATGTTATAATAGCTAACATTAGCAAGGTACTTTGGAACAGCTGTGTCGCGTTACCTAGCAACGATACATAACGAATCTCTGGCGGAGAACCAGCTCGGATTAATGGAAAAGCAATTTGAGCCGCGCTGTACGTCTCGCATTTGGGTTGCGTTGGCTCTGGAACGGGTCGAATGTGCAAGTGGAAACAAGACATTAGTCATCACTCTCGGCTAGCAATGTTAGCTGTGGCATGACGTTAGCTGTTGAATACTCGGCCAACTAACGTTAACGTTAGTATAGATAACGGTGACTTTTGTTCTCCTTAAATCCTTTGTAGAATGTTGAGCTGGTTTACATGTCTTAGGTGCGATACGTTAGTCAGTGTTCGCAGGCTCTGTTTCATAGCGGCTCCGCAACGGTGACAAGTGAACTGCTTTGCGTATGTTCCCAGAGCGCTAAGCATTCTGGTCAATGTAGTCATTGGTTGTTTCGAGTCTGCTGTGTTTATGAAAGACAACATTATTTGCTTCTTTTTGCTTCACATATTTGAAAGAATGTATTGTAATCATTTTTTCTTCTACATTTTGAAGATTTATGACCTGTGGTCATTTAAAATAAAACAAATAAAAGACAAACACGAGTCATTACATTGTGTGCTTCCCGTCAAGCCTATTCGGAGGGCTAAAAGTTGAAAGATCCGAACAATTATGACTCATAAAAGTGTGTGTGTGTGTGTGTGTCTTTATCTGTATCTGTGTGCGTGTATGTGTGTCTGTGTCTGTGTATCTGTGTGCGTGTGCGTGTGTGCGTCTGTATCTGTGTGCGTGTGTCTGTGTATCTGTGTGCGTGTGTGTGTGCGTCTGTGTGTGTGTGTGTGTCTGTGTGCGTCTGTGTGTGTGTGTGTGTGTGTGTGTGCGTGTGCGTGTCTGTGTGTGTGTGTCTGTGTGCGTGTGTGTATCTGTGTGCGTGTGTGTGTGTGTATCTGTGTGCGTGTGTATCTGTGCGTGTGCGTGTGCGTGTGCGTGTGTGCGTGTGTGTGCCTGTGTGCGTGTGCGTGTGTGTGTGTGTGTCTGTGTGTCTGTGTGTGTGTGTGTGTGTGTGTGTGTGCGTGTGCGTGTGTGTGGCAGATGAAATGACCTGGCCAAAGGGAGATGAAGCTCTGCCTGCTGATGCCCATGACCTGATCGTGTGGCTGCTCCGACAGAGACCACAGGAGCGCCTGGGCTCAGGTGTGCTTCCTCCCCCTCCCCCACCTCCACACACGCCTGTCTACAAATCCACACTACCTGCAGTGTGCCTGCACCCCCCTCGTGAGAACTGAAATGGTACATTCCTGTGCTTCCCCCTCCCTCCTGCAGGGGGTGCTGCTGAGGTGAAGCGGCACGGGTTCTTTCTGGGTCTGGACTGGAACGGCCTCTTGAGGCAGAAAGCCGAGTTCATCCCTCAGCTGGAGGCCGAAGACGACACCAGCTACTTCGACAGTAGGGGGGCGCTCTTTCTAATCCTGTGTGTGTGTGTGTGTGCGTGTGCGTGTGTATGTGTCTGTGAGACTGCATGTGTGTGAGACTGCGCGCGTGTGTGTGCGCACTGACACATCTCTGTCCCACAGCTCGTTCTGAACGTTACAGCCACCTGGAATCTGATGAAGACGATGAAACCAACGATGAAGGCTCCTCCCTGGAGCTCAGCCAGTTCTCCTCCTGGTCAAACCGATTCAGCAAAGTAAGGCCCTGAAAGCTGCTATTCCGCCATTACTCAATTACTGTTAATGATTCATTAATCTAACTCAACCTACTGGTTTCTGTTAATGATTCATTAATGTAACTCACCCAACTGATCTCTGTTAATGATTAATTAATCTAACTCACCCGACTGGTCTTTGTTAATGATTCATTAATGTAACTCACCCAACTGGTCTCTGTTAATGATTCATTAATCTAACTCACCCGACTGGTCTTTGTTAATGATTCATTAATCTAACTCACCCGACTGGTCTGTGTTAATGATTCATTAATGTAACTCACCCAACTGGTCTCTGTTAATCATTCATTAATCTAACTCACCCGACTGGTCTTTGTTAATGATTCATTAATGTAACTCACCCAACTGGTCTCTGTTAATCATTCATTAATCTAACTCACCCGACTGGTCTGTGTTAATGATTCATGAATCTAACTCACCCGACTGGTCTCTGTTAATCATTCATTAATCATTCATTAATGTAACTCACCCAACTGGTCTCTGTTAATCATTCATTAATCTAACTCACCCGACTGGTCTGTGTTAATCATTCATGAATCTAACTCACCCGACTGGTCTGTGTTAATGATTCATGAATCTAACTCACCCGACTGGTCTGTGTTATGATTCATTAATCTAACTCACCCGACTGGTTTCTGTTAATGATTCATTAAACCCAACTGGTCTGTGTGTGGCTGGCAGGTGTACAGCAGCTCTGAGCACCTGTCAGAGCGGAGCCGGAGCGATGACAAGGAGGAGTGCCCCCTGGAGGCCAGCGAGGACGATGGCCTGGGCCAGCGCAGGGCCAGGTGAGTAGGAAGCAGGAAGTAGGAAGCAGGAAGTGTTTACCAAAAATGCACAGCAAAAAGGGAAGCGTATCCCTGTGGATGTGAGCTGGGTGTCGTGCGTTCGGGCGTTTACCCCC